>CP080489.1:925000-970000 GCA_020844145.1 Sarcoptes scabiei | reverse complement strand
CTAGAAAATACTTATTAAATTATGGTTACTTCTAGGTCCAATTTTTTATATTTGCGATCCATTTTGCTACTCGAGATTTTCTGTATTTTTTTTTCTCTCTCTAAAAATTTCTTTTTTTTTTTTTTTTGCTTAATTTACTTCAATGAAAATAGATTTTTGTTGCAATGTTGCAAAAAAAAAAAAAATATCGAATCAATGACGTGCAAAAATTAAACGCTAAGATTTAGATTGCATTTAGGGTTTCGTATCCAAAAACAGCTTTCTTTTAGAGAATTAAAAAAATCTAAAAGATCTACGAGAGCGTTTTGTTTGTGAACAAAATTATAGGTTCGATAGGGCCAATAAACGCCTTCTAAACGATTTTTTTTTTTTAGAAATCAGATCATTCTACCGCAAAGATTACCATTCTCTTTCACTCGCTCTCTCTCTCTCTCTCTCTCTCTCTCTCTCTCTCTCTCTCTCGCTTTGGATCGTTCGGTGGTCGCTCGTTTCTCTCTATCTTAACGAAGATAATGGACCTAGCTAACAGCTTGCACGTTTCAGTTCGTTTCGTTCAAAGTAGAACTTTATGATTTCACACCCTAGGATCAGTATCATTTTCTTTTTCGTTTTTCTCTTATTAGATCTTTCTTTTTTCGATTTGAATTCAGTCACACACATACACACATACATATTCGTACTCGTACTCGTACTCGCTCACTATCAAGCAATATAATTTTCATAACTAACCAGTTTATTATTAGTATTAGTATTAGTATTATTATTTATTTATTTTAATAACTTTGCTATGATATCTCTTTTCTTTTCCGATGATATGATTATATTAGAAGTGAAGATTATAATTACAATTATTGGTGACGAAATTGAAATCGAAACGAAAACTAGAATCGAATGTGAACAAATAGATTTTGATTGAGATTATTAATCAAATTGAATGCATTAACGATTGTTATAGGCGATCGATTCAATCGTAAAAATGTCAATCAACAATCATTTGGTGAGAGTATTAGTATTATTATTATTATTATTTCTCAAATAAATCTCTAAATCTCAAATTAATTTCGATTCTTTCGTTCGATCGTTCGAGATTCTTCGTTCTCGTTCTATTTTTTTTTTTTTTTTTCGTTTACCGAACAAATTTGTATTCAAAATCAATAGAATCAAAAAGAAGGGTGGGAAAAATGCTTGAAAAAAAAATCTAATTGAAATATAATAATTTTTACGCAAAATTTAGAATAAATCTAGCTAATACTATTCTTTCTGTTTTTGTTGTATTAAGTTTCATAGTTGAAACTAATGTTCTTAGTGAAACAAATCAAAACTCAGAGATTGTTAGATACTTGAAACATCTAACAAAGATGCTTTGATGAAAAGCTAGCGAATCGAGCTTTGATCTATGCTAGTCGATCGTATTCGAATTATTCGAATTCTTCTCTCTCTCTCTCTCTCTCTCTCTCTCTCTCTCTCTCCTAGCCTATTAAACTGATCTATATTGAGTATTTTGGTTCTTCATCATCTCATCATCATCATCTAATGCTCTAGGAATTCTCCTAAGAGACTAGAAGAATATAAACAAACAATATTTTTCTTTCACATTTTTGATTGACTGATTGATTGATAGATTGTTTGTTTGTGTATTTGTTCGCTTGTTTGTTCGTTTTTGTTTCATTCAATCATTAAGAGCTTACGTTATGATGCTTGAAACAAATAGTATAATAATATTTTTTTTTTTCGCTCCGATTTTATCCGATAGCAATCGAATCGAATTTTGATCTACTCTCAATTCTTTCTTCACTCAATCAACTCATCTCAATATCAAGAGATTTTGTTTTGGAAACTATTCGGATATTTTTATTCTTTCATTGAGAAAATTTGAACGATATTCAATGTGGTGTTAGTATCACATCGACTTAATCTCGATCATTTAAGATCTCTCTCTCTCTCTCTCTCTCTCTCTCTTTCTCATAACTAATTGAAATCATCAACAATCATAACCTGATTTATAGTATTTTTCTTTTTTTTTTGTAACAATTGAATTATTCGATAAGCAAAACAAAACACATCCAAACTTATTGAAACGGGTGACGATTGATTCAAGGGACTAAGAGCGGGAGAGAGAGAGAGAAGAGTTAATGAAAGTGATGAAGTGTGTATGAGTGTGAGTGTGTGTGTGTTTCACGATTTACGATTAGTTGAAACGATCCAAAATCAATCAACACAATCATTGTTTACTGTCTAAACTTTAGGCGTTTCCCACCCCCTCTTTTCTCATCACTACTAATATTCCTTCTAATAGTTAAGATTGATGTGTGTGAGTGTTTGTGTGTGTGTGTGCCTTGATACTTAAATCGAAACTTGATCGACAATATTTTGTACTTCAATTTTGAGTTCATTTCAGTTCCAGAAAGGGGACGGAAATCGAAACAATTGAAGAAAGAGAGAGAGAGAGAGAGAGAGAGAGAAATAATAATTGATGCCATCGATGATGGAACAATTCTTAGAGAGACTAAACATTTCAATTGTTTCCATTGTTTTGATCGATGGTTTGTCATTTCATTTCAAATCACTTGAATTGATTCGTTATTTTGTCACGTTTTTAGAAAAATTTTCTCGATAACAATGATACCTAGCAAGAGAGAGAGAGAGAGACCTAGAATGAATCGGAGTGTTTGGTGTAAGTTTTTTTTTCTCTCAATCGGTGTTTTACAAAACCAATAATTTGAGTGAAAAAAAAACATATCTTCTAACACATCGATGAGGTCCTTGATGGCGAGATTTTTCTCATCTCAGTTATCATTCTTTTCATAATCACTTCTCACTCTCAGCTTCCATATCTCTCAATGATACCTCTGTTATTATTATTATTATTACGAATAAATTGTTCTTATTCATTTTTTCATTTTCTGCCCCCTCTATCTCTCTCTCTCTCTCTCTCACTTAGCACTCTGTTACTCTTTTGATAACATCATCGTTATGGATTGATAGATAACATCGAAACCGATCTGATCTGAATCGAGAGAGGCAGAAAAAAAATTGTTCCATCAACAAAAGAGGAGGAGGGAAAGGAGGGAGAGAAAAATATTATCAAAATTCTAGTCTCAACAAAGAGGCAAAAGAAAATTAAAAAAAAAAAAAAAACAGTCAGCCATCTAGCTAGCTGAGCGAGCTACCAATAGATGGTTGGATTCGAAAATGAAACCAAATGGAAAAATGTTCCGTTTTTTTTTCTCTCTCTCTCTCTCTCTCTTTATATATTTTTGATGTTTAATAATAGAGTAATATAGTTTGATTGTTTTTCATTGTTCTCTCTGTCTATGTCTCTGTCTGTGTGTGTTATTGTCATCGATTTTTTTTCTCGTCATTTTTATCGAACCATTGAAGATTTGATCCCTTCCATTCTCTCTCTCTCTCTCTCTCTCTCTCTCTCTCTTCCTTTTTGTTTCTCATTTTGTGTGCCTGTTTTTTTTTTATCGCTCATATTTAACTAAATCATTGTTTCATTGTTCGTTCGAACGTTGTAAGCGAAACAAAAAGAAAAATTGAGTTTGTTGCGATAATCGAGCGAAAAAAATTGAGAAGAATTAATCGTTTCAGAACTATGATTTCTTGTCAATTTTGACGATTCATTTCGTTTCACAGTGAGACGTATCATTACTGGACCAAAGTAATTATTCTCATCAAACCAAATCGATTCGCATTTAACAAATTTCATCCAATCTGTAGATGATGAAATCAATCATAGATGAAATGAGAAGAGAGAGAGAGAGAGAGGATGAGAAGGAGGAGGTGATCCATTTGATCCGTTCTCTTGTAGCATATGTTTCATACTATTCAATCTCTCTATAGTTTGTTTGATATCTATACGTTCTCGATCTAGCTGCTATTAGACCTTGATAGGTATGCGAAAGGTAAAGTTTCCACAATAGTGGATCGTGTCCATAAAGAAATCGATACTCAATTGAAAGAAATGACATTGGATCAAATCAAATCATTTGCTTCATTCTGAATGAATGAACAGCTTGTGAAATCTCGATCGAATCAATGAAAAGCGAATCGATTTGAGATTTTGTAAGATAGACTAGACTTAAAAGATCTTAGGGTTCATTAAAGCAATCGCTTTATATCTCAATCCCTCTCTCATATAGAGCCAGAGGATAAATTTTACCGAAATCATTGAATTTGAATGGAAAAATTTTCTAAACCGAATCCTCTCGCTGTATTAGAGAAAATAACAAAAAAAAAAAAAAAAAGAAAACAACCAGACAAATATTTACAAAAAAAATAATTTATTTATTAAGAATTAGAAAGGGGGAAAAAACAATCGAATCTATTTTTTCTATCGTTTTTCATCGATCATTGATTGATTTGAACCAAGGAAAATTGTTGAATAATAATCGATGAGTTTTGTCCAACGACGATTCTTCGCTCAATGGATTTCTTCTTCGCATTCCACGTTTCTCATTTCGATGATTATTTCTATCACATTTGTTTCGATTATCATTCGCTTCATCCTCATCGGCATTACCTTCGGCCCGAACAACACCACCACTATTGTCACCAACACCATCACCATCGCCATCATCATCATCATCATCGTCGTCGTCGACATTGATATCGATATTGATTTCGTTATCGTTTGGATTATTCTTTCCGAACATCATTTCATTGTTTGAAGGGATTGTTGTTGTTGTAGTAGTTGATGTTGTGATCGGTGTAGTTGATGATGATGAAGATGGAGATGAGGATGATAATAATCGTGGATCTAACATCGATGCTGTTTGATAGAAATGTGGCATCAAATGAAAATAAGAATTTGTTGGGATCGATGTTGTTGTAGAAGACGAAGAAGATGATGACGTTACTGATGTTGTCGCTTCCGTCGAGACGGTAGAGCTTAAAGATAGGGGCGAAAACAATGGAGGTGGTAGGGAAGGATTCGGTAAGGATGCGATCGATGCGAATCTAAGCGGATCGATTGTGTTCGAGTTGAAGCTTATCGGAGAAGAGAATGAACCAATCGGTGGAAATGGATATGGACTTGTGAGGGATGAAGATTTTGTTTCACTTGTTTCATCTATTTTTATCGATGAAGACAATGATGACGAAGTTTTTGTCGCTATCGTAGATGCTGAAGATGTTAATGGTGGTGATGGAAAATATTGCTCGAAATTTAAATGCGAAGAAATCGATTTATTTAGATTCGATGAAGATTGTCTCATCGATGATTGCAACATGAATGAATCATAGAACAATTTTTGATAGTAATAAGTCAAACGATAATATTCTTTCGGATTCATCATCATCATCATCATTGGTAACGATTGAAATGATCTGGTCTCATCTATCGTTGTTTGATCATTGGACCCATATTGTTGGGTCGCATCCGAATCAATATGTCCGTTCGTTTCTTTTTTGCTTTGATTCTCAGCACCGTTCTCGTTCTGATGAACGACCGGGGAGGATTGAATCGATGATGGAGAAAATGATGCTGTTGATGACGACGAAGATGTCGACGATGATGATGATGACGGGGGTGGTATATGGTGAGAATCAAGGGGTGAGAGTGAAAACGATGTAGGCGGCGACGACATCGATAATCTATTATTGTCATTAGAATGATTATCACTATTTTTGTTATTATTATTATTATTATTATTACTAATCGTGGATCCATCAAGATTTTTATTATTCGATGATTTTCTTCTCTTCACAGTGTTCTTGGAACTTTTGAGTTTTAATGATTCCAATGATTCACTCTTACTTTGGTTGTATTCTAATTGCTGTGATCTTACGGATGAGTTGTCGAATGTTTCCGAATAATTTCTACCGTTTCGCTTCAAAGTGTTTGATGTCGATAAGACTGAAGATTTCGGCGAATCTATTGATCGATTCTCTCCATTTTGAATTGATGATTCGGAAGATTTTTGTTCCAGAATCATATTCGTCGATGGTGGCATCAATGGTAACATCGTCGTAGACGAAGTGGTCGATGATGAGGTGGATAGAGGAAACGGAAACAATAATCCTGTTTCACTCCTATTCATTGCAGAATGTAGAGGAAACGATTGTGAAAGCATCGATGAAAGAGGAACGTTCGTAGGATTCAATTCGGCAAGAGTATTTTGATGCGTTTGGAACGAAAAATTGCTAGGGATCGGAAACTTGTGCGAATGATTCGCTCCATAATCGTTCACTGCCATCAGAGCAGCATAGGCAGACATTGTTGGCGACAAATTCAACTCGATCTGTCTTCGTAGTGTGGAATTTCTAGGCCCACGCTCCTCTTGAACTGCATCCTTATTCATTCCTTCTCGTAGACATTTTTTCAATCGACATGCTCTACATTGATTTCGATGTGTTTTATCCACAAGACATCGATTAGCACCGGAACCTTTCGCTTTACAAATGTACTGTCGATTTCTTCGAATCGATCGTTTAAAAAATCCCGCACATCCATCGCATGCAAATATTCCATAATGTTTACCGGAGGAATAATCTCGACAAACTTTGCATGGTATATTTAATAGAATACGTCCAGAACATTGATTACTATGAAGATTCGAATGATTTTGATTCGATTGTTGTTGTTGTTGTTGTTGTTGATCACGATGATGATGATGATGATGATGATGATTATGGTGATGAAGATTAGAATGATGATTAGAATTTGGATTCTCTTGAATCAATGATGATTCTGATGCTATAGCAATCGGTGGTGTTATATAGGAATCATTTTTACCAAACGATGTTTCGATGTTCATTTTGAAATGATTGTTACGAAATTTTTCATTAATCATTCGGAAACAATTCAATTAGCTAGCAGTGAACTTAAAATCGAGTATTAGTTTGTATTCAAATGGAATTTGAATCGAATGTGAACACAAAATTTTTGTGTAGGATCCGATCGATCAAACGGTTAGTGTTTCAATGACTCTACGAATTCTACGACTATAATCGATCGATCTCTTTTTGTGAGATAAGGATAGACGAAACGTTGACAGATTAGTTGACGAAATCACTACCTTTTATCACCATCACCATCATCGTCATATACACCAACAATAACATCAACATAGTTCACAACCATTCTAGTCAGTCATCTAGTCATTCAGTCAATCATTCAACAATCTAGAGACAGTACCTAGACCCTACCCTATGTCATTGCGGATCGAAACGAGAGTCACATTTCATTCCGTTCAAAAGCACAAGATATTACTATGCTATTATTATTACTTGTTTTTTTTCTTTTCTATGTGACTTTCTCTCTTTTTTTTCTCACTCTCTTTTTTGACCTTTCCCCTTCGCTTTAACATTCCCATTTGAATGAATATATTGTTCATTTGCCGCTCCTGCTTTGATGCCTAACATTTGTGCTCCATAAAATCATCATAGCCAATGAAATGAAAGCAAAAAATTGCCCTAAACCTAAACCTAGACCTAGATAGAATGCATTTAAAAGGAGAGTGTGAAATACTTCCATACTTTGCTTATTCAATCTATTCTATTCAAGATTGAATAATGATGATGACGATGATGATGATGATGATGTAGATCGTAATTGTGTTTAACTATGACATTTTAAGATTAAGGTTAACTTCAAAGTATTATGGATTCAAATTGATATAGAGTCGATAGTTAGATATTCTAGTGAACGGATCCAGAAACAGTATCGATGCTCGAATGAATTGATGAATTTATCGACAGAGCGAACTACAAGTTTGAGCCCAGATTTTCTCGTGTGTCGAAATTTTCTCTTGGACATTTAGTTCTAAAACAGTACGATTTTTTGAACTACTGTCACCTGCACCGCATATGTAAACTTGGTACGTTTGTGTTTGCTGAACATATAGAGATAGGATTTTTTTTCAAATTGATTGTCCTAAATCAATCATCGAAATCGAAACAAACACAAACATTGACAAACATTCCAAAGTTCGAAATCGAAGAGAGAGAGAGAGAGAGAGAGAGAGAGATTTTGTCATAGAAACTTCTACAAAGATTTTGTTTCCCAAGCTGGTCGGATTCTTTTTTTCTGCCAGCTTCTACTAAGTACAAATTGAAACATTTGATGATTAAAACTTTATCATTTTAATTGAAAATTTTGTAAATTTTTTAATTTTAAACATCGCTTTTCTTTTCGAATAGTTCAACAATTATATGATGAGAGATTCAATTCCAATTTGAGAATTTTGTTTGAGTTTAAGTCGAAAAATTCATTTATCTTTCCGAGAGTCTTTGGCTCCAGAATTCTATTGCGATAAAAAGATTTGGGGGACAAATAAGAAATTGAGATAGAAAAAAAAATCTGAGCTAAACGTATACTAACCTCTAGTTTGCTTAGCTTTTCAGCCACCTCATCGAATGCTTTCTTAGTGCTGGCCGATTGCCGTTCCATTGCTTTCAGATTAGTTTCCGCTGATTTCAATTTCTCTTCCAACGATTTAATTGTCTCCAAAAGTTTCTTGTTCTCGTTCTTCAATTCGTTCTCCTCTTTTACCGATGAGGATTGAATTTTCGATGATGATTCTGAAATCGATTTGCTTGCAGCATCGGCAGCATTCTGCGCTTGTCGCATCGAAGCTTCCGCTTGAGCCTCTAATCTAGACATCTCACCGTACAAGCGATTCAAACGTTTGATTATGAACATACAGAGTAAAGCGAAACCCGTGATGTAGAAATTTCGTTGCCCACGAAAAATACGCATCTGATCCTCGTAGAATGCTGATGAACCAGCATATTTAAGATCATGAAGATTCACTTTGGTGGTGTATTTGTAGATCTCTCTGATCGATTCTAGATTGAGAGAGAAAATTTCAAATCAAAATCTTATCGTAAAAATAAAATCGAATAGAGAGAAAGCAATAACTGACCAGCAAAAAATAGCAGCAATATGATACTAATCACAAAGAAATAAATGTATGACTGTGTTGTCAGTATCGTCATGAATCTGGATTGAAAAAATGATCGCCAACTAAGAAAGAAAAGAAACAAGACAATTAATTCATCGAACAATCGAAATCGGAAACAGTTTAAATGTTTCGAATACTAGATTTTTAGAAAGATTACGTTTGTGGCCGTATGAATGACATCATCATCAAGATGATCAAAGCGATCTCTAGATAGAGATAGGTTGCAACCAAAGTCCATAAAAGTGACATCTTTGTTGGAATTGGAACTCGCAGGTTGTAAAAAAAATTCTATGCCAGTAAAAAAGGAGAAGAAATATGGAAATCAATTTAATCAAAGAGATCTAGAATTCAATTTGAATTTCTTACATGCAAAACTAGTTCGGGATGGTTTTTCTAAAAAGATTTCGATGTTTGAGAAGAAATTTTTGATTTCCACGCTTGTACCCTGAAACGTTTCGATTAGATTCGAATGAAATTAGTTTCGTCAGAGAATATTTTAACTTTTCTTGATTGGTTTCGCTGCTTGATTCGATTGATTGTTGCCTTACTTTTCTCTGTCTACTCTCGAAATGCTCTTTGAAGTAAACCAGGAAAAAAAAAATTAAGCGATCCTATCATAAATGAGGTTACGGGTTTTTCCTCTCTCTCACTTTGCTGTACGCAATATACAGTCAGCATAGTGAGCAATGAGCGCACATGCGTAGCTGGATTTCTTTTTTTTTTTTTTTATTTTCTTTTTTTTTTGTACTTTTTTTTCCTTATCTCTTTTGGATCGATTTGTGATGAATTCTTCTTTGTTAGTATCATAAAATAAGATGTTAATCTTGTTTTTATAATTTGTGATAACTCTATTTTGGATTTATTGGTGCCTTATATCAAATATGACAACGAAATACAAATAAATCTAGTGATTTAATTCAAGCAAATATTTTCAAAGGTTCACAATTTATAAGTTGATATGTTGAAGAAAATAGTAAAATGATGAAACAAAACGCAATAAATTTCAATCATCTACGGGCAAAGCAATCATCAAATAGAAATCCGACTCAAAATGAGCCAAATACGAATCAAAATGTTGCGGGTAATCCTAACGTAAACAGTTCAAATGATCAACAATCTCATGAAAGGCAGCGCAATCGAATAGTTAGACACGTCTATAATGTTAATCCATTGAGACCAAATCCGTTGCCAGTTCCAGATTTAACTTTAGCTTCTGGAAGTTATGATAACACCATAAGACTATGGAATCCAGACAAAGGATATTGCGAGAAATTATTACAATATTCAGACAATTCACATGTAAATTCGAAAGCTTTTCTTTATCTTTTGATTCTAATTTCAAATCTTAATTTTTTTGACCGAATGCGATCAGATCAACGTGTTAGCCATCACTCCGAGCAGAGATGTGTTAGCTTCAGGAGGATATCAACACATTCGGCTATATGAGATCGCTTCGAATATAAATTGTCCATTGATTAATTTCGAAGGAGTGACAAGGTTCGTATTTCTTGCTCTCAGATTTCCTTTTGTTTATCTCAGTGTTTTTCAATATCGATTTGAAAAAAGAAACGTTACCGCTATCGGATTCAATTCGGTCAATAATTTCATGTATTCTGGGGGTGAAGATTATCACGCACGGATCTGGGATCTTCGTGCCAATGGTCTTCATTGTCAACGAAAACTAAAATTAACGACACCGATCAATTCGATGTTTCTGCACCCGAATCAAGTAGAGATCTACATTGCGGATCAATCTGGATCGATTTGGATCTGGAATCTTCAAGCGGATAAAATGCAACGAATAGTCGCCAGTAATGATAGTTTCATTGTTAGCTTGGTTTACGATCACGATTGTCGAATGATGGCTGCGTTAGATAATTTCGGCAAATGTTATATATTTTGTCAAACGAATTTCTGTCCAAAAGAAATCGCCGAAACAAAAAACGGTGAAGTGACAGCGAGCGGATTTCTTCATCGTAGATTAGTCTTTCAAGCGCACCAAAATTTAGGTCTCAAATGCTGTTTCAGTCCCGATTCAACCTTGTTAGTCACAACTGCTGCCGATACAACAGTGAAGTTTTGGCGTACCAGTGATCTCTCAATAATCTCTTCTGATGATACGATCCTTTCAGAAGACTCGCATACATCAATGCTTGGCAAGATCTCACTCAATAGAAGAAAATCCTCTCTCTTCGCTAGAGAACAATATCTGAGATATCGTCAGCTTTGGAGTCACAATATCAATGTTGGTGTCGATATCGATCCAGCAGCTGTGGAAGTATTAGGGGCGCCATTTCTAGCTCGATTATTTCCTTGGAAAAAGCTTCGGCCACATAAGCCACCACCGTGCTATCTAAGACGGCGGCGTCTTCGAACATGTGCCACCAAAACCAATTCTCATTGCAATGGCTGTAAATCAAATAATCTCTCAGCCAATTACAACCTATTCGAGTCATTTGATTGGCTAACCAATCACAGAAAAAAGAATACTCAACGTTCATCAAAAACTGAACCATTCAATTGTAATGAATAAAAGCGAGAAACAAAAATTTTCCATTAATAATTCGATGTTTTTTCTGTCTTCATTCCATTAGCTCCAATTCGTAGCAATAATGTTAAATCTGGTGCAAAAACTTCCGGAACTAATTCCAAACTTGTACAAAAATCTTTCACTGATCTCAAATCATCCGCCGAGGATCCAAAACAATCTAATCAATCGAAAAAAATTGCCGAAGGAAATTATCAAGAACTGTATGATAAGCTTGAAAATTTCAAAATCGAAAATCCAGAATCAATCCAAGAGAATAATTGTTCTGAATCAATCAACGAGGATAAAATTATCAGCTTGATTGAAGATAATGAAGATGATGAATTCATTGAGGTGATTAAACGTTTGAATCTTGTCGATAGTAATTTCGATGACGAAGAGGAAGACCAAGAGCATCAAAACGGACACATAAAAAATGGCGAAGACATTGATGATGAAGATGATGATGGCGATGATGTAAATGATGAGAACAAAAAATCTAAACAAACAAACAGATCGAGTGATAAAATTTCGAACAATTGTTGCTGTGTTTGCAACGATGAGGATTATTTAGTCGAAAATGAGAATGATAGTTCATTCATGTTGAATGAGAACACTCTGAATGGTATGTCATCATCGAGATATCATTCCACCGAATGGAATCAGAAGGATTTCAAACTCAAAAATTCAGTTAATGCTTCCGAAAGAATACAACCGTTTCGTGTGATACAAAAAGCAAATCAAAAATGGGTCTGGGATGTCGTCTTTTCAAGAGATTCACAATTTCTATTTACAGGTCTGTCTTGTTTGAAATTCTTAGTTCAATTTCAACCAGATTCATTCTTTCATTTTTTAGCATCATCCGATCATTTTGTTCGGCTTTGGAGTGTCTACACTGGACAAATGGTTCGAGAATATTCTGGCCATCAGAAAGCGGTCAGTTGTTTGGCTTTCTCCGATATGTTTGTCGATGGTGCCGGTCTTTACTCCTATGAAGGCTGATTATTATTCTCACGGAAAACTACATCATCGTTGTTTTTTCCCCTCAAATTCGATGAAATTTAAAACAATTTAATGATTTTGTTCGATGTCTATGATGGAATTAATCAAGAAATTAATCAATTTATTCGTTTCTGTATTTGTTCATGTATCTTCATGTTATATGAAATTTCAATAAAGATTATTTTTTGAAATTTATCACTTTCCAATTCAACTTTAAATTATTATAAGAAAATTTTAATTATAAAATTCTAAAGATGATATCTCAATGAGAATGCTTGCGATTGAGAATAGTATCGGCTATATGGTTGGTGTTGTATAAATAAGAATCTATGACAATAAACTTAGTGATCAAATTTCTAATCACAACCGATTAAACTGTAGTAAAATTAGTTAGTAATTAGAATAAATCGTTACAGAATCCTCATTCTGAGCATTTAGTCTTGAATGACGATGAATGATTCGTCAGTATCGATCGATTGCAATCATTGAATCCAGAATTAGTCATTATAAAGTAATTCGTAAGATTTAATATATAAGATCAAAAAAAAACCTAACATAAGGATTGAATGATTTGCTGCTTTCAATGATCAAAAAAAAAAATAAAATAAAAATAAGAATAAAAAAGATTTTTCATAAGACTGCCACAAAACTATAAAAGTTATGCGATCAATCGAGAGAAACATCGTTCCAAAAATCTATCGATCTTGTTCGTTTGAATATTAATTCAACCAAAAAGACCACCGAGTTTCGATTTGTTTTTGGATTGTTTTAGTTGATTAATATCTCTATTATTATTATTATTATCATCATTGATCAAATTATGGCCATTATTATTATTGCTATTGCCATCGGAATTATTATGATGTTCGAGATGGAATTGATTTGGATCAAATTTCGTTCGAGTTTGATGCAAAGAAGATTTATGATTAGGATTCGTTGAATGTTTGAGAGAATTTTTATCGTAAAAATTCAATGCGAACGATTTTGATAGAGCTTTTTTCAATGGATTAGCTTTGAAATATTTTCCCTTCGATTCGTTTGCTGAATTCAAATTAGAATTTTGATTACTCAAATTTTCTTCCCTCTCTTTATTCGACGGCACCATTCGAATGTCGCTGGAACTGATCATTGGATCGTTTGGCAATTTCAAATCTCTAAAGCTTTGTCCTATCGGAAGTGACAGTGGTGTTCCGATCTCGAAGTTAACCAATTTATTATTCTGATTTGATGCCATTGTTGCCATCACATCATTATTGATCGCCTCCAATGGTGAACGATTATGAGAATATCGTTGAAGAAATGATGAAGGATTCGATACTGATGAAAACGACGAACTCAATCGATTGAAACGAGATTGAGGAAGAATCAATGGCGTCGAGAATAATGATTGTGGACCATCAACGAATCGATTTCTCAACAAAAAATTATTAATCAATCGTATATCATTGTGCGAATTTCGTAAACTATTCGGTCTTCTATCATTAAGATTATTACTCAAAGTTGGATGATGATGATGTTGAAAGCGATGATTCGATGCACTTGTATGCATCGTTGGCGTAGCCACTAATTGAGATGGTTTAGAGATCAAATTTGGATAATTATTCACAATACTTCGGATCATTTGTTCGTGAAAATTTCGTTCATCATTCGATGAAAAAAATGATCCAAAACGATTTCGATTCGATTTTGTTTCCATCTGAAACGATTTTTTTGGTGAAGAATTTCCGTACCCTATGCCTCGATAGTTCTGATCATTCGTAGATGGATTACTTTCTCGATTACCATTGTTTTTGCTGGTACCATATGAATTCAATGCACTTGGAGAAGAAAATAAGCTATTCAAATTTAATGCTGAAAATTGATTAAAATTTTTCGGTGTATTGAAGATAACATTTCTTGTTGGATGTAGTTGTGGACTTCGATATTGTTGTTGTTGTTGTTGTTGTTGATGATGTTGATGATGGAGATGATATGGTTGACGATTATGTTGATTTGAGCTCATTTTTTGTAAATCATTTTGAACTAAATCTAAATCGTTCGAATCTTTTCCATTGAAATTATCTGACGCGTTTCGATTGATGAGATTGTTATCAATTTTCTCTTCGATCTGGATCAAAATTGGTAAGATACCGAGACTTTTTTCCGGTGGCCAACTTGAATTCGATCCTGATGGTATCTGAAACAAAGCGGTAGAATCCAAAAGATCAATCGATGTGGATTTATTTTGGCCAGAATCGGAATCATCGAAAATATTCATCTCGTTGTTCGTTTTCGATCTCAATGCAGAAGATGTTGATTGCGATGCAGAGGTTATTTGAGATGAAATCGATAATGGTATTGTCCATTGTTCGTGAGTTTTAGTTGTCGATGTTTGTTTATCAATCGAATCATTCGATTTTTCGGCGATACTTTCCGAAGGCAAAGATAGATTAATGGTCTCGTTCATGATCGTATCGGATTTCACAATCGTATCCGATGTTTTTTTCTCACCGGAAACGCTAATGGATGATGATCTTGTTTCGGTTTGATTATTTTGTTTGTTTATTTTAGCATCGCTAGCGAATACATCGATGCTAATGTTATTCGATATTGTTCTCGGATCATTTTTGTCTAAATTACCGAAGTGATAAACAAAGAAATTATCAGTTTCATTATTTGGAAGCCTATTGGATTTCGTTCCATTCGAATCGTTCGCTAGCGTTTTGCTCTCATCCGATCCTACCGTCGAAGCAATCAATGTTTTTGGTCCAATCAATTGATCGAAAGTGTTTGCGAATAAATCGTTGCGAATTCTTCGATCACGATCATTTTTAATTGGATTCAAATCGGTGGTGTACTCAGTTAATGTGATCGGTGTTGGATTCACTGCGATCAATGGTCTCATCAATCGTCTTTGATCAAACAATCGATTGATTTCGATCGGATAGAAGCCTTGTTGTAGTCGAGGCTGTAAAGATTCTTTTTGTAGATTTGCGTAAATTTCATTGCTAAATTTTGGCATCGCAATCAAACCAGATCCAAGACCGCTTAGCACTATTGGCGGAGATGATGATTCAGTGATTCGAACAAATTTTGGACTATTTGTTAGCCTCGCATTATGACCTCTTGATTGGCTTGATGATTGGCCATCAACATTATCATCACCATCCCCATCAACTTCTGTATCATCATCGTCGTCATCGTATTCATCGTTTTGTCTGTTGAGCTCTATCGATCCATCCATAGATTTCTGTTCGGTTACGATCGATTTACTATCGAGCAGATTCAAAAGTGGTACCTAGAAGACAGCAGTAAAGAAGGAGAGTTAGGATCTATTCTTTAGATTGAATTTTTTTCGTGAAATAAAAAATTTTAATAAAAAAATCCACATACCTTTATGTAAACAATTTGAAGCTTTTTACTTTTTTTACTTTTGGATCGTTTACGTTCGGGCCGATATGGTGTTGTTGGTGGTGTTGTTGATCCTTTTGTTTCGGTTTGTCTCAGTGATTGATGTTGGATAGTATCTTGATGGCTACTCGATGGAATCAAATTGATTCGATCCATCGTTAACGATGACACCTTAGACGATAACGATGGTGGTGATCGTGATGGCGATGGTAGTGATGCTGATAATGGTGATGGTGATGACGATGAAGATGTCGATAGCGATAGAGATGATGGTGTTGAAACACTTGCGGTTTGGGAAGGTTCCGAATTCAAATAGAATGCTGGATAAGGAATCGGTTGATGCCGATGATGATGGTGTACAAAATAGAGATTATCATCTTGATTATCGGATAGAAACGATGCCGATGGAGATCGTATTCGATCACTAGATTGATGTGGATTCGAATAACGTACCGTGGAGAAATCATTCTGATCGGTGATGAAATAATTATGACTGGAACCAGTCGTCAACGTTTCATCAACGCTATCACTTGGAACAGTAGTATTGTACGAGTTGTGACCGTTCGAAGAAACTTTTCTCCGCTCGTTCGATTTCGAACGAATTCCATGGTTCTCTCTTGACTCTTCTCGACTGTAATCATCGAGATCACCACCAAGATGCTCATCATCTAGATCGTTTGGATCTTCTTCAACTCCGCTATCATCATTATCATCGATGAAGTTGAGATGATTATGGATATTGTGTGATTTAATATGTGGTTGATTTTTTGATGATGATAAAGACGACGATGTCATCGATGCAAACAATGGTGACAAATCAAAACTATCAATCTGATTGCTATCGCTACGTCGCTGATGGATCGTTTCGTTTGTGGTCATTAATCGAAGAAAAGAGGATGATGGTGGAGGAATCGGTGTCGATGTTGCCATCGGAATCAAGGGCGAAGGAGAAGACAAAGAGATTGGTGGCGAAGGTGTCGATGTCATACGAACATTGCTATATTTAAGACTGAAATGATTGTTGGTTGGAGGTGTGACAGCATCATCATCATCATCATCATCAGCACTTCTCATCTTAACACTACTCTCATTATTATTATTTTCATATTTATCTCGGTTCGATTCTGGTTCGATCTTTTTGTTCGTTTTCGATTCTCTCAGTGATGATGATGAGAGTTTGGTGATTTTGGGCCAAAATCTTCTCGTTTGATTACGAACCACAATCGCAGATGAGAATAATGATGATGATGATTGTGGTGGGGATGAGGAAGAGCTCGATGGAGATTTGAAACCATCAAACGAATTCAATCCAGAAGAGTATCGTTGATTTGAGATTCGAATCGGTTGAAATGAATCGAGATGTGGATTCCATACACCATCATCATCGTTATGTTCGAAATCATTATCGATTTTGTCCCGTTCAACATCATCATCATCGTTCTCATCATCATCGATATCATCAACATTGTGATCGTTTTCCGCTATCGATCTGGTTTGATTCGAACGAATCGTATCAGATAAGATTTCGTCCGATTTTGACGTTCGCTCCACAACCGCAGATGATATCGATGATAGTGGTGGTGATGATGGTGGCAACGAAATTGTCGATTTGATTGCCGACGATGATGATGCCAATAGTGATGTGAATGGTTCATCGAAATAATTCGTTCGATGAAAAATCGATGTATTTGGCGAGGATTTTCGTATCAAAGCTAACGAATCAGATGATGAATTCACTGATAATGATTGTATCATCATCAACATCCATAGAAGAGTGAAAAAAAGTGAAGATTTTAGCGGAAATAATCGAAACATTTTCGATCAATTTCGATTGAATCGAAAGTTTGGTTACTTTGATAGATTCGGATCTCAAAATCCGAAATAGAAAATCTAAACTTAATCTCTTTTGGAACGCGTTCAGAAAACAAATGAATGAATCTTTATCGTTCGATCCGTTATCCAGCAGTAATAAAATCAAAGCTCAAACTTCGAGACAGATTTTATTCAATTTTTGGGAGAAAAAAAAAATTCTCATCTTTCCGTTTTCGGTTTGTTTGAGAAACTCTTCTTCTTCGCTTCTTTTCTCTCTCTTCTCTCTCTCTCTCTCTCTCTCTCTCTCTCTCTCTCTCTCTCTCTCTTGCTGCTTTCAGATTAGTTTCGGATTGAGAATAGGATAGATTTGATTCTCCGAGTAGAAAATGAAAAACAAAAAATCGTCAACAACTTGCCGATTACTAAACTAATGAAAAATGAAGAGCCTAGAAAGTTAACTCTTTTCTTTGAATTCTCAACAATCGAAAGAAAAAAAAAATAAGAAAAGAAAAAAGGTATCCGAATAGACAATCATATCGAAGTAAATTACTGTCTTACTGTCTCTCTCTCTCTCTGCACTATTCTCTCAATTCGAATAGAATAGAAAATTGTTCCTTTGTTGTGGATCATTGTGGTGTTGACGATGATGATGTTTGATCGTCTATCCATCTTCAGATTGAAACCGATTGAAATTGAATTTGATAGCCGATCTCGTTTTTTTTTTGTTTTGTTTTGTTTTCACCTTTTTTCTCTTGTCTCTTTCCTCTCCTCTCTCTCTCTCTCTCTCTCTCTCTCTCTCTTTCTAAGATTGTTTCCGTTACGAACTACCTTTTGATCCTGATCTGATTCAAAATGTTAGTTTCTAGCAAAAAAAAAGAAGAAAAAAATAGATCTCAAACTATTAGGAGAGAGGATCGATAGAATTCAAAGCAGCACACAAGATGCTAATTGTCTTGCTAGATTCGATCAAGAGGATCGAGAAAACTGATGCTACACAGATACACACAGAGAGAGACGGGGGGGATAAAAAGTGAATGATAAATTTGTTTTTTTCTGTTTCGTTGAGGTTTCGCTTTGTGGCTGGTTCGAATGATCCAAATCGAGATGTTAGATAGAGAAAAAAAAGAATTGGAATAAAATTCAAATCAAGAAAGAAAAAATGGTATTGAAATAATTTTTCCTGCAAAAAAAAAAAAAAAAAAAAAAAAATAGCCCAAATAGGCGAATCGGATCATCAATGGAATTTTGTGATCAAAACAATAACAGTAAATCGACTACCGCACCCGCAAAAAAAGGGTTTATTTTTTTTTTTTTTTTTTTGGTGAGGGGGGAGGGGTTTTCTTTCGCGCTGTTTGTTTGGAAACGAAAAAACAGAGAAAACTAGAGTGAAATCAAAATCCGATTGAAGATATCGTATTCTTTTCGATTGTTAACTCCATTATCATCGAATCCTTTGAAGAGATTCTAGTTCTATTAGTATTATTACTTTCAAAAAAAAAAAAAAATGAAACAAAGATAATCCTCGAATGACGATGATGATCATCTATATTTTCAAATTGATCTATTTAGAGAGCAAAGCAAAAGAGAGAGAGAGAGAGAGAGAGAGAGAGAGAGAGAGAGAGAAATGGAGAATCAAATTCATCAGATCATTAAAAAGTTGACGATGAAGATCAAGTTCATCATCATCATCATCATCATCATCATCATCACCAGTATCACTGGTGAGGACCAGTATTGTTCAAGTGATTTTGATAATCTCCAATTCCAATGATGACAATTTTGAGTCTTTTTTTTTTTTTTTTTGGTAACCGCCTAACAATATTATATTTTCATTTTTTTCTCCACCTCAATCCTAGACATTATCGATTTAGCTATCTAGAATGAGATTAGCTTAGATTAGCTATCCAGAAGAAGCTTTGGTCTAGAGAATGATCATCCAGATTGATCTAAGAGGTGGTGATTGTTTAGTGTAACGATTACTAATTCTAGATCATCGAAACGATTTTTTTCGCTCTGAATTTGTTTTATTCTTTTCGCTTCTTTTTTGTTTTTTGTTTTTTTGTTTTTTTTTTTTTTTGGTTAAAAATAAACTCTTCAATTTGGATTCTATTTTTGTGGTAATTATTTTCGATATTTTCCATATTTATCTTTTCTCGGAACGAAATCGTTTCCAATATCAAACGTAGTGATTAATTCTCTCATTGGTACATTTTTTTTCTAAAAAAAAAAAACTAAAAGAGAAAAAAAAATGTTGACAAAACAATCAAACTTTATTCACAATCGATTGGGATTTATTCGATTCAATTCGATGCGAATAATTTTTTTTTTTTGGATTTATTTGAATCCAGAGAACGAGGAAGATTTTTTTTTCATTGCTCCTTTTAAAGATATTGGATCAAAATTGCTACAGAATTCTAGATGATAATTGATCACTTTCTCTCTCCCTCTCTCTCTCTCCCCCTCACTCCCTCTCTTTAATTGTGAAATAATATAGGCGATAAAATGGCGATAATAGTTTTTTTTTTTGATCTGAGAGATATAAGAGAAACAAAAAAAAATGGAAAAAATTTTGCCAAAAACCTCATCAAAGAAGAGGAAGAAGATTAATTTTCAAAACTAAAACATTTTCAAACTCAAATAGAATTGAAACCAAAAATGATCCTAAAGCTAATCAGTAGTGTTGTCAATCAAAACGGATTAGACAGAGAGAGAATTTGTTCGAAATTGGTTCGAAATTTGTTCTAATTCTCATCAATCATCATCTTCAGCATCGTTGTTGTGGTGAATCGAAATTTTCACTCTAAAGGAAAAAAAAAAGAAGGAAAACAAAAAGGAGAGAAAAAAAAACAATCATAAAATTAATAAACTATGAAACGGATGAACAGATGACAATGTTTAAGCTTTAACAACTAACCGAAAAAAAAATTGCTAAAATGAGGAAGAGAGAGAGAGAGAGAGAGAGAGAGAGAGAGAGAGAGAGAGAGAGAGAGAGAGAGAGAGAGAGAGAGAGAGAGAGAGAGAGTGAGTGATGGAGAGCAATAGAATCTGATAATCAACTCTCAATGGCGCGATGTTTGCAATTATGATCGTGGTGATTACGAAAAGATTATCCACATCACTCTTAGCTAGTGAATTTTTTGATACACGGATGAAGATGAAAAGAGAATCTCGATTCTTGTCGATTTCTTTCTTGATCCTTTTTTCACAATTATTACAATTGTTCGCTTCACTCTACACCTTCTTTCTTCTTCTTCTTCTTTGCACTCTTTGCTCGCATTTTTTTTTTATTTTTTTTTTATTCGCTTCGCGCTTCCGAAAACAATGAAAAGAAAAAAACGTTTGTATCTCTACCGATGATTGTGTTTGATGTTCCATCAAAATCAATAGAAAATTTAATCGAATATATGGATAAGCTTGAAAAAAGAATGGATTCGAAATGTTCACCAAGAAGAATGGAAAATAATAATAATAATAATAATAATAATAATAATAATCACAATTTATACACCAATTTAATGGCTGACATCAACACATCTCGATCTCTTTCCTACTCTCTCTCTCTCTCTCTCTCTCTCTCTCTCTCTCTCTCTCTCTCTCTTTCTTTCTGGACTATCTCGGAATGAATATAATTTGGTACAGAACAAAATTCCTCACTCTCCTCTTCCCGTCCTCGACCTTTGTTTTCATCACACAAGAACGAGTTCTCTCTGATCGAATTCGATTAACGTCGCGCGATTTCGAAATGCTTCTCAAAAAATGCATTTGTTTGGTTGTTTCGCGATCCAAATTTCGAAATTAAAGAGAATCAAACAAAAAAAAAACATTGTGTTAGAAGAGAAATCGAATCGAGAAACAGAGAAACTTGGTGAAACGAAAAAGAAGAAAAAAATAGAATAGAAAACAGAGAGAAAAAAAAAAAATTCTTTTTCAATCTTTGTTTTTTTGTTTCAAAAATATTAATCAAAAAAAAAAACAAAACAAAACTAAACTAAAAACAAAAATTTTCATTTTTTTTTTCGAAATTATTCACTAAGCTCTCATTCACTGTCCTGTTTTTTTTTCTTTTCGCTTTCCCCACTCCAAATTGTTTTATCCAGAAGATTTTTTCTTTTGTTTTCCCATTTTCTTTTTTTTTTTTTTTTTTCGTTTCCAATAATCGAAAACGATTATCGATGAATTCGATCATTGATCGGAAACCATTAGCAGTATCGAGAATATTGTTGGACATCTTACAACATAACACATCATTGTCATCATTGTCATCATCAGTGCGTACATAGCTATTATGTGCGTAGAGGAAACAAAAAAAAAATGGAAGGAAACAAAAAATAAAGGAAAATGGCCATCAATCGGAATGTTTAGATTATTTTTTTTTTTTTTTCATTTTTTTCCGTTGATGGACAAGAAAACATCAACCAAACAACTAACCTACCAACCAAACAACAACAACAACAGCAATTTTGGGGGGGGAGAGGAAAGATGTTTTATGTAAATTATTATTACTATTACTATTATTATTGGTATTATTATTATTATTATTATTATTGTTTTTGATTGTACTTGGCATTTTTTTTTCACTATAAAAAAAAACAAAGATTTTTTTCTCGAAATTTTCACTCAAAAAAAAGGAGGTTGAGCAGTGTCGATGTATTTTTTTTTTTTTTTTTAGTTTTTCAATTCAACTTTCAGGAATTCGCTGCTTCCGAAAGTTGAATTGATTCCCGATAAGTTTTTTGTTTTTTTTTTTTTTTTTTGATTTTAGATCGAAAAATTAATCAAACATTTCGGTCTGAAGAATAACGAAAACCAAAAAAAAAAAAAAAGCTCTAGAGAAAAATTATCAAAAACAATTTGTATTTTGATGGCCATTTGAGATTTCAAACGTCCGATTTATCTTTCGTTTGCTAATATTATTCACTGATATGAGTTCACTGTTTATTTGGTCCCATAATAAATAAGGAAAAAAAACAAAACACTAAACAAATTCCATTCATTTTGAATCATCTGAATTAGAATTGAATCTAATTGATTCGAATCGATCGAAATCGATTCCGATAGCAATCGATCGGATTCGATAGAGAGAGAGAGAGAGAGAGAGAGAGAGAGAGAGAGAGAGAGAGATCAAAGAGGCAATCATTGTGTTGAATGAGGAGATGCTAATTATTGGAATAAATTTCAATCAAACTTTTTTTTTTTTTTTTTTTGGTACCTTGACAAAACCCCTTATCAGAATTGAATTTCGAGCACTAAGCAAAGAGAAAGGAAAAAGAATCTAATTTTTGTTTTTTTTTTCTTTTCGATCAATATTTGCTATTTGGGTTTGGCATTTCGAAAGGGGAGGGGAGTGTGCAAATAATTTGTTTCAAATCCAATCGAATAAACTTTTCTCTCTCTCTCTCTCTCTCTCTCTCTCTCTCTCTCTCTCTCTCTAGATGAAGTGAACTTCATCATCATCATCATCATCATCATTAAAATCATTGAGATTCAACAATCAATAATAAAAATCGAGACCTTTCTATGAACGAATGAAGAATGATATACCAAAATGATCGATTTATTTCGTGATGTTCGATTGTGATCGTTGATGATGATGATGGATTTGTTAATAAATTTCTATTTTATCTTCACTTCTCTTACCGGATTTAACTCTACGATTTAGAATCGTTCGATTCTAAGAGATTTTTTTTTATTTTTTTGGTTACAAGAATTTATTAAAGCGCAATTTTTTTATTGTGGCTCACAGCTAGCTAGTTTTTTTTTCGTTTAGACTGAAGCTAGACTAAAAGCTTTCAAAAGTTTTGAGAAGAAGAGCAGAGCAGAGAAGAGAAGAGCTAAAGTTTATCGGCTTCAATACTATTGGATACTTATGAAAGTATTTGTTTTTTTTTTTTTTTTGATCGATAAAATTATTGAGGATTTTCGGGAGAGGGAGAGGGAGGTGGTAGAAATCAGCGAAGTAGATTTCTCGATCTTCAATATCCGTCATCTAAGATTGTCGAAGGCGGATGAAAAAAAAACAATCGAAATTTTTGATGGAAATATTTCCTTCTAAGATTTGTCTCTCTCATCGCAAAAGGAGAGAATTAGAGTGGAGGGGAAGGGAATAATTTTCATCGAAATCTCAAATCAATTACGGATCGAAATTAATTGATTTCGATTCGAGATTGAATCTCTAAAGTTTCGAAATGAATCTTTGCAATCAAAAAAAAAAAAAATTTTTTTTTTCTTGCATCCTCTTCTCTCTGTCCTTCCAAACTCGAGACAAGAAATCGATCAAGAATCAAACTGTCCGTCAATCAAATCCAAGGAGAAAAAAAAAGAGCTAATTTTTTTTTTTTTTTGCAAAACAAAAAAACATTCTCGATTGACTGTCCACCGAAGAAAATTGCTGAAGATGGTCTAGAAACAATAACAACAACAACAACAACAACAAAAAAAAGTTGACAAGATATCTTATTGTCCCTTTGCGAACAGCTAATCGCAAACTTAGAAAAAAAAAAAAATAATTTTCAACCGAACAGAGAGAGAGAGAGACTAACAAATCTAAATCAATCGATTTTCAATGTTTGGATGATGTTCGGGGAAAAACAATCAATCTGATTGTTTCGATTGACGATACGAATTGAAGAAAAATGGAGAAGGGAAGGGAGGGGAGGAAACTATCCAATTCGAATCGGTTCGGAATAACGATACAAATAATAATAATAATAATAATCATAAAAAAACTTTATTTCGATGATGATGATGATGATGAAGATGATTTTCTAGCCAACTACACCAATCAATCTTCTTTTTTTTCTTTTTTTTTGCTACTCTTATTTTGTTTTCCCCTTTAAATTCGACTAAAATCTTAGTCCTTATCGCGAAGCGAGAGAAAGTGGTCAGAGGGGGGGCGGGGAGAATTGATACGATTTTTTTTTTCGTTGTTGATTTCATAGCACTCTCGAACCATATCATTACTATTATGATTGTTTGGATCATCATCAAATTTCGGTAGCTGTGGAATGGAAAAATCGAAAATGATTGAGAAATGATTGAGAAATCAATCAAGAAGTTAGTGGAATCAGAGAACAGAAACAAAAAGGGTTCGGACATAAAAAAAATGATTATCGGATGGGGGAAAACCGAATCAAAACCAGATGGATTTTTTTTTTTAAAGATTTTGAGATTTATTCTCGATGATTAACAGCATCGATAGAACTAGGAGTAAGATGAAAATCTCTTCGCTCTCTCTCTCTCTCTCTCTCTCTCTATGGGCTTTATTTTCGTTTGGTGAAAATTTTTGATTTCTTTGAGAAAATTTTTTTTTACTACAAAATTCTGAGGAATGGAAAAAAAAGTTCAAAGACCTAGTTCAATCTTGGACTATCATAATGATGATATAATCGATCTAGATCAAAACGAATGATGGCAAGAGAGAGAGAGAGAGAGAGAGAGAGAAGTTCTCAATGTGATAACCATCGGTTTGCGCTTCTTCGATATTTATTCGCTCGATGATGATTCATGATGAGATACATTTTTTTTCCTCTTCTCCTCCTTTTTTCGACATTTTCAAAAAGAAAAAAAAATTCAACCAACTTTCTCTTCCGTTTTCATTTTTTGCCCCGATTCAAAAATGATTGTTGACACGATTGACAATTCATTCTACGAATCAAGATTTAATTGCCTCAAACTTCCGGTAGGATTTTGTCCCCAAAAAATACAAAAAGAAAAAAAAATAGCAAAAGAAAAAAGAGAGTGAGAATGTGATGTAAACAATCTCATAGGATAATTGTCCCGGAAAGTGAGAGCGAATGAGAGAGAGAGAGAGAGAGAGAGAGAGACCAATAATCGGAAGCGAAAAAAAAAATAAATAAACAAAGTGTGAACTCATAATGAGTTTGATTCGATCGGATCGTTGTTCCAAATGTGACAAAGATAATGCAATGACTTTCATCATCATTAGCATCGTCGAACGATCGACACTTTCAATCAAAACTTCTTCTTCTACAATCCAACACCAACAGCATCAGAAGCATCAAGACCATCATCATCACCATCACCATCACCAATAGCATCATCAACACGATTATCGCGAACAAGAGAGAATTCACCGACAGATTGTATCTATATCTATTGGTTTTTGGATCAAAAATTGAAGCTCTGAAGAATTACGATTAAATTTACGATTTTTTTCTTTCTCGCCGTTTTCTTTTTTCTTCACTTTTTTTTTCTTCTTCTTCTTTTGCTGTTTGTTTTGTTCAGTTTCTCCATTATTATTATAACGCTATTATTATCAGTATTATTTGAAATCCTCGAACCATTAAATCTATGCTTTAGCACACAAACCAATCTGAACACAATTCATCGATGTCTATGGAAATTCTGTTTGATAAGATTAGAGAGAGAGAGAGAGAGAGAGAGAGAGAGAGAGAGAGAGAGAGAGAGAGAGAGAGAGAGAGAGAGAGAGAGAGAGAGAGAGAGAGAGAGAGAGAGAGAGAGAGAGAGAGACGGAGGGGAAGCTTCGAGAACAATAGCGAAGCTGATGAAGATTGGAGCGATTGTTATCACACTTTGATGATGAGTTTTGTTGATGGTGTGTGTGTTATGTTATGATGAAAATTGATCTAATGATGATGGTATCCATCGGTGAATACGAAATCATCATTCTCGATTGCCATCGAATCGAAAACGATGCAAACAGTTAGATGCAATGAGAGAGAGAGAGAGAGAGAGAGAAATAAATGAAATAAAGGTTAATTTATCAAACTTGTTAATGATGGTGATGGTGATGGTGATTAAGATCAGAGAGTTTTTTGAGCTACACAAAATATTCAGACGCTTTTAGTGCTACTTTTCCTCGAGTTTCTTCTTGTCTTTGGTGAGAAAAAAAAGGAATTATCTAAAATTTGTGACCCTCTGATAATTATTAGATTGTTTGTTTAACGTTGCGCATCTCTTCTTCTTCTTCTTCTTCCGTTTCGGTTTCATATTTTTCTTTTCAAAACATTTTCATCTCTCTCTCTCTCTCTCTCTCTCTCTCTCTCTCTCTCTCTCTCTCTTCATCGACATCAATGATTTTTGTTCGATGATTTAGATTCCAGATCAGCGATACTTAGATAGGCAAAAATACGATTCTCTCTCCGCACTGCCTGGGCGAAGAATTTCATCGTTCAGCTTCTGAGCTGCACGAAAACAAATAAAAATGTTTGCTGACCCTTTATTTAGAACCTCTGCTTGATATCATAGCAAAGCGGAAAAAAAAATTCAAATTCTCGGCCAGAATAATTTGTATTTTTGCATCGAAATTAGAATGGATTTTTTTTTTACTGTATTTAATCCAATCGAATTGAAACAGTCTCCGTTTTTTTTTCTCTCTCTCTCTCTCTCTCTCTCTCATCGCTATCTTTTGTTATGCGAACAATTTCGAATTCTTTCCCCCCCCTTTTGGTTCGTTGTCGTTTCGCAACAAATAATCCGAATCAATTGTTAGCGGTCGAAAGAGAGAGAGAGAGAGAGAGAGAAAACCATAGTGACCAAGTAGGATTTAATCTTTGTTTGGATTTGGCATTCTAATTCCATCTAATATTTCACAATTTTTCTTTCTCGTTCACTACGACATTACAATGTTGGAAATGAGTAGGCTTTTTTTTTGGTTTGGAAGAGCAAAGAGATCTCTACTCCCCTTTGTCCCCTCATGAAATAATTTCGCAATAATTTGAAATTTTGTCATTTCATATGATCTGCTTAACTAGATTCGAATTAGTTTTTTTTTTGCTTCTCAATCCCTCTAGAGAACTGAAGAATAGAATAGAATAGAATAGAATAAAATCGAGGGATAGAATTTCAAACGATTTAATTATAGCGATCCAAAGCGATATGATTTAGAGCTTGTGAAAAAAAAACGAACAAAAAAAAGTAATGTTGGATGGAGAAGAAGACAAATTTCGAATGAAGAGAGAAAAAAATGGTGGAATTAATTTCGTTTTATTTTCGAATTTCTCCACAAATCGTCGAAATGGACTGCAATTAATCAATAATTAATGAGATGACAATTTGAATTTGATAACCGTTTTCGGAGATGAAATCATTCGAATACTGATGTTCTCATTCGAGCTAATTTATTCAAAAGCAAAAAAAAAGCAAAATATTTCTCCCTCTCGGATCGGAATTAAACCCATTTTGAAACATTTTAGTGATTGAGCTTCGCTTAAGAGAAAGAGAGAGAGAGAGAGAAAGAGAGAGAGAGAGGGTTTGAATTGAGCGATGGAAACGGAATAAGATAATTTCTTCTCCTTCTAGTTCGAACTTACATAGGAGAGATGGCGTTGATTGAATTTTTTTTGATTCTATGAAAGACCATCAATGTTCCAGGATGATGGGCAAGCAATTTCTTTTTAAAATCGAAATGAATCATCAAATATAAGATTTGTATCGGTGAGGAAAGGGGAAGGTGCTCGTATCGTTTCAAACTTAAATGATTAGAATAATCTAAAGTTTCTTATTTTCGTTCGAATTAAACGAACAAATCGTCTCACAATCTTTGATCTAAGGATTTGATCCTTATATTTTCCTAAAGACTATGATGCTAGAATTCGATATTAGCTGACTTTGATTGAATTTGTGTTTTCTTCCGAGTTCGTTAGCTAATTCTTCTCTTGATACTATTTAATTCTGTTCTTTTTTTTTCACTCGAAAAAAGTTGTTGTTGATCTATTCATTCGAAGGTTATTGTTTCTTTTTGCATTTTAATAAGGTCCATTGTTAAAGAATATGTTTGGCCTCTGTCTCATTTTCTCTCTCTCTCTCTCTCTCTCTCTCTCTCTCTCCTTCTCTCATTCTCATTTATTGTTGTTGTTTGAATGAACATTGCCGAGAAGATTTTCTTTTTCTAGGAGGAAAAAAAACAAGATCCAGACAAAAATTTGAAAGTTTCGACAACAACAACAATAAAGCTAGATTTTTCAAAAAGAAAAAAAAGCTAATAGAAAAAAAGAAACTTTTTAGATAAATTTTTTTTCTCCTCTTTCAAAAAGAATATAAAATTCAAATTCACATCAAGAATTTCATTTTTTTTTCGCTTATAACTCTTAGCGAGCGAAAGAGATTGAATCGGACCAAATTGATGCAATAGATTGTAGCTTAAGTAAACAATGGAACCAGAGAACAAATAACAAAAAAAAAAGCGAACGAACGAACCAATTTAAAAAAAAAGCTCCACCTAAGCTAGAATCTGGTTCGATTCGATCGAATCCGATGTGCAGCGAAGATGACGATGATGTTTCTTTCGTTTAAAGGTGGACAGCATTGGACAGACTCTCTGTCTTGTCAAGCTTAAAATTGAATTGACCGCTCTCAAGTGTCCAATTGAATTTCGATGGATCGACAAACAGAATAAATGAAAAAAGAGAGAAAGAGAGGGAGAGAGAGAGAGAGAGTGGAGTGGAAAGAAAACTTTTTAAATTTACTTTAAATTTAAAATGATCAGAAATAAGGGAGAACGATCCTGTTCCATTCTTCACCGATCGCTAACCTTGACTCTAGGCCCTTGCGGAGAAAAAGTAGTGGGAGATAAGAAACGAATTGTTAAGAATCGAACGATCACGAAGACAAGACTATAGAGAAAGAGAGAGAGAGAGAGAGAGAGAGAGAGAGAGAGAGAGAGAGAGAGAGAGAGAGAGTACAGAGAATAGTACAATCTAGTTTCTTAGACTCTTAGAATATTTGGATCGAATTGAATCTTTTCTAGAATCCCTGATTCTTTTAGATTCTGTTCTTTTCTCTCTGTGGTAATTTTACTTTCAAAACATTTTCGATTTGGACTATTTGGATATCGACCAATACAACGTAAACATTGAGAAAACATTTGGCTTGTGTGTTATCGGGGGAAATCAAACGAAAGTCTTTCAATCTGATCTGATCTCTCTCTCTCTCACCGCCATCTCCATCAACTCCATTAGTGATTGATTTAGTTTACTTTTCTGATGATGACAATAATAATAATAGTAATTAATTATTATTAATATTAAAATTATTATTAATAGTAGTAGTAGTAGTAGTTTCCCCAATCTTAGATTATTATTCTCTTCAAATATTATTCCAATGTTTCGTTTTCATTTTTCATTTTTTTTTTCTCTTCCACATTCATCCGCAGCCATTAATCAGTTGAATCTGTTTCAATCAGAGTCTTTATCGAAAATCTATGACACAACAAACAAATAAGATCAAATTCGAGAGAGAGAGAGAGAGAGAGAGAGGGCTAGAAAGGTATTCGATTCGAATAGAATGAGCGATCCAAAAGCTGCTTCATCTTCTTCTTCTTCTTCTTCTTCAGTCACAAAGATATGAGGGTCAAAGAGATGATTGTGAATGAATGTGATTAGAATTAGCATCGCTTGGTAACTCTAACAATCCAGTCAATATCATTTTAGTAATGATTGATTTTTTCGAAACGCGCTTATCCCATTCACTCGATACAAAATACAAATCCAAAAAGCTTTTGATATTGAAATATTGATTAGTTTTCATACTTTTTTTTCACATTTTTTTTGACTGATCAAAAAAAAAAAAAACAGAATTTCATCACAAAAATATTTCAAGCAAACTATGAAATCGATTAGTCTCTCTTTCTCTCTCTCTCTAAAATGTTCGAGAAGAATCTAATTCAAATGCAAAAAAAAAAAATCCAACAATATTCTCATCACTGAGTTCACTGTTGAATTGGTGAGAAAAAAAATTATATCGATTTTCATTCGAGAAAAATCGAGAAAAAAAATTTAAAAAATTGAAACATTCTATACTATTCTGATATTGCATTTGATTTCTGCTCCCAAAGTCTTAACAAAAAAAAAAAAAAAAAAAAAAAATCAACGCGATTTCATTAGAATCGCTAAAACAGAGTGTTCCCTTCGAATCCATCGGAGGAGAGAGTGAGGGTGGAGGAAATTCTTCTACAATAAAAAAAAAATGCTGATTTTTTTCCAGTTTCGACCAACAAATGAAACCAAAAAAAAAAAAAAAAAAATCCAAAGCCTCAATTCTCCGATTCCGATCCGATCAGATTCTTTTTTTTTTTTTTTTTGAAAATATTTTCAGATTCAAATTATGACATTTTCTATGCTTAAATTCTAAGGAAATTCCCATTTTCCATTTTATTGCTCCATCATAGATCGCCTTTTCTTCTTCGGTATATCTTCTTAGGATCGATAATTTTTATTTTTTATTTTTTCTCTCCGACGACGATATTCGACTATCGAAGAGATCTTTGGATCAAAAAAAAAAAAAAAAAAAATTTTGTTAAAGATTTGAATAGGGACACTAGAACATTAGCATTTTTTTTGGTGTTCTAGTTGGGAAGAAGAAAAAAAAATAGTAGGCGTTTTGAGCACAGGCAGATGAAATTTTTAAAGCGCTGCTTGCTGCTTCTGGTACGATCCGATCAGGAGGAAAAATTAACATTTTTTTTTTTAAATCTAGGACTGAGGCAGAAATATTCTTTTGTCTTTTTTTTTTTTTCTGATAAAATTTCTATACAAATAAAATTCGAAAATATTTTCCTAAACATTCTGGTCTCTCTCTCTCTCTCTCTCTCTCTCTCTCTCGCTTTCGCATTCGTTTTGCTATTGTTTTTAGAGATACATTTCAACATTGTCGTATCAAGTGAATATTTCAATCAAATATTTCTAATAGTTAATTTTTTCTCATAAGAAAACTCTGAACGAAACAAAAACAATTGAGAATTGAAATCGAGAATTGTATCTTTATCAAAAAAAAAAAAAAAAAAAAAAAATGAAAAGAGATAAGTGGAAGAAAATAGGAGAGAGATGGAATTCAATTCAATTCAATTTTTTTCTCGAAAAACTTAATGAATCTTAGATTTGTCTAAATTGACTGACTTAAGTGTCCTGACTTAATTGATCAAATCCATCAATATTTTCTCTAATCAATCAGGTAATTTTGATTGATTTCAATTTGTTTTAAAATTTCACTTCTATTAAAATATCTTGTTTTTTTTTTAAATTTTTTTTCTTAAAAAAAATTCAATGAATATAAAATTCAATCTTTTTTTTTTCTTTCTCTTCATCACTGAACCCTAACACAACACTTTTACTTATTTAAAAATATATAATTTATTCTATCTATTAAGCTGTTTCTTTTCCGTTTGAAACAATTTTTTTCGAAAGCAAAGATTTCAAACAAAATGAACTAACAAACGAATAAATTGAGAGAGAGAGAGAGAGAGAGAGAGAGAGAGAGAGAGAGAGAGAAAAGGCAACCCTTTTCGGAATTCTATTCGCATCGAATAATAACAAATGAATCCAAAATCAAAAAAAAAAATAAAATAAATCTCAAAGGGGTGTGGGAAAAAGAGAGAGAGAGAAAGAGGAGAAAGCTATGAATTGTTCTTCAAAAAAAAAAAAAAAAAAAAAAAAAAAACAAAAAAACAAAAGCAAATCAAATTCAAACTATTCCATGTGAAGATTGAGTTCAGAATCATTTTTCAAATTTTCAATTCTCTAAACGAGAAAAAACAAAATAGAATCGAATAGAATGAAATAAACTAGTGAAAAAAATGATCTAGTTATCAAAATGATCTCGAAGTTTGATTTCAATAATTTTGTGACAATCTAAGATTAAAAATTGAAACCTAACAATCAAGAAAAAAAAATGAGAGAGAGAAAGAGATAGAAAGAGAGACTGGAACTTAATCGTTTCAATCTCATCATTCTTCTTAGCCTATTATTATTATTATTATGATTATTATTATTATCTATTCTGTTTAGATATAGAGTGGAGAGAAGAAATTTGAGTTGAAGAAGAACGGATAGAGAGAAAGAAATTTTGAATCGAATCATTGAGCCGAAGATAATGATGAAATTCTGATTTGATGAATCGAAATAAAATCAGAATCGAGCCAGAGAGAGAGAGAGAGAGAGAGAGATTTGTTCTGTTCGTTGGGCGTTGACATTGATAGACCTCAGATAGACAATCGCCAACTAGATGAACATATCGATAACCACTCTGGTGGAATAGATTGATGAAAACTTTTGCTGATTTCAACAATTTCTCTCTCTTTCTCTCTCTCTCTCTTCTTGAGGGTACAAGATTTCAATCTTTGAACACTTTATGGACCAAAGTTTGGTCTGGTCTCGTCGTTCTTCTTCCTGCTCTCTCTCTCTCTCTCTCTCTCTCTCTCTCTCTCTCTCTCTCTTTCGCTCATTCTTGATACAATCTTTCTCATTTTTTTTTGTTTTGATAATTTAGTCACATCTAATCATCGAACCGAAAAGCGTAAACATTGTGATGCTTTTCTTTTTTCATTATTGTTCTCACCACGAAACGCGATCATCGTTTCGGGATGAAATGCTAAAAATATTATCGATTCCCAACAACCGGATCCATGCTGATCTAAGAACAATTATCAATAGACTAGTGACAATAATAATAATAATAATAATAATAATAATAGCAATGACAGTAATAACAACGCTGATGATGATTAGCGTTGTATTGGGAGAGAGAGAGAGAGAGAGAGAGAGAGAGAGAGAATGGAAAAAAAACAATTTTCTCATCGAATTCATACACTCAATAGTTGAAATCATCACATCATCATCATCATCATCATCTCTGTTTCCTGTTTCTTATTTAGTCACTTTTTTTTCCTATGAAAAGCTTCAGCGCTACAGAAAGATTTTGAAACGATAGTTTTAAACGATGTTCGTTTTGGTCCAAATTTTGCCCTACAATCTAGACCAAACGATTCTCTAGACTATCTGAGCTTTTGTTTTTTTTTTTTTTTAGATCTGAATCGAATCATATTTTACCGAATTCGAATTATTCTGAATCTTTATTGTTCAGAATTTTTCATCTTTTTTTTTCTCTATCTCTTTTTTTTGTGATCAAATTTTATTCACCCAATTCAGAGATGATTTGGAAAATTATAGAACTTTCCACAATGATCCGATCAAGTGTTTTACTGTTTGCAATAATTATTAGCATTGCTTGTGTAATTATTGATGACAAGGGATAGGTTCATATATTTGCTTTTGATTGAAAGGAGAGAGAGGGAGAGAGAGAGAGAGTGAGAGAGAGGGGGTGGGAATAGATTTCGAATCCGAGACAAGAAAAGTTTCCTTCCTTCCTTCCTGTGTCGTTGTTTTTTAACGATTGTTCGATGTCGTTCTGTTCTGTATACCATACCACTCGATTATGGTCGGTTTTATTCGCTCGAAACAATACATTTGTTAGCTCTTTATTTGATTTTTTTTTCGTTTTCAAATTTCTAAGCCAGAATATTTTATGAGCGATTCTTCACATCCATCTCTCTCTCTCTCTCTCTCTCTCCCTGTCTCTATGTTTGTTTAAGAAATCTTCGAGAACATCTTGAAAATAGTCAAACGTTTAAAAATTTTGAAAGCTTCAATTTGATTCACATCTCTCAGTTCATTATTGAATTATTTGTTTTGTTTTTTTTTCTCGCTGATCTCAGCAATCGCTAAAGTTCTCTTTTGATAGAGAGAGAGAGAGAGAGAGAGAGAGAGAGTGAGAGAGAAAAGTAAACCAATGCAAAGACAAACTTCAAATTGGAACGAGCTAAGAATTGTTTCCAAAAAGGGGTGTGGATCCAAGAGGGATTTTGAAGTGATTTTTTCAAGAATTGAGAACCTCCCCTTAATCAAAGTTGAAACGAATGAAGGGGAAAAAAAGGCAACAGCCAGAGAAATTGAACTATGATCTTGCCCGAATCCCAACACTTTACCATCTTGCATCTTGGTTTTGCAATATTTTCGAGAAGAGTAACAAAAAAAAAATTGTTTGATAACTTTTTTTTTCTATGCATTTTGTTTTTGAAGCGATTCGAGACATTCAAATCTTTTTGACTCTTCTATCGAAAACTTTCAGTAGAGAATGATTCTTTAAGGAGAGAGAGAGAGAGAGAGAGAGAGAGAGAGAAAAAAGAATCAAATTTCCTCTTACTTCTACTGCATACAAACACACAAACCCACAAACCGACACACCTACACACATAAATAAAAATCTATTCATCTCTTTTTAGCATTCAATTTGTAAAATAAATATGAAATAATAACCAAAAAAAAAAAAAAAAAAAATACATTCAAATTGATTGATTTTAATCGATTCAAACAAATCGAAACCCACACGCCAACGCTGTTATATCTTGAAAAAGACCATCGAAGAATGCCAATTGAATTCGATGGTAAAAATTCAGTGAATATAAATTACAATCCAAAAAGAGAGAGAAAGAGAGAGAGAGAGAGAGAGAGAGAGAGAGAGAGAGAGAGAGAGAGAGAGAGAGAGAGAGAGAGAGAGTAATCAATTTGATTGAATCGATGAGAGTAGAATAGAATAAGTAAAAAGAAAAAAAAAGAGCTGTGATTGAAAGAGAAGTAAAGAGTTAGGAAGATAGGCCTAAGAAATCTTCGGAAAGAAAAAAGGAAAAAAAATCAGCTAATAATAACCAAAAAAAAAAAAAAAATGTAAAATTTCATCACAAAACCCTTAGCTCTAATTTTGTTCCAAGTTTGATAGGATAGATTTGTCTCGGTTCTCGTTTAAACACGTCGATCGTTGATGATTTGGTTGAATGAAATCGAATCGTAATAGTAAGATAGGAAGAAGAAGAAGGAAAAAAAAAGAAAGAGAAGGAGAATGAAAAAAAAAAATGAAAATGTATAGAATAAAAGGATAGAATTTCATCTGAAAATTTCATTTTTATGCCCATTTTTTTTCCTCTCGGAGAATTTTTTTTTCTTTTTGTTTCTTTTTCTTTTCTTCGAAACAAAAAATTATTCCAGAATCTAGATATTGTATCACTTTCTCTCTCTCTCTCTCTCTCTCTCTCGCTCTGTCCTCAGCATTTGTGACACTCGATTCTTTTGGGTTCGAGTTTGGTTCACCGTTTCGCCGTTCGGACAAAGATATCATTTTGTGAAAGCTAGAACAAAAAAGAGAGAGAGAGAAGAAGAAGAAGAAACCAACGATTGCAGAGATAAATGAATTGGAGAGTTTAAAAAAAAAAAAAAAGAATCTGAATGGCTCTTGGATTCTGATGAATCAAGAAGAGGACAAAAAAAAAAAAAGTTCTCAAAGATTCAAGACAAATCAATTTATATCCATTTATTTTATCCACACACACACAGACGTCCATCTATACACTCATTTGATCTATCTATTCTACATTAGTGGAACGATGATGATGATGATGATGAGGATAATAAGAATAATAATAATGATGATGATAAAACACTAAAGCATCTCATTCAAGATGAACGATGATGATCGTAGTGATGATGATGATGATGATCGTTACGAAACTTTCATTCCATAGACTTTCTTTTACGTTTTCTTTTCGATCCACCAAGGATCATATTAAAATGATGAGATGATGTGATAAAAGATGAAAGATGATGATGATGATGATGATTATGGTTATGGTTATGGTGGTGATGATGATGGTGATTATCATTATGATTATAATAAAAGTTTTTCCTCTCTCTCTCTCTCTCTCTCTCTTCCTGTGATATTTACATTTTTTATATTTACTTACTTACACATCAAAAGCTTATATGATGCAGATGATGATGATGATGATGCTGTAGAGGAGAGCTTTTTTTTTTCTTTCTTTTTTTTTTCATCTCTTTCTTTTTGAAATATCATCATGCAAACACCAGAGAGAGAGAGAGAGAGAGAGAGAGAGAAAGAGACCGGAGAGACCGAAGATAGATAGAATTCAGATTATTGGTAAATGGAATAGAGGAAAAAAAAATTTGCGAATGAAAATAAATGCTCTCTCTAAATAATAATAATAATAATAATAATCATAATAATAATAATAATAATAGTTATTTAATCAAGAAACAATGGCAGGCACTTGCAAACACTCACTCACACACACTATCTTTTTAGTTTAGATATAAAAAGCTCGTTCTGTTCCATAGGCAAATAATGCTGGTCTTCTTTGTCATCATGATTCGATGATACTAAATGGAATAATTCGCTATCAAAATGCCTAACAAAAATAAAAAGAATGTTTAGAAACAATTTTATTATTAGTTGCTCATTTGGAATAGTGAAGATTTTTCTTCCCTTCCTCCCCTTACTCGCTTAAAATCGAACCTCTTTTCTTTGATTTTTTTTATTTATGGGCTCTGGTTTCAAAATTTGAAAGTTAATCTGTCTCTCTCTCTCTCTCTCTCTCTCTCTCTCTTTACAATGATAAAGACATTGATCGTAAAATAATTAAATTAGCTCAATGAAAACCGAATGGTCCAAGAATCTAATCATTGAAATACGGTCCAAAAAAGAGAGAGAGAGAGAGAATCGCAAGCGAAAGGAGAAAAAAAAGATGGCAGTTCGAAATCTTAGATTTGATTTTTTTTTTCGAACCAAAAAAAAAAAAAAATTCCTCTACTCACTCAATGATTCCAATGTTTTTATTAATTTTTTTTTTTTCATACAGAAAAAAAATTTTTTTTTCTTGTTTTGTTTTGCTTCAAAATTTTAAATTTTCATTAGAATTAATTCCATTCGATTGATGAAATTACGATTTCGATGTACCGAAATTGAGGAAAAATCTCATGAAGAGAATTAATTCTCTCGTTTCGTCAAATTTCTTTCATTTTATTTGAGTTTTGCATTTAATTTCTTCATATCGAAACACATTGAAATCGAATCGTATTATTTCTCTCTATCTCTCTCTCTCTCTTTCTCTCTCTCTCTTTAGCTCTTGATTGTGAAACGATTCAGAACAAATTTTTATACAATCTGATCGGGAACTTTTCGATCCATAAAGAAAAGAAGAGAAGAAGCGGAGAGAGAGAGAGAGAGAGAGAGAGAGAGAGAGAGAGAGAGGAAGCGAAGGAAAACATTGCCGCTAATCAAATCCAACACAAAGAAACGAATTTATATGAGCTTGATATTGATTAGGTTTGAAATGGATCAAAAGAGAGATAGTTAAAGCTAATAGCTGTACTTATCACAAAACACAGAATCTATCTTTATTCTACTGCTTAAATTTGATCCATTTCGATGATGATGAAATGTAATCATCGAAATGAAAAGTTTCCATTTCTTCTTTCCATACAAAACTGAGTAGAAAAAGGAAATTGTAGGGAGAGAGAGAGAGAGAGAAAAAAAGAAAAAATTTGGTAAAACGAAATAAATTAAAGAAAGAGAGAGAGAGAGAGAGAGAGAGAGAGAGAGAGAGAGAGAAAAAAAGAAAAAATTTGGTAAAACGAAATAAATTAAAGAAAGAGAGAGAGAGAGAGAGAGAGTGAAAGAAAAGTAAAAGAAGCTAAAAAGATTTCAAAATTGAATTCACCCTGAAGGTTTCGAGAACAAAACCAAATGGAATACAAATCTAGAAATTAGAAAATTTTAATCAAAATGAAAGAGAGAGAGAGAGAGATTCGTTTTCAATCATCGTTTGATGAAATGATTTGATTGATTCGAATTTTTTTTTTTGGTCCATCTTCGAGATGGTTTAGACCAAGTGATGATGATGATGATTGTTGATGATTCTTTTTCTCCATTGAATTTGAAATTTTTTCTCCGTTTAGCTTCCAATTCTACAATTTTGGACCCTTCGATCATCGATGTGATCCAAAATCAAGAAACAGAGTGATTCCAACAAAATGATTAGAGAGAATTGGAATAGAGAGAGAGAGAGAGAGAGAGAGAGAGAGAGAGAGAGAGTGAAACTTGAAGAGAATTCAGATTGATTTGGTTTGTTTAGGTCAGAAGCCGGAAGGTTTAATTTGGAGTTTTAATTTAAGATAATTTATGGCATAAATTTTATGCCATCAAACATTTTAACTTTTGTTAGGTTGAGGTTCTTGGTTTTTAAAATTGCCCTCTATCGTATTCCAAAACAACTAACCGAGTCAAGTTAAGCTTCCATTTTCTTTCTGAGTTCAATCTCTTTGCCCTTCCTCTCTTTCCGAGATCGATCGATCGGTTTTTTTTTGTCCATATAGAGCGATTTTTTTTTCATAACATCATTCATCAATTTTAATTGATTTATTGATTGCTTCCACCGAATCTTCTCTCTCTCTCTCTCTCTCTCTTTTATTCGATGCATTGAATAATGTTGAAATAATATATGACAAGGGTGAATCTAGATGGACCTCAATCAAACCATATTTATTCTTGTCACAAATTAATTTTCGATTCAACTTCGCTATGTCTGATTGAATTATGGGCTGTAGATATCGTAGTGAATACAAATCTTACAGAAAGCGAAGAAGAAGAAGAGAGAGAGAGAGAGAGAGAGTGAACTTTGGGATTTCTATTTTCATTGGAATTTTCTTTGGTCCAAGAATCGATTGATTGACATATCATATGAATTAAATTGATTTTTTTTTTCGTTCTCTCGCTATGTTCGTCCCATTGATTTAGTTCGTAGAAAGAGGAAAGATAAAATCGATTAATTAATTTGTAATCATTCAACGTTTTTTTTGAGTTTTAGTTTTTTGCTAGCTATTGAAATAAATTCTAGAATGACATCTCACTCAATAGAAACCATTCACTCACTGATGAACGGTTTGTTAGTTGGTCGAACGAAGGAAAGCACAAGAATTGCAACGATCCGACACCACTTTTCGATAGTAGTTGTCGCGAAACGATTGTCGTTGGATTATGATTTTTGGTTTCTCTCTGGTGGTAGAGTTTGATTATTTTTTTGTGGGTTTTTTTTTCTCATTCAATCATAATCACATTCACTCGATTCAAATTGATCAGGATCGAAGCAATGTGATGCTGATGATTGTGTAACACTGCTCATATTCGTATCGTTCCTTTTCTTTTAAGATTTTAATCAATGAATTTTGAATGAATTTTTTAAAAAAATAAATAAATTTGTTCAGAATCAAAAATTCTGTGAGGACAGGGGGGAGAGGAATTTCGTGCTAACATTGATACAAAGAAAAAAATCTTAAAATGATTTTATCAGTGCAATCAAATCAATACAATGCAACGAAATGCTTTTCCGTAAGCATCGATGTTGATGAAGAAGAGATGTCAAAAAATTGACTGAACAAAACAATTTGTTTGAGATTTGAGAATCGATTTGTTCTCAAATATTATTTTCTTCGAAAAGATTTTTTTTCCTCTCGAATATAAAATCAAAAAGATTGAAAGATCAATAATAACACTAATGAAGATTTCCCCCCCGCCCCAATAAGCCATTCGCAATTTCCCAATTAATTTCATACATTCACATCGATGCGAGAGAGAGAGAGATAGAATCAAAAAATGATTCGAATGGACACCACCATCATCACACAATCAAATCGATGACAAAATCATTGAGATGAATAGAATAGAAATAGAAAAGAGAGAGAGAGAGAGAGAGAGAGAATATCACAATTAATTGCAAAAAAAAACCCCTAGAGAACAAAAGAGAGAGAGAGAGAGAGAGAGAGAGAGGCGATAATTCGAATCCAAGATCCATCAAATGTTCCAAAAAAAAAAAAAACAAAAAACAGACCTTATTTGTTTCCAAATTATTTTTGATTTTCACACAAACGCACACACACACACACATATGTATATACCAATCACTGTGATTATTTTTCCATCATCGGTGTAATTAATTTTCATCATCGTTTTTTTTTTACAAAAATAACGATAAAATGATTCTAAAGCAATGTGAATGATTCTTCCATACTCTTCAAAAGTTATTATAATTATTATTATTTCGATTATTATTAGTCTTTTGTGTGAATTTTTTTTTCTTGTTTGTATTTCAATTTCGATTCTCTCTCTCTCTCTCTCTCTCTCTCTCTCTCTCTCTCTCTCTCTCTCTCTCTCTCTCTCTCTCTCTCTCTCTCTCTCTCTCTCTATTCAAAGTTTTTCTTCTAAATTTAGAAAGTAATATTTTTTTTTCCAATTTGCATCGAATGGATACGAAATTCAAATCGAATTCGATTTCTCTCTCTCTCTCTCTCTCTCTCTCTCTCGGTTTTTATTCGCAATTTTTTTTCACCATTTCTAAAATATTGCTTCGTTTACAATCAGTTTAAGCTTGCACTGTGGACCGAATGGGGACAGATCAGAATGGGGAATGGGTGAGAGGATTTTTTTTTCTTTTTGAACTTATTTTTTTTCTTCTCATCTGTCCGATAGAAATATGTGAGATTTGATTTTTGATTCATTATTCGATTCCCATTCTTGAATTTTTTCCCTCTCTTTTTTTGTTTGGCAGCCATTTTTTGTTGCTTGGAAGCTAGGAGATTCGAACCAAATCGAACAAAAAAAGATTCAGTGATGTTTTCGATGCATCTCACTACCATTCACAACCAAATCTTAGATCTGGTATTTGTGATGGTATGATGATGATGATGGTGGTGGTGGTGGTGGTGGCGGTGGCCATAGTGTAGTAGCCAATCTATCTAATTCAAACCGAAGATCGAAGAGTAAGAAAAAAAAAGTCAATCCCTACTAAAGCCAAAACTAAATTTATTCGAATGAATTTTCAAAGTGAATTTTTGGGTTAGTTTATCTCTCTCTCTCTCTCTCTCTCTCTCCGTCTCTTTCTCGGTCTCTGTTTCGTTCCAGACTCTAGACATCAATCTATTCATCGCACACACCCACAGACACATCATGACAAACACAAGTGATGATGGTAGTGTTGGTGGTTGATGTTGGTGGTGTTGTGATTGCAAAATGAAGATAAAAAAAAATTTGAAAAATAAATAAATAAAATCTGAAAGAAAAGAGGGGAGAAAGGAGAATAATCGAATCAAATATATGAAATCAAACAAGAACCAGACCTAGAAAGAGAGAGGGAGAGAGAGAGAGAGAGGAGATGAAAAAAAAAGCAAAAAAAAAGTCTATTTATTATTAGAATGATAGAAAAAACTAAGTAAAAGACGAAATATCTCTCTCTCTCTCTCTCCCTATCTCTCTCTCTCTCTCTCTCTCTCTCTCTCTCTCTCTTACTTGTCCTTCACCAATCTTTTTTTTTCCGAGACATTTTCATTACAATTTGATCGAGCGAAAAAAAAATGAGAATTAAAAAAAAAACCTTTCAATCTCTTCTTTCAAACTTTCGATTCGATATCGAAATGAATCAAATCAAAAAGAAAAAATTGAAATTGAATCAAATGAAGAAGAAGAAGAAGAAAATGAAGAGATTTTGATGAAGAATTGAGATTCGATAATGAATTCGATTGATGAATTTCCATTCGATGATTTAATCAAATCGATTCGGATTTGATATTAAAAAACTTCTGTAAGGGGAGTTTTTTTTTCGTGAGCAAATTTTTTGATTGATTGATTTTAAATCGGATAAGAATGAGAAGAAAGAACCAAGAAAAAAAAACTCAAAATCTTGGAGTGGAAATCGAAAATTTCATTCTCAATTTTGGGATCTAAAAATTTCAAGCAGGCATCGAAATACACACTACATACAATGATTGAATTCGAGAAAGAAACCAAAAAAAAAAAAAAAAAAAAAAAAGAAAATGAAAAAGAAAACACTGACCAAAACAAACACTTTTTCAAAGAAAAAGAGTCCAAATTGAATCGAAAGAGAGAGAGAGAGAGAGAGAGAGAGAGAGAGAGAGAGAGAATTTCTCTCGTTAATTTTTCGGTCCAAAAGAGAAAGTAAATAATTTGGTTTCAAAATAATAATAATAATAATAATCAAAAAAAAAAGCACAAAAATCATCATCGAAACGAATCTAGATTCAAGAATCCGAAAGAAATTTGAGATTGTATTTCGAAAAAAAAATAGAAGCGTAAAAAATTTTCCGACCAAAAAAAAAAATCGGACCAAATTGATAAAAAAAAAAAATTATTTCTCGCTCGACGATTGAAAGATCAGTCCATCGCAGCCGCTGCTGCTGCTGCCGCCGCCGCCGCATACGCCACCATATCATCGACCAGTTTGAAAACGGTTATGGAAAAAGATTCGAGGTCTGATTGGTCACGATCTCTCCGCTATTCGATGGGCCTAGTAGAATCTAGTTTCTCTAGATTCTAGATTCTCATTAGTCTCATTGAGTTCTTCACACCATCCTATTCGTGATGCTATCCCTTCTCGTTTTCGATTGAGTTCGATTCGATTCTCTTCGTTGATTTCTCTCATCGTTGTTGTTGTTCTTCTTCTTCCCTCCAATCCAAGAATCGTCCAAGAAATCCAAACGAAACCGGAAATCTCAAAGCGAAGAAAAGTATTTGTTTCTCTTCAAAATCCAAAAAAAAAAAGAAAATTGTCTTTCATTGAAAAAAAAAGATTCGCTATGGAAATCGATACGCCCACACGTCTATACGTCTATTTAGAAATTCTTTTTTTTTCCCAATACTGATTTCTAACCTCTCTAACCTTTCATCGATCCATCGATCATTCTAGAATTAAACATTTAGTTTCTCATTTTTGTTTTCTCAAAGTTTCTAGATTTGTTTTTTAAAAAAAAAAAGCAAAATCATTCCTGGTTGCTGTCTGTGTCCCCCCCTCACTATCTTTTATCCCTCTCCACTCTTCAATCTAATTGAGTTTAATTTTTTTTCTCGGGCAATTTTGATTCGATTTAATTTCGCTCTCACAAATCTCTTTCAATCTTAAAATGATTGAATTCGATGAGATGAAATTCAATTATCGATGTCTTCTCTCTCTCTCTCTCTCTCTCTCTCACCTGTTTTCTATTCTCGTCTATCCTACCACTCCAGCCGTCGAATTGTGATTTCGATGCCATCTTCCATCGATTCTTTGTTTAATTAGCGAAAAAAAAACGTTCGATTCTTTGAAATTCAATTTCCTAAACCTAATGATTTGTGATTGGAGAGGTGTTTTGGCTCCAACCAACCGGAAGAGAATAGGATCAAATCAAATCAAATCAAGCTCATTCTCTCGATGTGTTTGGGATTCAATTCGATTCCATTCAATTCAAACAAAAAAAAAAAACAAAAATCACTGACAAATACATCAACACCAAACAGCCGAGGGCTTTGCTTTTGTTCGAAAGATCGTTGTTCAATTTGAATCTGAAAAGCGAATATAATGAAAAAAAAAATTTTTTTTTGTTTCCCAAAACTAATGCAGTTGAAATTTGTGCTAGATCAAAAATTAAGAGACTCGAGAGAATCAAAAAAACTGATTTTTAAACTAAATATTCGCAAATAAATCGCACATTTCATACGACACCATCTTCGTAACGATAATTATTGATCGTACGATTAATTTTCTTCTACCGATCTAGTTAGGTTTAAAGTTTGACACAATTCTTTAGATTTGGTTGTGAGAGATGAGATCTGTCCGGGTTTTTTTTTCTTTTCGAAACCGGAAACATTGGGAATTCTTTGTTTCTTTTCTTTGTTTAAAATCAATCTTGTATTGATTTCATTCTTCTAGTCTTTTTTTTTTATCTCTCTCTCTCTCTTTCTTTGTTTCGATTTCTTTTGATACATTAAATGATTCGTTTTCAATCCTAATCTTGGCTTGTTTCTCGATTCTTTCTTCCCATCTTCGCTCTCTCTCTCTCTCTGGGTCTCTCTCTAGGATTGACAAGAATTCTTGTTTTTTTTTTTGTTTTGCTTTTTTTTCAAGTTTATTCCAACCAATCAAAAGTAATATCTTCGATTTGATTTTGATGTTTCTTTGTCGCTGGTTTTTGTCAATCGTTTTTTTTTGTTTCGCCAAAACGTTTCTAGAACCTAAGAGAAGAGAATCAACGAAAGAATCAAATCGAATCTCTGTTGTGAGACGTTTTTTTTTTCTTTGTTTTTTTTTCGATGGACAATTTATTTTCTCTAAGACCTATGCCGATCTAGGGCTAGTTTTGATTTCGCTCTCTCTCTCTCTCTCTCTTTTTGCCTACAACAAATTTTTTTTTCTCATTTCAAAATAAAAATCGAGCGGAAGAGGAAGGAGAAAACATTCTACGATAGAGCATCATTTTTGCTTGCTTTTGCTTTTGATCTTTTTTTTTATTTATTTATTTATATATTTTTAGTTTGTTTGTTTGTCTGTTTGTTTGTTGGTTTTTATTATTCGAATCTTTGATCAATGTTTATCGATGATTGAATCATTAGTACACCTTGTCCCTCGATGATCTCTCTCTCTCTCTCTCTCTCTTTAGCGCAAATATCGCACTTAGCGGATACGCGCATAATAAAATTCAACTTTAACTTAACTCTCTCTCTCTCTCTCTCTTTCTTTCTCGTTTTGGTTCTGGTGCTGGTGCTGGTGCCCACCAATTCGGGTAACATTCTTCAAAGTTAATGGCCATAAGTATTATTATTGCGATTTTTTTTTCATTGTAATTTTGTTTTTGTCTCATTTTTTTTTGTTTTCAGTTTGATGTTTTGTTACAAAAATTGTAGAAGGTGGGGAAGAGAGAGAGAGAGAGAGAGATTTTC
>CP080489.1:905000-920000 GCA_020844145.1 Sarcoptes scabiei | reverse complement strand
AATGAAACTCTTTTGTTTTTTTATTTTATTTTTTCATCGCTGTTCTCTCTCTCTCTCTCTCTCTCTCTCTCTCTCTCAATGTCTGTCTAAACTTGGATTCTATTATTGCTTGTTAAATTTTGCATTTTTTTTTTTCTTAAATTTCGATTCTCTCTCTCTCTCTCTCTCTCTCTCTCTCTCTCACTGTTTCTTGTTGGGGGCTAATATTCTACAAAGAATCTAGAATTCATTCTTCTTCTTGAAAACATCTGGCTTTTGAAATTTCTCTCTCTCTCTCTCTCTCTCTCTCTCTCTCTCTCTCTCTCTCTCTCTCTCTCTCTCTCTCTCTCTCTCTCTCTCTCTCTCTCTCTCTCTCTGTATCTCACTCTTCACTTTCTATCTCCTAAAATTTGCTTTCTCGATTTGGATCACACGAGTAGAGAAAAGTAGTTAGGAAAAAAAACTCAAAAAAAAAAAAAAAAAAAGAAATTAAAACAAATTGGAAGAAAAAAAAAATCTAGCACAAACGAATGGAGAGAGTGAGTGAGAAAATATAAATACAATTCTCTCTCTCTCTCTCTCTCTCTCTCTCTCTCTCTCTCTCTCTCTCTCTCTATTCTTTGTTTTTGTTTCGAATCTCCGTTGGTTAGATAAGATATTTTCTTCCATATTCTTTTTCTTTTCGCTCCACTCAATTTGTTCAATTCGATGAGTTTTTTTTTTCCTTTGTTCTCGATGAATGCACATTAATTATTTCAAATTCGAGACCGAAAATAGAGAGCGAGAGAGCGAGAGGGAGAGAGAGAGAAAGCAAAAGAAGTCAAACACACACACATACATACACACACACGCTGCCTCTATCTCTTGGTTCTAAGGTCTGTGGGTCTGTATGTCATCGCATCGATAATTTCATTATAATAATAAAGAAAAGCTAAACAAAATAAAGACAGAAATAAAAATAAAAATGGAAATAAAAAGTATAAAAATAAAATAAAATAAAAAAAAAAACAAAATTCTTTTTCTCTCTGTTTGTTTTCGAATTTAAAAAGTTTATTTTTTTGTTATTTTTTTTTCTTTCGTCTCAAAATTTCGCAACAAAATCGATTGATTTTGTTGTTGATGGAAACGAAAGAGAGAGAGAGAGAGAGAGATAACAAAAAAACCAAAACAAAAAAAAATTTTGAAATTTCTTTCCCCCTCTTCTCTTTGCGATTCTCTTTCTCGAATAAACTGAGAACAATTAGAGTGATATGAAAAAAAATGGCGATGGTAAAAAAAAAATAACAATGGCCGAGCTAGAAAAGCTTTTTTTTTTTTTTTTGATCGATTCGAATCCTCTCCGATAACATCTCTCATTTTGATCTTTATGACGATAATTAGAATACTTATTCCGACTGATTTGAATGGGAGAGAAAATTTCGAGAAAAAAAAAATCTCAGAAAAAAAAGATCCAATTGGAACGGCAGTAGCATCAATCATTGATCTCTCATTAGCGAACACCATTCGACAATCCTTTTGGTCTTGTTTCTGGTCTTTCGAAAACGAAGACAATACTCTTTTATGGAGACGAGGTTTTTTTGTGCGAAAAGATAACGCCATACGAAAATGAAACTAAGAACAAAAAAAAACGGGAGATTTTCATCATCCTCTTTTCTATCTCTTTCTCAACAATATCAATAATATTGTACGATCTCTTGATCCGATCAGAAGATCAAGCAAAGTCTTATTTTCTTAGTCCATAGAATCGTCCAAGTTTTGTCCAATTATCATTCACATTCATTCATTCATTCTGATTTCAATTTTCAATTTTTTCTGATTCAATTTGAATTGAGAATGAAAACAAAATCATTTGAATTGAAAATTCACATCAAACACCCTCATCAACCACACCTATCCACCCTCATTTTTATTCTATGTTTTTTGTAACAAATTCATTCATCACTATCACCATCATCTCTCTCTCTCTCTCTCTCTCTCTCTCTCTCTCTCTCTCTCTCTCTCTCGATCATCATATTTTTCATATGAAAGAAATACAAAATTACAGACGAAAAAAAAAACAAAGCGGAAAAAAAGAGCGTTAAAAAGTTCAAAAAAAAAAGAGAAACAAAGAAAAGAGAGAGAGAGAGAGAGAGAGAAAGAGAGATGTTCCAACAGGAGTGAAAATGTTCCAAAGATTTCTCTCGAAATGAGAAACGCGTTTTGAGAGACGAATTGATCCATTCTTTTTTTTTTTGGGCCCATTTCGTTTTTTTTTTCTGGTTCGTTCATTTTTTTATGTCTCCTCTTTTTGCACTTACTTATTTTGGATTTTATTTTTTTTTTTTTTTTTTGGTCTTAAAAAAAATGAAACCCTTCTGCGGAACGCTAAAACGTGATACTACTTCCACAAACGTCGCTCGTCTCGGCTGCTCGTGTTCTACTCTCTTCTGTATTTTTTTTTTCTCTGTATTTTTTTTTTTTTTTTTTTTTTTTTTTTGATTGTTCCGATTATTTTCATTCTTTTTTTTTCTTCCTCGAGATGTTCCTGTTTCCTCTTCCTTCTCTTTCTCCTCCAGCATCATTGTTCATAATCTCTTCTATTTCGTTTTCCTCTCCTTCTTCGTTCTCTACTTCTCTATTTTGGATCAAAGTTTTTTTTTCGGTGTTTCAAATCGACTTCGATTGATTCGTTCTGTTTGCTGTTTTTTTTCTGGTTTCTTGCGATCCAAAGAAAAAAGATCAAGCGATAAGAGAGAGAGAGAGAGAGATAACAAGAGAGATCGAAGGGCCACGCAGAAAAAAAAATGAATTCTATCGATTGGAGGGAAATAGAGAGAGTGAGAGAGAGATGGTCACTAGTGATAATTATTTCGATAGAAATTTTAATTATTTAATTAATTTTTTGAAAATCTTTCAACGCCTCTTCTAATCATTATTGTAAATCTAATACCGAGGGAATGGAGTGGAGGGTAGGGAATTCGAATCTTCAATAAAAAAAGAATAACAAAAGCCTCTAGATTTCATTCATTTATTTTCATTGGAGAAGAACAATATCATATGAATCGAATGTAGACCAAAGAAGAGATTCATTACAATAGAAATGATATTGTTCTAATTCTATCTCTATCTCTCTCTCTCTCTCTCTCTTTGTCTTCGTTGTCTCAATTCTGGATCTATGTTTCATTTTGGATTTTGAAAACTCTTTGAGAAGAGAAAATAAAATTTCTCCTTCTCTCTCTCTCTCTCTCTCTCTCTCTTTTTTTTTTTCGTATTCTGGATCATCTTCTCAACTCTATCGAGCTCTATCTCTCGCTAACATTTATCTCTCCATACATTGAGTGTTAACCACCCACACCCGGAAAGTCTTGCCTTCTACGAACTTATGAAAGAAAAGCTACAAATAAAGCAAAAGAGAGAGAGAGAGGCCAAGTATTGGAACATAAACATAAACACACACACGCACACACACAAACTTATACAAGAATAGAGAATAGATCCAAAAATTGATGATGCAAAGAATAATGATGGTTTGGTTTGGTTTAGTTTAGTTTGGATGATGTGATGTTAGTTTATGGAAGAAAAGAACGGAGTAACCCGAAAAGAGAGAGAGAGAGAGAGAGAGAGATGGATGGATAGCGATAGAAATTGAGTCCGAAGAATCTATTTTTCTCTCTCTCTCTCTCTCTCCTTCTTCTTCGTCTTGGGTTCTCTGGTTCTTTGGTTCTCTGTTCTCTGATCAAAACGATTCTCTTTTTTTTCACCCATTCACATTCTCTTTACAACTCTCTCTCTCTCTCTCTCTCTCTCTCTTTCTCTAACTATTCTCTTCTTCCTTTTCTTCTTCTTCTTCTTCTTCTTTCATCGATTTTTTCGTTTTCATCAAACAGTGATCATTTTGTTTTCATTTTTTTTTTTTTTTTTGATTTTTTTTTCTTCTCATTGTGTGTGTGTGTGGTGTAGTATAATTCTCACTCTCTCTCTCTCTCTCTCTCTCTCTCTTTTTCTCTCTGGTTCTGTTCTCTAGTCTCACTCTTCATAGGATAGATTTCGATTCGAGCTTCTTGATTCATGAAAATAATGGGAAATAAATCAGTTTGCATTGATCGATGATCGTGTTTGGATCTGATTCGATTTGAATTTTGGGAATTTTTTTTTTGTTTTTATTTTTTTTTTCTTCATCAGTCACTCTTGGTCTCTCTCTCTCTCTCTCTTTATCTCTTCCAACTAGAATATGAAATTAGAGAGAGAGAGAGAGAGAGAGAGAGAGAGAGAGAGAAGGAGAGAGGCGAAAAAAAAAACAATCGCTATTTAGAATCCAATCCTATTCTAATTCTCTAGCATTGAATGATTTGTGTGAATGAAAATTATTAATTACATTCACCTAATCACAATCATAACATAATCAACATCATCAACAACAACATCATTATTATCATCTTCATCGTAATTACGATTGGTAAATGTCATTCTCATTTGGAATCAAAAAAATTAACGAGAAATTTTCTATTCAAACTCAAAAAAAAAAAAAAAAAAAACGATTCCATTCATCCATCACTCTATTCTCAATTCACAACAATTCGATTGTTGAACAAAAATATAATAGAAATAATTAAAATACCTATCATCAACGATATCATCATTTTGTCGAAAACAATTCATTGGACCTAGCGTATTGAATTTAGACTATTGCTACCACCACTTTCTTCTTCTTCACCACCATCATCATCGACTATTATACTAGCGACATATTTTTGATCGATCGATCAATTATCTTCATTGTTTTTCTTACCTCAGTTTTTTTTCTTCTTCTCCTATTATTTTCGGTGATCGGTGTCAACGATCTTATGTCTCGAAAGAAAATGAAATGAATTTTTTTTTTCATTAGAATAAAACTAGAGCGACAACGAAAAAAAAAATTTTTTTCTCCACCTCCAATCAAATAATATCTAATATGGTATGATTTGATTGAGAGAAAAAGATTCGATCTTTAATTCGATTCCGGTATCGTTTGGGTTATCGACTAAAATTAGCATTGAGAATGGTCGCTCAAGAATGGATTAAAAAATACAAAAATCAAAATTCAAAAACATCGAATCGAATGGTAAGAATTCAATCATTTATATCTGTTTGATGCTAGAGAACCTGCTCGGGTCCTTTGCAAAAAAAAAAAAAAAAACAAAAAGTTCGATAAAGCTAAGACCCGGAGTCAACGAGAAAAAATTCGCGAGCTAGAGAATTGTGAAAAAAATCGAATCGAAAAAAAAATTTCGGAAAAATATTCAAAAAAAATTAGCTTAAAATTTCAAAATTTTTCTAGAGAATTAATAGGAAAAAAAAATTTGAAGAAAATTTCTCCGTTCCGCGGACCAAAGCCGACCACTTTCTCTCTCTCTCTCTCACAAAAGCTAATTAGTTTATTCAAAACTTGTTTTGTTTTTCAATTTTGTTTTTCGTTTTTGATTTTCTGATTGCAATCTAGCTCTACTCTCTCTCTCTCCCTCCTACTCCCTCTCTCACTCTCCCTCACTCTCCCTCTTACTCCCTCCCTTACTCCCCTCACTCTCCCTCTCTATCTCTCCCTCTTCCTCTCTCTCTCCTCCCTCTCCTTCACTCTCCTCCCTTCCTCTCTCTCTCTCCTCCCTCCCTCACTCTCCCTCTTACTCCCTCCCTTACTCACTCTCCCTCTCTATCTCTATCTCTCCCTTTTCCTCTCTCTCCCTCTTACTCCCTCCCTTACTCACTCTCCCTCTCTATCTCTCCCTCTTCCTCTCTCTCCTCCCTTCCTCACTTTGCCTCTCTCCCTCTTACTCCCTCTTCCTCTCTCTCTCCTCCCTTCCTCACTCTCCCTCTCTATCTCTCCCTTTTCCTCCCTCTCCTCCCTTCCTCACTCTCCCTCTCTATCTCTCCCTCTTCCTCTCTCCCCTCACTCTCCCTCTCTCTGGTCCTTGTTGAATCTCAGCCGCAGCAATTCAATCAGCAATGAGACTTTAGTTTTTTTTTCGGTTTTGGTCTTTTTTTTTTGCTTTCCAATATTCCCTTCTCGATGAGGTTCGATTTATTTTTTTATTCCTCCTCTCTTTACGTTTTATTTTTTGTCTTTGCACTGTTTACGCCTAGGATATCACAGAATATTCTGGACTGTTTCGGTTTCGGTTTGTTTTGCTCTTGTTTTGTTTTGTACACTTGTTTATTTATTAATTTGCTTGGTTATTTATTTATTCATCGAATTTGTTTTCTCTTAATCATCGAACTAATTCGCTTCTTTCTCTCTCTCTCTCTCTCTCTCTCTCTCTCTCTCTCTCTCTCTCTCTCTCTCTCTCTCTCGTTTTCGCTAGAATGCCATCTTGGAACAGAAAGTGTTTGATTGTGTTTTCAAAAAAAAATCGAAAACAATCAAAAATCAATGGATTCTATCCGAAACAAAATCGTTCGCCTCTCAATGCTGAAGCGAATAGAATCGGAGCTTCGATTCGAAATTGATTCCTTAATTCTTCTCTAATTTCTTGACCAGAAACAGCGAAAAAAAATTACCAAAAACCTCAAAAACATAGAGGAAGAGTTGAATTCAAAATTTTGTCTCAATCAAAAGAAGCAAAAAAAAAAAAAAATTCGCCAGTGATGATGATGATGATGATGATGATGATGATGATGATGATCACTTCAATCGTCCACATCTCATCGATCAAACAATGTCGGATCCGATTGTAAGGAATCGGATTTTTGCGAAACAAAAACGAAGAAAAAAACGTCGAAAGAAATGGACAGAAATTTTATATTTCGAAAGAACGTTTCAATGTGTTGACCAAAAAAAAAAAAAAATAAAATCATAAAAAAAAATTATGAAAAATATTCGCTGAGAATCAAAATCAATCAATGAATCAATTGATCTAATAATAGAAAATAGAATAATAGAAATAGAATAGAATAGAAAATAATAATAATAAAAAATCGATCTTTTTCACCACCATTAATCGAACACTGATTGTAATAATAATAATAATAATAATAATAATAATAACATCTGATCATCAGCGTATTGCTTTGCAGTGTTGTTGTTGTTGTTGTTGTTGTTGTTGTTGTTGTTGTTATGATCCAATATTGAAGCAATGAAAAAGTAGCTATAAAATGAGAGAAAAAAATGAAAAAAAAGTCTCAATCAAAGAATCGAATCATAAGTGATTGATTACGAATCTCTTTTTGTTCTCTCTCTCTCTCTCAGTGTCCAGTCTCTCTCTATATAGATCGCTGCTATGCAAATAATTAATTAATCAATCATCACCATCATCATCATCGGTCTACAAACCAAGAGGTAGGTATTTTGTTATTATATTACAATCAAAAATATAATATTATTTCGTAACAAAATTTTTTTCTCGATAAAAGAAGTGAATTTGAAAAAAAAACAAAAATTCTAACTTTTTAACCATAACTATAACTACCGTAACGTTTTCATCGATTCTGAATTCGAAATTCAAAAAAAAAAAAAAATGAAGAATGAGACAGTTAAAAAATTTGATACCGGTATCAAACTTGGAACAGAGAGAAACCATAGCGATTTAGAGAAGAGATAGATAGGAAAAAAATATTTCTCAGAACGAAACGATTAAATGATGGAGTGATTAGATTTTAATTAAAAATATTCTCTCTCCTCTCTCTCTCTTTCTTTCGCTCGGTCGGTCGGTCTGATGCTCTAATTTTTTTGGCACTTCCGATATCGATTTGTTTGTTAATAGGGTAGTGTTTGTTTGTTTGCTTGCTTGCTTGCTTGTTGGAATTTATTTTTTGTCTTTTTTTTTCCAAAATGTGTTTTGTTGTTTCCTTTCACATCGTTTACTTCAAAATTCTCTCTCTCTCTCTCTCTCTCTCTCTCTCTTTCTCTTTCTCTTTCTCTCTCTTTGGGTCGTATTTTAACGATTCTGTAGCTGTCATTACTTCGATTTTTTGCCATTTCTATCCTTTCATCACTCGTACCAGAATGTTTGCTTTTGTTCGCTTGTAGTTCTTTCTTTCTCTCTCTCTCTTCTCTCTCGTTCGTTCCACATTTAATTTCTTTTGTTATCCACATTTGTCACAGCTTTAGTTTGTTTGGCATCATTTCTTTCTCTCTCTACTCTCTCATTCTCATTCTCATTCTCATTCTCTCTCTCTCTCTCTCTCTCTCTCTCTCTCTCTCTCTCTCTCTCTCTCTCTATCTATCTATCTATCTGGAGCGATTTCTCGCCCAAAAAAACATAGCCTCCATCATTTATTCTCAATGTTTATCTAATACTAATCTATTCGAGACAAAAACAAAAACTAAAATGAAAAAAAAACGAGAAAATATTTAACGAACAAAATCAATTTGTTTCTCTCTCTCTCTCTCTCTTTCTCTCTTTCCACTCTCAAACATACCATTCATCTTTTCATCGAATCTCTCATCTAATTCCTCTCATCTTTTGCTCTCTCTCTCTCTCTCTCTCTTTCTGGTCCCAGATTAATTTATTCGTTTTTTTTTTGTTTTTTTTAAATGATTCATTAGAACAGTAAAGTATCGGTTTCTATTCACCATAGTTGCTTCTTTCTTGATGAGCTTCACTTTGTCTTCAATTTATTTGAGGTTAGGTTGAAGATTTTAGAACAAATATTCTTTCTCTCTCTCTCTCTCTCTCTCTCTCTCTCTCTCTCTCTCTCTCTCTCTCTCTCTCTCTCTCTCTCTCTTTGTATTTTTTTTTTGCCTCCCTACGAAGCCTTTCGCCATGTGAATGAATAGGTGTGTGTTTGTTTATGTTGGTGTCTTCAGTTCGGTTTGGATCTTCATCGGAATCGATCGATCTATATTGACTTTCACCAATTGATTAGCTTATTAGTTTCTTTCGTTTATTTTTTCTTCGTTTCGGTTTGGAGTTTTTTTTCTTTTCCAATCCAATCCCATATCTTTGTGCCAGTGAGGGAAAAAATTCGCAAATATATAACTAGACTTCTTCGAATCGAAGATTAGTCTCGAATTGATTCGACTGATTAGAGAGCGAAACAAGAGCGGAAGGGGTGTGAGCTATTTATGATGTTTCATTTATGATGTTCCTATTCTCTCTCCAGTCTCTCTCATTTCATCAATATCTTTAAGATCTCTATCTTTTTTTTTTCTTTGTGTTTTCGATTTTTTTCACCACATCATCACCGGCATCGACATCATTGAATAAATTTGATCCATTGTTTGTTTTTTGTACCGAAAAGTATCGAAGAACATCAGAAAAAAAAAATTTTCATCATTCGATACAATGAAATTCTATCGACTTTTTCTCTCTCTTCCCACTGTTACCCTAAATCTTTTGGTTTCATTTTGTTTGATTTTTTTTTGCTACACAATCAAACCGATTCGCATTGAAACTCTATCATCATTGATGGTGTTTGAAGGAGCGGCTAAATTTTTTGCCTAATTCTTTATGTTTAAAACGCCAGCGAATGAAAACATCATTGAATGTAGATCGAGAAAAAAAATCCTCAAGAAAAAAAAAAGAAGAAATCGAATCGCTTTAGTTTGAAAGTTTTGTTTTATTTTATTTCATTTTTTTTTTTTGCATCCGATCCGATCAAAACCTTGAGGATTGAGAAAACTAAAATAATCTCTTTATCCATTTCGATGTGAGTTTAAATCTTTTTTTTTTTCCTTCGAAAACATCACAAAAAGTATAAAAGTGAGATTGTTATTATTTTTTATTTTTTTTGAAACGAGAGAGAGAGAAAAAAACATCGTTAAGAGATAAAAAGAAAAAGTAAGGCGAAGAAAATCCCTAGAATAGCTTAACTTTTGCTACGAAAAGATAAAATTAGGACCGAACGACCAAAAGTAAAAAAAGTGAGAGAGAGAGAGAGAGAGCAAAGAAAAAGAGTTCGATTTTATGTTTTCTCAATCAAATATTTCATATGGTTCAATTCATTCCAACTTTAGAGTCTCTAGAGTGTAAAGAGACCAAAGAGATCAAAGAGACCGAGAGTGAGTGAGAGTGAATTGATGCGAAATTAGTTGAATTTTTGAATTTTAAATTTCAAATTTTTTTTCGCTCAAAATTGAGATGATTATCTCTTCGGCTTGAAATTGACTACCTTTTCTCTCTCTCTCTCTCTCTCTCTCTCTCTCTCTCTCTCTCTCTCTCTGCAATAAATCATCCACATCACTCACATCTAAGATCGGTCTCTAATAATATTCAATTCCATTTAATAGAATGATGTTTGTTTGCGGGTGTGTGGGTGTGCGCGGGTCTAGGTATGTCTAGCTAGTTGAAGAGAACGAGAGAGAAGAGAGAGAGAGAGAGAGAGAGAGAGAGAGAGAGAGAGAGAGAGAGAGAAAGAGACAAAATTTCAATAACAAAGAGAAATTTTAGAATTTAATTTTCTTCTCTCTCTCTCTCTCTCTCTCTCTCTCTCTCTGTCTCTTGCAAAAACGATAACAACAAAAATTTTAAGCGAAATGAAAAAAAAAATCGAATAATTCAAATTAAATTTTTTCCATTTCTTCTGTTCTTCTCTCTCTTACTCCCTCTCTGTGTGTGTGTATGTGTGTGATTGATACTCAAGAATCTAGACTCGAAATACTCGAGACTTTCATTTCTTTCTACAACGAAAACACCCATCTTCTCTACACAATCATCTTGAACGTTTTGTACTTTTCTCACTTTTGACATCATCATCATTTTTTTTCTTTTTTTTTTTTTTTGGGGTTGAAACCCTATTATTTCTCTCTCTCTCTCTCTCGCTCGCTATTGTTTTGTTTTTGTAAACTTTTCAACAATGAAAAAAAAAAATTTCTCCATTTCCTTGAGATTCCGTTCTCCTTCCACCCTCTCTCTCTTTCTTTTTTTCCCTTCGCTGATTTGACATCGTTTGTGATGATCTTCTCTCTCTCTCTCTCTCTCTCTCTCTCTCTCTTTCTTTTGGTCTATCTCGCATCTAATCAATTCAATCTTGAAGGTGTCTATATGAAGGTTTCTCATTGTCCCAAAGTGCATCCATTCTATTCATTCTTTTTTTTTTTTTTCGTTGAATTCGTTCTCGAACCCTTTCTCATTCATTCCTTCTAGAGTTCTTTTTTTTTTGTTGTCAATCAAACCTTACAAAATCGTGAATCCAAAATTAAAAGAATCGATCAATTTTGATATGAATGAAGGGGAGAGAGAGAGAGAGAGAGAGAAAATGCTTCCGAAAGATAGATCTTCTTTGATCTATAGGGCAAAAAGAAAGAAAAAAAAAAGAAATCTATTAATTCATTAATGGAATATTAATGTGCATAATAAGTTTTGATAACAATCTAGAAAGAAAAAAAGTGTGTCGCTGATACTAGATAGAGTTCATACTAGCAGAATCTATATTGTTTGTTACGCATTGATTGAATTAGAGAATCGAAAAAGAAACAATTCAATTTTTTTTTTATTTCCTTCTTGAATCGATCTTCTTAACCATTCAATGATACAAAAACGATAAAGTATTGCAATCTTCCATACTTTAGTACTTTATTTTTTAATTTAGCTGATGTTATCAACTGATGATGATGATGATGATGGTGATGATGATGATGATGGTCATCGATACTCTAAGCTAGATTTTGGAATGTCTTTGAAGAATATATTGGCAATGAAATTCTATTTTAGCTTTCTTATTTTGGCTCTATTGATTAGATTCTCCTTCCTTCATTCCCCTAGACGACCATTTTTTGTTTTTTACTTTCCCCTTTTCGTACGCCCACGAAAATCTAAGCATTCTACCTAGATCATTCAGATTGGATCGGATCGGATCAGATGATGGGTTGTAGATTGTTGTCATTTTTTGCTGTGTTTTTTTTTCCTTTTTCCCTCCATTTCTTTCGCCTGTCTCCTTTACAATCGCTCCGAACGTTTTCAGATCATTCAAAGTTTCAATAGTTTTCTCTCTTTCTCTTTCTCTTTCTCTTTTTCTTGGTCTCAATTTTGATCTAAGGCCATCAACCAAAAAACATCAACAGTGAAATCGAATCATGGTAATAGAATTTCATAGCGAAAGTTTGCAAACGAACGACTAAGAATCGTGAAGTGAAATTAGTTAGCTTTACATTGAGAGACCGATTTCAATCACAATCTGTTTTTCAAGCTCTCATTCCATTTGGGCGTATGTGAAGTGTGTGTGTTTGTGAGTGTGTGTCTTTGATGTGTTTCGAATTTCGATTGTTTTTTTTTTTTTTGCTTTGTAATATTTTTTTTTCCTCGGTAATGAAATTCGACAGCTGTCGACGTTGCCATTCCAATACATCAATAGAACGTATATTTATTATAAAATTCATAGAGAATATCACTTTCGAATGAGAAAGATCATTGACGAGTAGAGATCGAATGAGAAGGAACGTAACGGGAAAGCGAGAGAGAGAGAGAGAGAGAGAGAGAGAGCGACAAGGACAATCCAGAGAAATTGGATAAAAGCGAAACAAAAAAAAAAAAACAAACAAAAACAAAGCGGTTCCATTTTTGTGTATGTTCACGCAATGGTTACAATAGTTACGATCAAATTCAGCTGTTAGGATGGAGAAGGAGAGAGAGAGAAAAAAAAACATGTCGGACCTAAACGCCCATCTGGGAAGGGAGAAAATCATTTCCATTTCATCAGTATGAGGAGATCATAATAATAATCGATATCATTGTAGACAATATTGAATTAGAGCTAGTAGCAAAACATTTTGGAATTTCTTTTTTTTTTTTTTTGATCAATTTGACACTCTCAATCAAAAATGATGCAAAGAAGCTACCGAACAGGCAGAGAGTCTCATCCGTTTGACATTCTCTCTCTCTCTCTCTCTCTCTCTCTCTTTCCTTTCGGCGGCGTTTCAAATGGGAACTCTAGGATTTCTAAAAAAATCTAAACAAAAGTCTTAAAGAATAGATTAGAATTTTCGATCTTCTTTTTTTTTCTCTCTTTCTCTCTCTCTCTTCATTTCGAAAAGTTCAAATTCCATCTCGGCAACAGTCAATTTGAATTCGATTCGATTCGAGAATCAAAAGCTAACGGAAAAAGAATAATAGTTTGATTCATTTTTTTTTTCGATATCGATTTTTCTTATTCATCTGAAATTTCTCTTTCTCTCTCTCTTTCTCTCCAAACTCTCAAACCTAGACAACAAATCGAACGTCTTGGATTAAATCGATATTGAACAGTGATTTGAATGATTTAGATTCTCTCTTTCTCTCTCTCTCTCTCTCTCCTCACAAACAATCTCAAATATTTGGCTCTGGTTTTCATCACAATTGAATCGCAAAGTTCTAAATAGCCAAAACTTTCTCTCTCTCTCTCATCATTGGTCTGTTTAGTGGGGCGATCTCGAAATCAATTAGAATTGAAAATTGTACCGCTAAACGATTGTGATGAGATCAAAAAAAAAAAAAAAAAGTTAAAATTTCAAAATTTTTATGATTGAAATGATCGTAATTCATTCATTCATTCGCTTTCCTCCGATCATTATCGAAATCAATTCTGAGAGAGAGATAGGTCTTATTGTCTCGTTTCGATCTTGGTACCGAAGAACTTGGAAGAGGAGAGAGAGAGAATGAAAAATTACAATAAAGCTTTGCAATTGTTTTCGATTCTCTTGCAAATATTAGATTTTTTCTAGCCTCAAGCAAACTAGATAGATTCTCTACATTGGTTTGAGTTAGGAATAGATTTGTTTTATGTCTTTTGTTTTTTTTCCTAATAATATTATCAAAATAAATAATGTAATTTTGATCTTTTTTCGCTCATCAACAAAATTGTTTTCTCGATTCATTTAGAAGAAAACTAGAAATGGATTCAAAATAAAAAAAAAACAAGATTCGCCCCCGATCGAGCAATTAAATTTCAGCTTAGCTAAAGAGCGAGAGAGCAGAGCAGAACAGAGCAGGAGAGTAGGGGCTTGGTCCATTAGAGCTTTTGAGCTTTTTGGGACCGAAGAATTTCGCAATGCTAGCGATCCATAAAGAAGTGATGTTGGAAAAAAAAGTTGAAAAAAGGAAAGGGGCGGAAAGCGTTCACCATTTTAGCGAGTTCAAGAGCTGCTTCTCTCTCTCCCTCCACCGATAATCAATTGATTAATGTTATTTTTTTAGTGTAGGTGTGTTTTTTTTTTGGGCGTATGGATCGTAACGATTCGAAACAATCGAATAAAACGCCAATGATTGATTGTTTAAAAATGATGGCTGTCATTGATTGTCTAGATTGGATCATCTTTTTTGATCACTGATCATGATGATTCTGATAGATAGCTTGGTGATAATTTTTTGCCTGTTCCAATGTTGAAATTTTAAGATGGACAACGTTTCTTCAAGTAATGAGAAAGTAGAAAGAATTAGCGGAGAAAAAAATTGTTAGCGAATCGAAAAGTGTTGAAACATTTGGCGAAATGTTTTCATTTTTTTTTTTCAACCATAGCTTTTTGTTTTTTGTTTTTTGTTTTTTGTTTTTGTTTTTTTTTTTTTTGATAATCATACCGCTCATTTTAGAGACTTACCGAAAGCACATTGGACCTAGAGTTTGCATCGTTAACGAGAAAAAAAAAGCGGAAACAAAAAAAGTGTGGACCAAAATTGTTTCGAAAATATTCCATTCTATTTCCATTCGAAACTATTTTTCTTTTCTTGTCTTCTAGATATTCAGTTTAGATTTGGATTTTATTATTATTATTATTTTTTTTTTTTTTTTTTTGATTAATGACAGCTAAAGTTAAAGCTTCTTTATTCATTGAAAGTTCGTTTGGAAGTGAAAAAGGAAATGAGAATGAAGGAAGAAAGGAGGAAAAGATATTCCAAAATTTCCATCTATTTTCTTTCTCTCTCTCTCTCTCTCTCTCTCTCTTCCGTTTCCTTCGGATTTGTTTTTTTTCTGGCTTTACACTTTTTCCAATGGAAAATGAATTCAAATCTATTTTAATATCTTTTAAAAAAAAGAAAGAAAGAGAGGGGGGAGAAAAACGTTTTTTTTTCGCAACAATCCTTTCTGTGACAACGAAAATCTTCTTTTCGTTTCTCTTTCTCTCTTCGTTTTCTTGTCTCGTTCGAACATCATCACTTC
>CP080489.1:897500-900000 GCA_020844145.1 Sarcoptes scabiei | reverse complement strand
GTATCGAAACGAGTTCTTTCACTAATAATAATAATAATAATAATAATAATAATGGTGATGATGATGATGATGATGATGATGATGAAGAAATGGAACTTTTTTTTTTCTTCATTTCAAGAGCTCTCCGAGATCTACACTGGCAAGAGAGAGAGAAAGAGAGAGAGAGAGACGAAATAAATAGAATTCTTTCGAGAATCGAATCGAATCGAAAATGAATGTGTGTTCGCCAGAAAAAAAAGAAGAAGAAGAAGAAAAGAGTTAAGATTGATCATATTCCGACAACAACAACAACAACAACAACAGCAAAACCGAGAGAAACAACTAAGAAGAAAGAAATTGAAGTAAAGAAAAAAAAAATCTGAATAAATATTTAGATTGAGAAAATGAATAGCGAAATAATTCTTTTGGCTCAAAACTTCAATTAACTTTCAATGATGATATACTCTCGTTTGTTATCAAGAAAAAGTGTGTATGTGTGAGAGAGAGAGAGAGAGAGAGAGTTGAAAGTTGAAAGTTGAATTTTATTAAGCGCGTATCCGCCAAGTGCGATATTTGCGCAAAGTCAAGAGAGAGAGAGAGAGAGAGAGAGAGTGAGTGTTTCTGTAAAGAAATCAAATAGAGAAAAGCTATTATTTTCACTATATTGATACCGATGATGATGAAGTTCATCATCGTACGTAACATCAATCTGGATTACGCTAGTGATTCGACAAAAAAAAAAAGAGCAAGAGAGAGAGAGAGAGAGAGAGAGAGAGAGAGAGAGAGAGAGAAAGATTATGAATCTTCTACATCTTTTCTTTATGTAAAAATGAGATGAGATTTGAGAAATGATTGTGATTCTTTTTCGAACAAGAGATCAATGAAACAATGTGATGTGATTCGAAAAAATGAAAGAGAAAGTGATGTTTTGTTAGCTAGCCTGATGGCCTCTTCTGAAGCCAACTAAAATCAATGAGAACAAAACAACAACACCAAGATCTATCTGGGGTGAAAGAGAGAAAAAAAAGATCACAAAAACATTGAAATAATATCCAGTATAATTTGTTGAAATGAACGGAAAAGATTGAAGTGAACATTGTCCGAAACCCACACTCTCTCTCTCTCTCACACACACCACACAGAATTTGTGCACCGAAACGGAAACGAAAAAAACGAGAGAATATCGAAAGAATTGCAAAAAAAAAAAAAAACAAAATCCAGAATATCATCAATCGAAATCAAGTCAAAAAAAAAAAAAAAAGACAACCAAAACAGCAGCTAGATCCTAGATGATCTTTGTGGATATTTTTTTTTCTTTATTTTTTTGATTTTTTTTTTTGAACTCTTCGTTTTTATTTTTCCACCAAACCCAATATTCTAGACCAAACGAAAATTTTTGTTGTTCTCGATTGTTCGGGTGATGAATGGATGACGACCATCTTCAAGACGACCATCATCCATTCCTATCTGTTTGCTCTTTCAATGCTGTTTTTTTTTTATTTTATTTTGTTCTCAATCTTTAATGTTTGGTTTTGGTCTTCTTCTTCTTCTTCTTCTTTTTCTGGTTCGACTTTTGGGGAATAGTTGTTCAATTTTAGGAAGCAAAAAATAAGAAGAAAAAGAAGAAGAAGAAGGAAAAAAATAGACCAGGAAAAAAAAAAAAGACGAAAACAAAACAAAAAAGAAAAAAAAAAAGAAACGCCAATGATTCTTTCTCTCTCTCTCTCTTGCCTTTTCGTTTTTTTTCTTCATTCGTTTGTTTATCGATTGACATTAATAGAATAAAAATTCTAAGTATTCTTGGAGATTCTTGAACACCAATAAACCATTGCGACTAAATCAATCGACCAATCATCTAAAATATGCCCAACACTAAACAACATCGAACACACACACACACACACAGAGACAGTAGAATCAGATTCTCTCTCTCTCTCTCTCTCTCTCTCTCTCTCTGGAATGGTTTGCGATGCAATTTATTATTTTGATTTCGGTGGATGGTTGGCGCCAAATAATTGGCGCCAAACAGGGAGTAAGAGAACGAACCGAAAGAACGAGCCAAAAGAAGAGGAGAGAGAGAGAGAGAGAGAGAGAGAGGTAAGAAGAATGGTATAATGCAAGTACCCACTTTGGAAAAAGAAATCAAATCTAATCTAATCAATCAATCTTTCTTTTCTCTCTCTCTCCTCGGTTTTTTTTTTTTTGGTATTCTGGCATCGCTTCGCAATGGTTCTGGTTTTGGATGGAGAAAATTTTTATTTTTATATATTTTTTTTCTTCCTGGCCTTAGCTTCTCTTTGGTTGTCGGTATTGGATTCGATTGTCGATGTTTTTGTTAGGTTTGATCTAAGTTTCGCGTTTCGGATGAATTCTCATAAGAGAAAAGGATTAAAATTTGAAATTTTTTTTTCTCTCTCTCTCTCTCTCTCTCTCTCTCTCTCTCTCTATCCCATCTGGCTATGTTTTCTTTGGTAGAAATGAAAAATTGCGATTTCGTTTCTCTTGGAGATTCAGTGAACCG
>CP080489.1:892500-895000 GCA_020844145.1 Sarcoptes scabiei | reverse complement strand
AAAGATTATTAATTTGCAGAGATTCTTAAACTAGGGATAATTTGCCACTGGGTGTGTCGAAGAATTTCTTAATCGATCGAGAAGGGAGAAAAGAATTGTATCGAAAAAGATGTCTACTATTCTATGAGTTCATTGAATAAGCTCTCATAATGTTAGAATCTACTTAGTAGAGAATCAAGCTCATAATAACGATACGAGCGAGTAGGTTTCCTCCTCTCTTACCTTCGTTCTCCACCACCACCATCATCATCATCTTCACCAATATTGTTTTCATTATTATTGTCACCATAAACCATTTTATTGTTTTGTCTTGGTCTCTCTTTCAAAAGAAAAAAAAAAAAAAAAAAAGAAAAGACAAACATTGTTATTGTTGAAAGAATCAAATAATCTTATTATGTTTCTCATCTTCACCTTCTTATACCATCTCACTATTTATGTTTTTTGGAATGCTACCAATTGATCGGTTGACAAAATCGATACCAAAATCTAACACAAAATCTCATTGCAAAAAAAAATCGTCTTTCCGTTTTGGATCTCTTCTCAAGAAAGATTATCATTTTTATTATTATTATTATTATTATTCGAATATTTTATCCAATGACTTCTGTTTTCTCACTAACTCTCTCTCTCTCTCTCTCTGTTTGCCTTTTCGGATGCAAATTAAATCTAAATTCTAGTGCTCTCTCTCTCTATAAATCTTTTAACAAAAAGTAGAGAATATAATCTTCTAGCGAATAGGAATGATTAGGTATCGTTTCATTTGAATCATTAACAATTTTTCGGTCGAATTCTTAGTTTTGTTTTTTCGTAATTTCTATATGATTGCTCTAAGTATTTCGATTCGCTTACGCTTCTTTGATAACAACTTTGGACTAAGTAATTGGTAATCAGATGATAGATGTTGGGTTAGGTTTCATTCTTTTTCTTTTTTTCTTCTTTTTTTTTTGGAGCAAAAAAAAAATCGAATACAAAATTAGTTTACTATATTGTGGAATTTTGTTTTAGATTTATTTTCACAAAATTATCTCTCTCTCTCTCTCTCTCTCTCTCTCTTTTGATCTTCTTGGAAATTATTCGATGGAAATGTGGAGATAATTTTCGAATTCGAATTTTTTGTTTCACGGGCAATGAATAAATTCGAACGCAATCGAACCAAAAAAGGTTAAGATATTTAAAATGCATTCGAATGGAAACAAAAAAAAAAAAAACTAATTCTTCTGGTCTGTGTGTCTGGTGTGTGTGTGTGTGTGTGTGTGTCCTCTGTATATTTCATTGTTCCAAAAAAGATATCTCTTTCCCTTTTCTTCTCTTCCTATCTCTGTTCATTTTCTCTCTCTCTCTCTCTCTCTCTCTCTCTCTCTCTCTCTCTCTCTACTTGTGTTTTTTTTTCGTTAGCTAACTTTTGAAAATTTCCTTCTAATAGAGAATATTGAATTAGAAATTCCAAATCAAATAATAGTAGAATGGTTGGTGAAAAGCAGAAAAAAAAGAATAAAATAAAAATCTATCTTACTTTTGCTCTTCCGAAATCATTTTGAAGTCATTTTGAATTTGCGAGAATTTCGGTTTCTCTGAATAGATCAAAATCGAGAGAAAGAGAAAGAAATGGCGATTATTTCGCGATGATTTCTTATACTTTTTGTTTGCGATTTTTTTTTTTGTACAAATCATTCATAGATTTATTGTTAATTCGATGTTGAAAACGATCCGATCTCAGACAAATCATTTGCTGAAGAGTCTAAGATTTCAATCTGCTAAGCCCATTTCTACTCGCAGCACTGACTCTTTCTTTTTTCTTTTCTTTTTTGACTGTTGACCAAAAAAAAAAAAAATATTTTCCATTTCGGTTTTCCCTTTGCATTGCAACAACCGAAATTGATGTGCCAAAAAATCTTTCCATAGCGAACCAATTGATTCTCGATTTGATTGGCATCGAATCTTGCTTGATCCTCTTGGATCAAATTCTAGCTTATCCTAGCCCCTTCTCTTCTTCAATTTTAGTTCTTTTTCATTTTTTTTTTTTTTGGCTATAATTTTATTTCGATTTCGTATTGGTATTCTTTTTTTTTCGAATTCGGGAAGCGATGGAGAATTCTTTCACTAAGTAAGATTTCACTTATCTCTTTGTTACGTAAAATCTTTGATTTTTTCTCCCCCTCTACAGTCACTTCCCATCACCACACCACCACCACCATCATCATCAGCATCAGCATGATCAACATTTGTAAGAATAATTTTCGCATTATTTTCTCTCTCTCACTCTCTCTCTCTCTCTCTCTCTCTCTTTGATTCACTTTCCAAACTAAAGACAAATCTTGTGTGTCTGTGTTGAAAATTATAATCTAAGATCTATGACAATCCATTCGTTGATGATTTTCTTCTCATCGTTCTCTCAAATATTAACACTTCTATGATGCTAAGTATTCTGTCTGAGATGATGATTACAGAGCAAATGAATGAGATCCATAGAGAGAGAGAGAGAGAGAGAGAGAGAGAGAGA
>CP080489.1:807500-887500 GCA_020844145.1 Sarcoptes scabiei | reverse complement strand
GATTTAGCCACAAGAGCCTAGCGACCAACAGTAACTAACCAAATGAATTGGATCGATTTTAATCATTTTCTTTTCTCTTTTCTTTTTCTTCTTTTTTTTCTCTCTTTAGGAATTTTCAACGAAAAACTCTTTGAAACTTTCTGTTTGATTTCTGTTTCTGTTTCTGTATCCAGAAAAAAAGGAAAAAAAACTCTTCAATCTTTCGAGCACTCAATACGAATCATTTGATGAAACAATTCGAGAATCTAATCAAGAAGAATAAAAAGAAAATTATTCCAACCAAAAATTTCACCACCAGTGCCAATCGATTACGATTCCAATTGTTATTTTGTTTGTTCTCCATTCTCCATTCTCCGTTCTCTCCATTCTAAATATCATTCATGATATGATTATGATCAATTCAGATGGAAAGATGAATAGCATCCAAAAACAGCAACTTAGATGATTTTTTTGATTCTAATTTCAAAATCGATTTTGTATCGAATTTCAAATCTCTCTTCGAGAGCTACATTCCTACAAAATGTGATTCATTGTGAAAATTTTTTTCCCATTTCATTTTGAAATTTAACAATCACAAAACAAAGGCGAAACAAAAAAATCGATTTTAAAATCTCTTTTTTAAAAATCGAAACAGCATCCAAGGATCGAAGCAGATGTGAAACGAATTGCGAATCAAAAATCATTTCATGAGACCGATTGTTTTTTTTTTCTTTACTTTTCTTTTTTTCTTTGTTTTTTTTTTTTGTTGAATTCATTTTCGATCTCTTTCGTAAATCGATTTCTGTTCCGTAAATAGAGAATATGCTAAACAGTTAACGATATGTTAGCTCGTAGATCATCGATTGTACAGAACGGTGTCTATCCGCTCAATTCGCATCAGTGTGCACCAACATCGATGATGCTGATGATGAACACAACGAATCAGCCTGGATCCAATCTCATCGGTAATGGTTATGGCAATCAATCATCGAATAGTATGATGTTTACGCAGAATAATGGAGCCAATTTTGATCTCAACGGTGTTGATGTTGATCAACAACAACAACAACAACCATCACAATCACAATCACAACAGATTGGTCCTGGAACGATTTCAAGTATCGGTGCAACACAACAAGTGCCAACATTCAATGCGCTCAGTGGTCTTGGGATGCTTCCAGATGGTCCAGGCGGTTTCGGTATGATCGGAGAGCTCGAAGAATGTATCCGAACGCGTACGATTTGGTGGGAATCGCCGACAATCAGAAAATTTTTACGATTCTGTGCCCTTCTTTCGTTGGTATCGGTCTCGATGAATACGCCGTATACCTTTAGCCAGATGCCAGCATTATTGTACATAACATTCGTAATTGATAATCTCGTCACGTTAGCTTTTACGATCGAATTCATCTCGAAGCTAAGAATTCGTGGTGCTCGAACCTATTTTCATGATCGTTGGTCACAATTCGACATTGCGATGCTACTCTGTTTGATTATCTCATTAACTTTACATCTTTTCGAGATGACTGGTGAGTAGTGTGCAATCCTCAAACATCTTTTGTGTTTTCAATCTCAGAAAAAAAGAAAAAAAATTCATTGAAATAGATCGAGAATGAAGAAAAAAAAATTTTTATTTTTATTAAAAATTAATTTTTTTTCTCTTTAATTTCTTTCTCAAACTTTGACGTTTGAAACTCAAAGGCCACGTTCAAGAGTTCTCTCCACTCTCGATGATTCGAGCGCCTAGACCGCTGATTATGGTCCGAGTTGTTCGAGTTTTTCTCTCGTTCTCGATGCCAAGAGCACGAATCACACAGATTTTTTTACGATCATCACAACAAATCTACAATGTGACGCTATTTTTTATCTTCTTCATGAGCCTTTTCGGTTTGCTTGGGGTGCAATTTTTCTCCTCACTAAATCATCATTGTGTTCTGATCGATAATTTTACCGAAACAAATCAACCAAGTATACATCATCTAGCGATACCAGATACCTATTGTTCGCCAGAGGAATCGCATGGACATCAATGTCCACAAGGAATGATTTGTGTCGAGATCAACAATTCAAGCGGTTACGCTGGTTTCGATAATCTAGCTCATGCACTGTTCACAGTCTATCAGAGTGCCTCGCAAGAAGGATGGTCGCATGTGATGTATCAGGCGATGGATTCGTTAGATTTTTTTCGTTCAGCAATCTATTTTGTGATGTTGATCTTTTTTCTCGCCTGGCTTGTCAAAAACGTTTTTATTGCTGTCATAACCGAAACGTTCAACGAGATCCGTGTACAATTTCAACAGATGTGGGGTGAACGTGCACAGATCACTACACAAACAGTGCAATTGGTTTTGGTTGGCGATGAACGATGGAAACTAGTACAATTGACCGATTCCAATACACAGACAAGAGCGCCGCATATAATAAGAAAAGTTCTTAGTACAGCATCGTTTCAAATTTTTGTGATGTTTATGATCGTTGTGAATGCGATCATCAATGCAAGCATACGATTTGATCATTCGGGCAAATCGAGAGATGATTACTATCGAACAATCTATCCAACTGAAGTGTTCTTCACAATCTTCTTTCTCATCGAAGTTATACTAAAAGTATGGACTTTTTTTTTTTTTTTTGAAAATTTTTCACTGTTTCAAGAGCAAATTTTAGAATCAAACAAACAAATACTGAACTGAAAGCATACAACAAGCTTATATGAAATAATTAATTGATTTTTTTCTCTCTCTCTCTCTCTCTCTCTCTTTGGGGGGTAATTTTTTCTCCAATTCTTCAATATCGATTCTCCGGAATAGATTTGGTGCTATGGTTTTCGTTCATATGTTCGTCGCTCATTACACAAGCTAGAATTTCTTCTTGCGATCGGTTCAACAATACATGTCTTTCCAACATTCTATATGACATCACCATTGGTCTATTTTCAAGTGCTTCGTATCATTCGTCTAATCAAAGCATCGCCAGTACTTGAGGATTTTGTTTATAAAATATTTGGTCCAGGCAAAAAACTTGGCTCATTGATTATCTTCACCATGTGCCTTCTAATTGTGACCTCATCGATTTCGATGCAATTGTTTTGCTGCTTTCCTGGCTACAATAAATTTCAATCATTTCCAGAGGTAAAATGAGAAGAAAGAAAGAGAGAGAGAGAGAGAGAGAGAGAGAAAATTTACTGAACACAAAACTAATCAATCTGTTCGGTTCGATTTATTTCCGTTTATCTTAGGCATTCATGTCTATGTTTCAAATTCTAACACAAGAAGGCTGGACGGAAGTGATGAATGAAACGATTCTACGTTCCGGTTCTCGTATCGGTCCATTAGTCGCCATTTATTTTATATTATATCATCTATTCGTCTCATTGGTAATTGAAATTGAAATAAAAACGAAAATTCTCGAAGCGATCAAATCTCGATTAATTTATTTTTTTCTTTCTCTCTTCTAGATTGTGTTGTCGTTGTTTGTCGCCGTCATTCTTGATAATCTTGAGCTTGATGAGGATATTAAAAAAGTGAAACAATTAAAAGCTCGAGAACAATCTGCCGGCTACAATGAAGAGCTTCCACTACGGTTACGTTTGTTTGAATCGTTTCCCGATTCTCCTCAAATGACTCGCCTCCATAAGCAAGCTAACGAGTTCAATGTTCCAAAAGTGAGAGATTCATTTATGCGAGCATTCATTGAATCCACCAATACATCCACAACGATTGTTGCCTCTTCAGCGGCGATCTCATCCTCGGCACAAGCAGCAGCCATCTCAACGATGACTCCGACAGCTTTAGGAAACGTTCTACAGAATCAATTAATGACCCAAATGTCCACAACAATCGACACTAGTAATAATAATATTTGCTCATCAGCCAATGCTACCAATCGTTCGGTTATCGGTGTTGGTAATCTAACTGCCAGTAACAAACCAATGTTACCATCGTTATGTTCTTCTGGTACGAATAGTATCGGTGGATTGTTTGTCAGCACACGTAAACCCTCTTCAATCAAACTATTGAGCTCAATTTCAAAAGGTCGCCACTCGAGTCCATTGCTTCGTCGAGTGCAGGTTGCCTGTATTGTATCCGATTCAAACAATCAACGAATGCTATTGAACGATGCTAGCATGCAAGGGATGCCTGGTGTTGGAGCTGGTGGTCCTGGCGCTGGCGGTCCAAGTAGTGCTTCTGGTACGACGCAAGGAGGTTTCAATCGTGGCCTAGCTGGAGGCGTCGGAAGTCGCGGTATGCGACGTTCAGTCCGAGGAAATCTTAAAGATGAAATCGGTACAGAGGAATCGCATTCCGGAACCGGTAATGGTCCTTTAGTACGTGGCCAAGATTTTGATTTCAAAATGCTTCAACGAAAACAAAAACAAGCTGAAATGCGTCGAACGCAACGAGAAAGTGATCTAAGAGAGAATCATCCATTTTTTGATACACCATTGTTGATCGTTGGACGTGAATCTAGATTTCGAATGATTTGTCAGAATATAATCAGCGCAAAATATGATCCAAACGTAAGAGATCCAGTCACCGGTAAGGAACGAAAAGTTCGCTACAAAGGTGCTCATGGTCTCTTAGGATTGGTACCATACTGTGATTGGTTCATGATCATCATCACAACAGTCTCGTGTGCTTCGATGATGTGCGAGACCGGAGAGAATCGTATCACTAACACACCGATTCTGGTCGTAGCCGAGTATACATTTGTTTTCACCATGGCGATCGAGTTAACTTTGAAAACATTAGCCCAAGGACTTCTCTTCACACCGAACGCCTATCTGGCGAACGTTGCCGGTGTGATGGATTTCGTGATTTTTGGCATCTCTGTTCTTTTTCTCTGTATCTTTCCCAAACATGTTCCGCCACAATCATGGCAACAAACCCTTTATGTGATGCGTTGTATTCGTCCATTAAGAATCTTCTCGCTTGTACCACATATGCGAAAAGTGGTCTATGAACTTTGTCGAGGTGTCAAAGAGATCGCATTGGTATCGGTTCTTCTCATTGTTTTGCTTTTTGTTTTCGCTTCGGTTGGTGTACATATGTTCGGTGGTCTACTTGCTCGTTGCAATGATCCATGCATCAAGACAAGGGTTAGTTTTTGAGATTAGAAAAATGTTTAGAATTTTTGAAATTTATTTTTTTTTTTCTTCCCCGCCAATTCGATTTACAGGAAGAATGTGTTGGAGTTTTTATGCGACAAGTTCATGTGACCCGAATGAAATTAACAAATCAAAATGAAAAAATGCCTTCAGTTTTGGTGCCTAGAGTTTGGTAAGTAATCAAATAGATTCGATAGATCAAAATTGAGATTTCGATTTCTGTACAACAAAAGCACAAACAAACCTACATTCGAGGGGAAGAAAATTTTTTGTTCCCACAAAACTCTTATCTACCAAATCTAAAAAAAAAAATCTCTACATTGAAAACAGTCAAACAGAAAAAAAAAGTTTCGAAGAAAAAAAAAATTAAAATTAAAATTAAAATCAATCAAATCTTTAGGTCGAATCCAAGAAATTTCAATTTTGATTGCCTAACAAAAGCATTCTTGACATTGTTTGAGATACTCTCGTTAGAAGGCTATACCGATTATCGAGATATTATTGTTGAACAGACAAATAATTCAGTAAGTTTAAAAACTCTTCTTTTTTTTCCTTTTTCCTTTTTTTTTTTTTTTGATTTCTAATCGATTTTTTTTTTCAATGAAAATTTTCATTTTGTAACATCTCACCACACTACACTAAACTAATCATCAGTTTAATCTTAGTTCTATCGATTCGATATGGAACTAAAGTATTGGAAGAATTTTTTCGGCTTAGATTGCATTCGGGGATTACAATCCATCTAATTAACGGCATGATTGCAATCATTTCGCTTTCATTAATCTTTTTCACATAAAGAATTTGGATTAATTCTTTTTTCTCCCCCCTCCCTCTTCTAACAAAAATCTGTTTTGATTGCGAAATTTTTTTTTTCTAACATCAAACAAACACACCCACTCGAAATTCAAAACACCGAAGAGAATTCGAATGGAATTTCAGGCAAAACCAGTACATACACACACACACACACACACACCTACTGCTCCTATTATTAAAAATTGGCTACTGAAAGAAACTTTTTCCTTTTTTTTTTTTTTTTTTTTTTGATTGATAAGATCATAAACAGAGAGAATAATGATGGTAGAATGAATCTAGGGCTAGAGATGGAAGATTGATTTCGATCAGATCCAAATAGGTTTAATTGTTTGTTTGCTAATCTCGCTGATGATAACACTGATTGATTGATTGATGGATGAATAGATTGATAGATATTTAGTTTATTTATTTATTTTTTTTTTTTTTTTTGAATCTAATTGGATTCAATTCAAGGCCTAGCAAACATTTGATTCTGATCGATAATACTAGGTAATTGAAGGTAATCGAAGTTAGGAAAAAATTCTTACACAATCCATTAGAAAAATCGATTGAAAAATTTTTCTCCGCTCCATCAAACTATCTGATATCCGATCCGAACACTGTAAATATTGATACTAACCAAAAAAAAAAAATTATCGAATTTAAATTCTTTATCTTGTTTGTAAACCATTGGATCTTTTTGTAAGCAATTCGAAAACGGATGTATTATTTTTTTTTTTTAAGTTAAAGTTTTATTTCGCTTCCGATACACCGTACGCTACAATGATAGCACAAAGAGAGTAAAAGAAATGAATAAAAAAAAATCTAATTGCAATCCTTTATCTCACTTTGGTTAATTAATAAAAAAAAAAAAATTTTTTTTTCTTTATTTCTCTCCAATCCAATTGATTACGAAAATGCTTCAGGGCTAATCCACGACGATTCAATTTCGATTCGCTTGGAAACGGAATCTTGGCTTTGTTTGAGGTGTTATCATTCAAAGGATGGCTTGATATTCGTGATGTCATTTTAGCTCGATTAACTCCTGTAATTAAAAGAGAAAAAAAATTATTATTATTATTATTATTATTATTATTCCTATTCCTTGTCTTCATTTCGCTCCTTTCTGCTCTTATTCTTTTCATATTGTTTTTTTTCTGTCTCACATATTCCTCTTTGTTCGTTCCAATCCAATCCCTTCTCCTTGATTCATCAAGGAACTTTTCATTAATTTGATCCTTTTTTTTCATTAAAGCTTCACTTAATCGCATCAATCTAATCGGCTTTTTTTTCCTCCTACAAACCCCTCTCCTCGTTCTCTTCGATCAAAGGTCCATGCAATCTACATACACGTTTTTGTCTTTCTCGGCTGTATGATCGGTTTGACGTTGTTCGTTGGCGTTGTTATTGCAAATTATGGCGAAAACAAAGGCACAGCATTGTTGACTGTCGATCAACGCCGTTGGTGTGATCTAAAGAAACGATTAAAGATTGCTCAACCATTACATCTACCACCTAGACCTGATCATCATCGTGCCCGTGCCATTATTTATGATATAACACAGCATATCATTTTTAAGCGAACCATCGCCATTTTGGTTCTAATCAATTCAGCATTGCTATGCGTTAGCTGGGATATCAATATGGAGCATACTAAACTGCTTGCGAATGTTTCCGCATCACTGACCTGTGTGTTTGTGTTCGAGGTATAATCTCTTTAGATTCTATTCGTTTACTAATTCTTATTATTAATTCTAATTCGGAATTATTTTTTTTTTCTCTCTCTCTCTCTCTCTCTGACTCCATTCAACCTGGATTCTGTCTTCTTCGATTCTGTCTGTAACCTAAAAGGTGCTAATGAAAATGATCGCATTCACTCCACGAGGTTATTGGCAATCGAGACGGAATCGTTACGATCTTTTTGTAACCGTTCTCGGAGTTCTATGGCTTATTTTACATTTCACTTTCGCTAGTAAAGCATCGAATGCGTTCGGTTTCATTGTGGTCATTTTACGTTTCTTCACCATCACCGGAAAACATGCCACATTGAAAATGTTAATGTTAACAGTAGCTGTCTCGGTCTATAAATCTTTTTTCATCATAATGGGACTGTTTCTTTTGATTCTATGCTACGCTTTGATCGGAGTGATTCTTTTCGGATCGGTTAAATTCGGTGAGAATATCTCTCGTCACGCAAATTTCAAGTGAGTTCAAAACGATTCGATTTCACTAAGATCTTGATTGGTTCGATTAGTTTTTTTTAGTAGTTTTATAGAAGCGAATCATCTCGAACAACAGAGAACAAATAATGTGAATCATAATCTTTTTCTTTTCAATCACTTTTTTTTTCTTTTCTTTTTTTTTTTTTTTTTTTTTTTTTTTTTTTGATCAAATTATTTTCTACTGACTTGAATCCAAACAATTTGAAGAACGGCAATCACTGGCGTGATCACATTGTTTCGAATCGTAACCGGTGAGGATTGGAACAAAATAATGCATGATGCGATGCTTTCGCCACCATTCTGTACACCGAGTCGAGATAATTTTTGGACCACCGATTGTGGCAATTATTATGCATCGTTAGCATTTTTTTGTTCGTTCTACGTTTGCATCACCTATATCGTTTTGAATCTCTTGGTCGCTATCATCATGGAGAATTTCTCTCTATTCTATTCGAACGAAGAGGATGCATTGCTTTCGTATGCGGACATTCGAAACTTTCAGAACACATGGAATCTGGTCGATATCCAGCAACGTGGAATGATACCAGTTTCGAGAGTGAAATTTGTTCTACGCCTTCTAAAAGGTCGACTCGAGGTCGATCCGAACAAAGATCGTCTTCTCTTCAAACACATGTGCCACGAAATGGAACGTCTTCATAATAGCGAAGATGTTACCTTTCATGATGTTCTCAATATGCTCTCGTATCGTTCGGTCGATATTAGGTTTGATATTTGGTTTTATGTATTTTTTTTTTTTTCTTTTTTTTTTTTTTTTTTTTTTTTTTGCTATATTTCTTTAGTTGAATATTTTTATGTTTCTAGTTCAACTGATCTGATTGAATTTATTATTACAATTCCAGTATTTCTCGTATTTGATCTAATTTTATTTCTCGATTTCGTTTTTTTCCCTTCACCTCTTTCAACTTTGTCCTTTTGGATGGAAATTTTTCATTTCGATAGAAAATCATTACAACTTGAAGAGTTGCTTGCAAGAGAAGAGCTTGAATTTTTGATCGAAGAAGAGGTCGCAAAACAAACGATACGTGCATGGCTTGATAAATGTTTGAGAAGAATCAAAAAAGAACGACAACAACAATCGTTGATTAATTCGTTACGAGCGACAAACGATCTGGTCGGCGGACAGCCAACATCATTTGTCACCAATTTGATTGGGCCACAAAACAGCCCAAACAAAACTAATGCAACGAATTTCGATGATGAAAGTAATGAAAAAAATCCCAACACAAATACAATCAATACTATCACAACGATAAATAGTGATGGAGATAGAGATGAAGCTGGCAAAGAAGATGATAGAAACGATGACGATAGTAATGTTTGTCGCAAAGATCGAGATAATCAAATGAAAAAGAATGTAAATAATAATGAGATAAAAACATCGATGATCGATGAACAGCATCAATCAAATTTGTTTGGAAAAAAAGCTTCACAATCAAATTCGTTTGGTAATGCAATGATGATTGAAAAAATTAATGCGGATAATAATAATATTGGATCTACCGATACTACGACCAAAGTTCTATTGGAATCTGATGAATTATTGAATAGTATGAGTGGTGCCTTTGGTCTACTTGGACAGAGTAAACGTGGCCATTATAAAAATGATCCATCACATCATCAAGGTGGTGGAACTGGTGGTGGTGGTGGTGGTGTCGGTAGCGGTTCTAGTGTACCACATCAACATCGTAGAGTGGAATTTCGTCATGTAGAGGAGAGAAGTAAAAAAGTCAATGAACAATTGAATTCATTACAGCAAGCTTCCAATTCGCAATCGATGGGCCAGAATTCTCAACAATCAATGAAGATGTCCAATTATGATAATCCTAACTTTAATAGTCGTAAATCAAACACTATGATTAGAAGCTATGGCAATGAGTCGTTTGTAGAGCGAGAGAATGAAAATCAATCAACAACAACAACAACAACAACAGCGATTGCGACAACGACAAAAGTTCCTCGATTTCTTCATTATCTAGAGGAGAATTCATTCGATCAACGTCCATCATCGTCATCGATGAATAAATTCAAATCGAATCAAGCAATTTCTAAAGCTACAATATCATCTACGATGACGACAGTATCGGCTGAAGTGCAGAAAATGCCTCCACCGACCACCGTTCGAAAGTATCAAATGATGAATAGCTATCCACCAACATCGTTGATTCCATCTTTTCCCGAAAATATCCAACAACAACAACAACTGCAACAGAATAATCGAGAAAGAAATCTACGTTATTCGCAATTGAAAGAAGGGATTGGTAAGCCACCGATCGGACGTTTATCTACCACATTCAGTACGATCACATCGATCACCACCAATACGATCACAATGGCCACATCTAATGCAGGACAATCGAAAGAACTTCGCGGTGAAATCAATGAGAATGAACTTATCAGCACTGTTGATAGTAAAGATAGTGGTGGGGAGAAATCGAAACTAATCGAAATGGTCACCGATTTGGATAGTGTGGATTTAGATCAAAACTCGAAACGTACCAATATAACAGCAGAGAGAACAACAGCAATCGCAACACCACCGACAACAACTTTTGCGTTTCCGAATCGATCAGGTTCAGGAGTGTTCAGCTCTTCGAACATCAATTGCTCTTGCTTCAATCTAGTTGGAAGAGGTTCGCTTCCAAACGATCGAATTTTTACTCGTCATTCATTGACATATAATTTACCGAATCAATTTCAACATCATCTACACCATCACCATCATCATCATCATCATCACCACCAACATCATCAACAACAACAACATCAATTGAATCATAATCCACAATTGCCTCCATTGATCACGGATCTAGCCAATGGTCAAACGAATCCATCATTATTAGCATCATCGGCGAGTGGTAACAAGAAGATAAGTCAAGTTAGAGCCCAGATTCTAGTGAATGAAGTACACGATTGGTGGCTATTCCATCTTAATTGATTGCGATCGGACGACAATTCGATATTCGAATCGAATTCAATAGTTATGTAGAAATTATTGAGCATTTAGAATTTTAGTTTGGATCTCAGATACCGAAATTATTTCCTAGTACGAAAAAAAAAATTATTGTCATTCATCACTTTCACTACTAAATTGTTAAGAGAGAATCTCTCAAAACGATTAGTTCAACAATGATCGATCATTAGAGACTATCGATTACTTTTCTACAACAACCTCATCGTTCTCATCATAATCGAGATAAATGATTGCTATATCAAATTATTATGGAACGACGAATCGGATATGAAGCGAACTCGTACTCGGAAGAGAGAGAGAGAGAGACCAAGTATGAAAAAAGAGTGATCATAATTGATAGCTATCGTAGTGACAATTATGATCTGATTAGATGTTTGATAATAATTATTACCGCAATGATCACCACCACCACCACCAACGCAATCATTACCGCCATCATCATAATCATCATCATCATCGCCACCACAACCACCACCACAATCATTATTTTTCCTCATTAATTATTAAGAATTCTATCTCGAAATTGATCTAAAAAGACTAGTCAGTTAGAAAGATATTCGATTCTATTCTAGACTATTTAAGATTCTGGCCACAAAAAAAAACTTTATGACAAATATATCATAGTGAATGATTCTATACGAAACTATGAAGCTAGAATATTTAGATTATAAGTTTTAGCTTAGATTTCAGTTTAGATTTCATCGAAAAATGTACAATACTCAGATTGATTATATTTTTTTTTCTCTGTTCACTTCTAGAGAATTATGAAACGTTCAATCTTGAAGTGTAAATAAAATCATTCATTCAGATTCAATTAATCTCGAATTCGAATCAATCGATTTCGATTAATAATCTTCAATAGAGAATGGATCAATCTAATCTTAAATTCTATTCATTATTCGATATCATCAAACGTCGAAGACAAATGATAGTGAAATTTTGAACAAAACTTCAAAACACGCCTGAAATACACACCTGAACACATACAAACACAGACACCTGCACAAACATATTGCACAAACGTCTACATATTAAAAACAATCAAAACAAACAAACAAAATCCTATAATCAATAAATCTAAATCTAATCTAATTTGTTTTTGGTTTCTTTTGTTATTTGATTCGTTCTGTTATTGTAGCGAAAGATTTAGACTGAATGGAATTTTTTTTTCTTCTTCTTCTTCCTCTTCTTCTTCTTCAACTTCCTCTCTCGAGAAGATTGAATTTCTTAATTTATGCTATCGCTAAAAAATTTCTCTTTTCTTTCTTCCGATTCTTCTTCGTCTTCCGATTCGAAGATTGTTTGTTTTGTTTTTGGTTTTTTTTTTCGTTTTGTCTTAAATTATTCAAACAAAACAGAAACTGTTTTCATTTGTTAAATTTGATCCGGTTTTTTTTTCTATCTATCTTCAACTTCAAAGAGCTCAAAAAAAAAATTCTACTGAATTTATTCGTTAATGTTTCAATTGTTATCAGTGATGTTTATCTAGGACCTAGCATTCTAGAGGATGTTCGAGCACGAAAATTAACAAAACCATAACGCGACTACAATGATTCTAGAGAAAATCTAAAATTGAAATCTAAAAAAAAAAAAAAAAATTAGCATTCTGTGGTCATTCGAAATCGATCGAATTTTCTTGGCAAAAAAAAAAAGAGAATCAAAAAAAAAACCTAATCTTATGAAATGAATTGGGCCAATATTTTTCAATTTGTTCGCGATTCTAATTACTTTCTCTATCTCTTTTGGTCAAGTTTCATTCGCTTCGAAACTTTTTTTTTTTTTTTTTTTTTTTTGAATAACTTAAGACTTTCTATCTTCTTTCTTCTCTGACATTTGTTCTCTTCGATAAATTTTTACTCTCGAATAAAGATGGATTCTATATTCTTTGTTTTCATTCGAAAAAAATAAATAAATAAATAAATAAATAAATAACGAAAACAAAGCGATTTCGATTTGAAATGTGAAAATATCTTCAAACTCTCCCCGTCCTTTCTTTTACTCTGTTTCGTTATTGTTATCGTTGATTATAATGTTCTCGATCTCTTTGATTTTAAAGTATTTAATATTAATAAAGAATTAAGAATTTTACATTTTTGGAGATTAAAAAATGCAATGAAAAAAAAAAACAGATAAAATTTTTAAAAAATTTAATTTTTTTTTTTGTTTGAAAATAAAATTTCTCATTGTTCTTGCTATTCATGAAATTCGGTTTTCAAATTCGAAATGGCAAAAAAAAAATTGCTCCCAGTGATTGATTTTATCTCAAAAATCGATCCAAAAATCTATTTACACCCAAAGAGTTTGATATCCTTTTCCGTTTTTTAAATCATAGCTTATAGTTTCTCTTCGAATGTTTCGAAAAAAGGATTGATTTGATTGAGTTTAGAAAAAAAAAAAAAGAAATTCCACTTGTTTTTGGAATGTAAATTGATCGCCATTTTCCAATGATTAGCTTCTTTAAGCTTTCTAAAAATACAATGATCAATATTAGGAATGAATTGCAATTGAATGGATTTTTTTTTTTTTTTTTTGATACCTAGTTTCTTATGAGATGTTCCAAAATTTGAACTTTTTTTTTTTGAACCATCGGAGAAAAAATGGTCGAAAGGAGAGTTTGAAGATAATTTAAAGTTTTTTGTTTTTATCAACGCTTGACAACAGAACGAAACGATGAAATTGTTACGCAAATATTTTTTTCGATAACAAAATGACCTTGTGGATCGAAACGATTATCTCTTCGCTGCCCCCTCCTTATGTTTCTCTTTTTCTCTCTCTCTCTCTCTCTCTCAAACTCTCTCCTAACAATGTTCTCAGCTACTACCTCTGCTGCTGTGATACGGAACTTCTTTATGTTTTTTTTTTTTTTCGCCAGTGGAACAGGAAACATTGCGCACCTCTTACAGACATCAAATTTTTTTTTCGCTAATCCTATATTTCACTACTATGTGATGGATAAACTCAATTTTTTTTTAGTAGTAAAGTAGTAGTCATCATTGTTCTCGAAGTTAAGATTTGAAAGCAAAAAGTTTCGACATAGTCGTGTGTCGTTGAATGCTACTCTAAATGGGCCTTTACTTAGTGTATGCTAACGTTAATCGCTTTTAGAAGCTCGAACAAACAACCGATCGATCCAAAACAAAGCGCACTAAACTAGCGGAGGGAGGGGGGAAATATCGTCAAAAGCAGCAGACGATAGCGTATGAAAATGTAAAAAAAAACGAAAAATGAACAAAACTTTAGGCTCGTCTTAGGAGTTGTTTTACTGGTGGTTTGGAGTGCTAAGAACCACTACCAATCGAATGAAAGCGAAAAAAAAAAAATGCTAAACGAAACGATCGAACGAGAAAGAAAGAGAGAGAGAGAGAGAGAGAGAGAGAGAGAGAGAGAGAAAAAAGGCCAATGGAGCAATGGAGCGAATGCAACGCAGAAATGATGTCGCTAAGATCCATTGAAAAATAGGAGACTGAAGATTTTAGTGGTAATAATAATAATAGTAATAATAATAATAATAATAATAATAATATTATCATGAAAATAGTAAAAAAATAAGACCTACAGTGACATCATCGTTAGCAAGAAAAAAAGAAAAAAAAAACGCGAGCATAACTATTTTCATAACGCTCGTCTTCATCATCATCATCATCATCATTAACATCTCCATCTTCATCGTAATTGTTATCATTTGATACGATCGTTTCATTTTCATTTCTATTCGAATTCTTTGTGAAAAAAAAAGGAAAAAAATTTTTTATCAATCACAATGGATGTCTGCAATCTAGATCATGCGAGTATTCAAAAGCTAATCAGTTGGATACGAAAAGAGATTGAATCAAAGCAAGTTTCAATGAACCATTAATCTATAATGTTTCGAATGAATCCTATTGATTTTGATATGAATTAATTGTTTTTTTTTTTCATTTTTTTTTTTCATTTTATTTTTACTTCACTCCATTTTAAAGATCTGAAGCTGATCCAGATATATTGGCTAAATATGTTGTAGCATTGATACAGAAAAGTTTGCCAGAACATCTTCTCAGACAAAAATGTCTCTCACAATTAGATCTATTTCTTCATGAACAAACCGCTCCATTTATTGATAAACTTTTCGATGTGGTTAAAGCTAAAACTTATCTATCATCACCAAACGAAGCATCGTGCACATCGATGACGTTGATGAGCACATCTGATGATGCGAAAAATGTTTCATCAATGTCTAGCGAAGTGGATTCCAAAAAAAATCATGTTCGGAATAATGATCTTAGTAGTGCAGATAACTTTCCAAATGTTGGACCATCCACATCCAGAACAACAAATGTAGTCGAATCGAACCGTAAAGTAGCATCTAGCACTCAAGAAATCAACGAATCAAAATCCAAGGTTGAGAAAAGCAGAAAAGATGATGATCGAAGTGATTCAACAGCCTCTGATCATTCTTCAAAAGATTCATTTCGGTTCAAATGTCGTAGATCACGAAAATATAAATCTCGATATGAGCGAAAATCCAATATCGATAAATATGACCGTAAAGATCAATATGATAGCGATCAAAATTCTTTCGATGAGGAATCATTAAGTTCAGAAAGTGATGAAAGAAATTGTCGATCACATAGATATAGACGTCATAAACATCGCCGTTCATCCACTAACAATTGTTTGCAAACTTCGAATTCGATTTCTGTTCATTCTAGTAATGACCGATCATCAAGGAATGGTAATTCAAGAAGATCATCATCTTTTCACCGATACGATAGTCAAAATCGGCGTCATAATCAGAATCTAAAACATTCTAACTACAACTCTAATTATCGTCAAGCGATCAATTTGTCGGATTATCCTAGTTCCAATACTATTATTGGCGAAATTCGAAATAAAAATGTTCATGAAGAAGATACCACAGAGAATCCAATTGTTCCAAGTGACAGAAATATGACGAGCTCATATCACCATCGTAATAATCATTCTAGACGAGGGTATCCTAATGAAGAATATAGACCAAATCGTTTTGAGACAAATACTTCTTCCACGAACGATCATACAAATCGTGCCGACAAACGTTTAGGGGTCCATCATCGATCTAACGATGAATTTTCAGATCATCGAAATGACTCTCAAAAATCCAATCGGAATGATTTAACCGTTCAAGAAGTCGCTACATCAACGTTGAATATTGTCGATAGTTCTTCACCTCAACATTCTAACAATCTTTCTGGTGAATTGAATTCGCAAGATTCGCAACAGAATATGAATAAATTCGAAATCAACTCATCAACGACTTCGGCACCATCCTCGATTATTATTGCAAATCCATCTCTATCGTCTTATGGGGACTCGATGTTTTTTGAGCCATACAATCCTGAATCTGCTGAGCCTATTGGTCAATCTTCATTTTTTCAATACTTGTTGCCCAATTTTGCTCAAAATAATCCAAACGAATTGAATTCAAATCCATTGTTTCAGAGATTGTTTCGAAAACGTGCAAAGAATTATCAATGGCCAAACAATTCAAATCAATCGAATATCGTTAGACCAAGAGAACTTGTAGGCGTTTCTATGATCGATCAAAAAGCAAATGATTCAGCAGATGTTATCCAAAAAATTGAATCGTCTACTGAGAATGAAAATGTCTTTGAACCGAATTCAGAAGTATGTTGACTCTTAGATTCAATTTTCAAATTAATTTTTTCTGGATAAACTTTTATTTATAGATACGCAAAAATGATGAGACTATAGAAGTTGATTCCAATCATCAAAATGAAGCGATTATGAGTACTGATCGTCATCAATTTTCTAATGAGGATCAATCCAACAGACCAATGTTTGATGAGAATAAAGCTTTGATAATTCGTAAGATTCCACCAAACTTGAACAATATTGGATTGCTACACAAGCACTTCAGTCAATTCGGACATATTGTCAATATTGAAGTTTACTATCAGAATAAAGTCGATGCAGCCTTGATTCAATTCAAAAGCCGATATGAAGCAAGTTTGGCAATACGCAGTACCGAAGCAGTTTTGAATAATCGTTTCATCAAAGTTTATTGGTTTAAATCTGCTTTCAATAATAAATTCAACGATAATAATATGAATTCCCAGAGCAACAACAGAAGCCAAAAGAAATCTTCTGTCTCTGAACATCTGAACAATGTCGCTTCGAAGCGCCTTAAGCGATCATTCACTGATTTAGACAATGATCTCGATGAAAATAATTTAACGACTCATGATATCGAGAATAGCCTCGGTGAAGAGGAAAAAGAGATGAATAGAGAGATTAATAGCTCTCATATGTCCAAAACCAATCGTATTAATAGACTGAAAAATATCAATCAGCAAAATCAATCTTCCAATCATATCTCGATGAAAAAGAATGAGCACGGAATGAAATCTGATTCAAATCATTTGAATCAAATCAGTCTATCTGAACGAATTAGATTGCAAAAGATTCTAAAAGAGAATAATACCAAACTGAATGAATTAATTATAAATCAGAAAAATTTACTGGAGAAAATGTCAAAAGTCGCTAAAGTTGCGGAGAAATCACGAATTAAAAATCTTACCGATGCTAATTTTGAGAAAATCACCGAAATCAAATCATTGATATTGGATACGCAAGAAAAATTAAAGCCATTGTTGCGGACTGTTAAAATATACAATCACAAATGAACCTAATCAGTTGGATTATGGAGCAAAAATCTAATCATAGAACATTCTGTTTTAGAGAGGCAGTTTTTTTTCAAAATTATTCTTGAAAATTATTCTCTACGGATCGGATTCCTTCGGTTCGAATTTATTTTTCATCATCAAGCAAATATTTTAAGTATTTAGCTTTTCTTTCTTCGTTTTTTAAAATTTGCGCTTTCAATTTTTTCTCGTCTAATGCTATTCTCATATAAAAGCGAATGGATTTAAATTTAAAAAGAATTTATCAAATGGACAATATCTTATTAAAAATATCTAATCTTATCAAAGCTATTTTCTTCGTTTCAAAATTTCTCATTTATTTGCCGAAGATTTTTTTCTTTATTCAATCAATCGATGAATAAAGGAGGAAAAGAATTTGTATCAAAAAAAAAAAAAAAAAAAAAAAAAAATGAAAGAGAAGAAATTGCCTTGAAAAAGTTGTCTTAATTAATTGTGAGACAATTTTCGTTCCGATCTTGTTATATTTTTGAAATTTCTAAGCAAAAAAAAAAGATTGATTTTAGGGCCAATTGAAGAGTTTTCATTTATTCAAATTGAATCCTTGATCGGCAATGACCATTTTTGTCTTGGCTTTAACTTCTAAATTTGTCTGCTAATTTTGGCGATCGAAAAAAATTTCCTGATTTTGTTCAAGCGAAAAATAGATCGCGATCGATCTTCGTCTCGATCGAAACGATCAAGAAATACAATCATTTGCTTCCGTCTTGAATTGCAAATATTTGCGATTGTAGAGAAAATTTTATCATAGCTTTCGATCTAGTTCGTTCAATGATTGAATGATATTTTCCTACCACAAATGTTCCACAAGTAAAATTCTAATAGATAGTGTTACAGTCAAAAATTTTCAGAAGCAAATTTCGAGGACATTTTGTTCATGAAAAACCCTGCCATCTAGTAATTTTTATCGATTTCAAACTGTAGCCAAAATGGAATCTAAAATAACGAATGAAATAACGAAGCTAATAAAACTTTTATCAAAAATTTCTGGCTATCATCAAAAGTACACAGTCAGAGAAGGAAGAGAGAAAATTTATATGAATGATTGTTATGATAAAAATTTTAATGATACCATAGAGAAAAATATTGAAAGAGTTTGAGTTTGAAAATTTTTATCAGTGCATTTATCACTAGCGTTGATAAAAATTGATATTAGCATCATTGAAATTAGCGAAATATTGAAAGAGAGAAAAGAAAAAAAAAAAAAAAAGATTAACTAAATACAAAGTTGAAGGTGAAAGGCGATTAGTCAACGATTCTCGTAACCTTCTTCCACTAGCATTCATTTCTTCGCAAACAATATTCTTTTCACTTTCAATCTTTTGATTACAGTGCAAAATTTTCGAAATCAAAAAACTGATTCAATCATGGGGGTGAATATGCAAGATTTAATGAAAGAATTGATGACAAGAGAGACATTTGCTTATATAAATTTCGATTATTTTTTATTCTGATTTTGATCACATCGAATTTTACAATGAAGAAGAAAGATTTGAACAATTTTGACAAAATCATAGCTGATGCTGAAGCTTTCGCTTTGGAAAATGAATCCGATTCCTGATTTGACGAAACAATATCTTTAAAACTTAAATGTGGTCGATATTTCAAGATTTTGAAGAATAAATTGATAGTTTGTTATAAATGCAAAGTTTCAAGCAACCATTTAAGTGGAACTTTATTCGAGAATTCTCGAACTGACATCAAGACAGTTCTCCTCTTGATCTATCATTAGGTCAACAATCACCAGTGCAAGAAGATTTCTGAAACGCTGAAGATCTCGAAAAATTGTATGTCAACATGGCTTTCCTGGCTTTCCGACGGATAGCAATGAACGAATTGGAAATTCTGTATCAATAGAGGATACTTGATGGTGCTGAATCCATCTTTCAAGTTGATGAATCCAAGTACGCTCCCGAATGACATAGGGAGATGAGCAGCTATTCAGCCACTGTTGGATTCATTCATTGAACCAGGCTCTACAATCTACACTGATTGTTGGCGATCATATAATTATTTAGATGATCCGAATATTGATTACGATCACGAGAAAGTAGATCATTCGAGATCTTATGTGACGTATAAAAGGGGATTTAAAAATCCACACCAATAACAGAAGCAACTTGGCGACTTATCAAGAATATTTTCCGGACACGAAAGTTAGACGCCGCCGTGACTTTATCATTCATCAAAACGCATTAATGAAAAATTTATATGAATATGAACAGCTATTTTAATTTCATGATTTCTATAACTTGTATAGAACAATTAATGGAAACGGTCTATAAAAATTCAAGACAAAGATCTGTTCCTCTTTTGAATTTTTGAGAGAGTGTGCTCGGAACGATCTAGGTCCAAAATTGATGTATATTTGACTTAAAATGCTTCAATAGATCTTTTAAAATAGTCTCACTTTGATTATTTGTTATAATTTTTATCTTAACATTTTTCTTTAAATATTAAAATATTAAAAAAAATATTTGTTTCTCACTCACTCGTCGATTTTTATGGCTAGAAATGTTAGTAGAGAGGGAAAAACTACTAGATGGCAGAATTATTCATGAGGTAAAAATTCTCTAAATTAGCTGCTAAAAATTTTTGACTGTAGCGCTATCTGTTTGAGGCGCCATTTTTTGACAACTAGAATCGGTGGTCCTCTGTCTAGAATCGGTCTCTCGGAAAGACCTCAATCTTTTTTTCCGATTCGATCCCTAACGAAACGCATCTATCAACGGCTATCGATAATCAGTTTTCGATCCGATTTTTTCTTAAGAAATCGATTATAAAAAGAACATTATTTTAATCTTTATATCTTAGGTCCTAAGATTTTGGCGAAAACTTGAGACTGAAATCATCACCTCTCTCTCTCTCTCTCTCTCTCTCTCTCTCTCTCTCTCTCTCTCTCTCTTGTCATATCATCGGTTATTTGTTGAAAAATTATTCAATTTTTTTTTTTAAATTTCAATCTTTTGTTTCTCATCTAGCATTTTCTTTTCGAACATCACTGCTTTTCTCTTTCTGTTGTTTTATTGACCATATAAAGTTAGCCGTAAAAATCCGTTGTCGTCCTTGTTCCGTTTCCATCTATCAATCTTATTCTTGTTCGTTGAATGAATCAAAAAACGAATATGAAGATGAGAATGATTATGAAGATGATATTGTGGTGTTGGTGTGATGAAGTTTGTGATTGATTAACTCTCGATGATTCCATAATCGAAAACCAAAGAATGTTTCAAAAGAGAGAAGGAATAACCATAATAAGAGAACTAAAGAAAATAAATAACAGAAATAATAATAATAATAATAATAATACGAAAGATAATATTACACAAATGTTTCAATTTTTGTTCGAAGAAGAAGAAGAAGAATGGGGAGAGAGAGAGAGAGAGAAAAAAAAAAGATCGAAATTTTCTCGAATACAAATTAAAAAGGTCAAAAAAAAAAAAAGGAAAAGAAAGGAAAGGAAAGGAAAGCATCCTCAACGAATACATTTTTTTTTGTGTCGAACAAGATTATTTGTTAATGTTACGATTATTTCTTCATTTCATCAACATCAAGAAAAAAAAACATCGATGATGATGATTGAGAGCAAGAGAGAGAGAGAGAGAGTGGATGAAATCAAAATCAATTTAATCATCTTCATTATTGGAATATAAAACCTAACCTAACCTAACCTAACCTTACAACAACAACAATGATATTTCAATAATAATGATGATGATGTAAATCATAACAAATAACAACAACAACAACAACAACAATTTGATCATCATTCAAGGTTCACAATCGGCAACGATCACCTGAGACTGTTAACTGTTAACGTGGGTGTTTTCGTCCCCCTACTTGCAATTATTACGTAATCCGAAAGAAAATATTTTTTTTTTTTTTTTTGAAAGCCACAATTTTTTTTTCTTTTTTTTTAGGAATTTTCTCATAAAAATTAGAGGGAATAAATTTTAATCAGAAACAAATATTTTTTTTTTTTGGTTCTTTCTTGTTTATTCATTTTCGTTTGAGATTTTTTTTTTCTTAATCGGAGGAGGAAGAATGAAGAGGGCAGAAAAGTGATACCTTTTTCGATTCGACGATTAGTGAAGGTGATGATTGTTTGTGCCGTTTTAAAGTTTCAAAATTTGGAATTCTTTCTCTCTCTCTCTCTCTCTCTCTTGGTCTGATCGTATAAGAATATGAGTCATTTGTTTCATTATTGTCTCTTTTTTTCCCCAATGTTGTTTTCAACATCGTTTCGAAACGAAGATGATATCATCAGCATCCTCAATATGATTGGAACGATCCTCTTTTCGTTCACATTCGAGAGCATTTCTCCTAAAATGATTTCGATTCAGTTGTGGGTGTTCGGTGTTTGAATATCTAGAAACTAATGGATTAGAAGCGAGATTGAAAAACAAGAAGAAAGTGAGCGAGAGAGAGAGAGAGAGAGAGTCGAAAGTCTTCGGCGGTGTGGCTATTCAAAAAAAAAACTCTTCAAATTTGGAGAATCTTTGAGACCAATCAAATTGTTCCGTTTCACTATGTTTCAGACAACAAAATCAGACGGGATTCGAAAAGTGAAAAAAAAGAGCTAGAGAAGAGAGAAAACTTTCTGTCAATCGAAATGGATTCGATGATGAATTTATTATTCTCGACTCGAAATCACACATTAAAGTTTTGTTCCAAAAAAAATTTCCCTCTAAACAAACCGATTCAATTAGATTCGATTCCGATTTGATTTATTTTGATTCTTTTGTGATCGATTTCGAATCGCTTCAAATATGTTTCATTCAAAAATCAAAACGATCGAGAAGAATTGCTCCGATTTCGAATCAAATTTTCGAAACGAATCTAATCTAGCTAATCATTATCAAAGTTCAATCTCATTACATTCTCAAAACTATTCCACCAATCAAGATTTCAATGTTGGTGTTGGTGTTGGTGATGATGATGATGATGATGATGGTCTGAATAATCGTTGCAAAAAAGCTAAGATAAGAAAATTTCCATCACAATTGATTCTAAATGAAAGTAAATCGTTTCTTCTACGAACTTTTAAACCATCATTACGTAATCTACGTAGATATCTATCGAATGGATCATTGAATCAAATTCAACCAAAACAATCATCATCAAAAGAATCACCGCCACCACCACCACCACCACCACCACCACCGTCATCATCTTCATCATCATTTTTAAATAAGCAAATTGAAACAACAACAACATCGGCAATGATGAATGAGCTAGAAAACAATGATTGTTATACGAACGAATCGATGAGATCCTCTACAATAATCTATGTTCGACAGTCAACTAATGATGCAACCAATCACAACAGCATTAAACATCCACCACCGTTTCAGAAACCTAAACGTACCACTTCAGGTAGAACTTTTTTGATTAAATATAATCCAAACATTTCATTCAATCTGAGTTTCTGAATCAATTTTTCTTTTCTAATTCATAAAATTCGTTTTCGTTTTCATTTTTTTTTCAAATAAAAATTTAGTTCAGAATTTGATGCAAACAAATCCCAGCAACAGCAACAACAAAGCTAAAAGTGGTCGAGAGATAGCGAACAAAATCGATCTAAAACCAGAAAATCGAATCAATTTGAATGCTGTTTCCGTACCGAATCTTCTCTCTCTCGTAACGATCGATCAATGTATGGATCAGATTGAGAGCTCCATCGACGATCCAAAACGTGATGATCATATTGGATCTAGTGATTTACAAGAATCCACAATCGAAACGCCACCACAGTTCCCCTCTTCAATTTCGAATCAATCTTCGCTCTCTCTACAATCATCGCAACAATCTAGCAACATCGAAAGCAGTGATAGTGATTTCAATACAAATTCCTCTCAAAGTATTAGTATTCAAGTGAATTCTTCGACTTCGAATCTGGATCGAAATCAAACAAATGGATTGTTTCGTAAAAATGATCCACCACCAATCGCTTCGAAACGTTTCATTAACAATCACAATCACCATCAGCATCAGCATCAGTTGCAACAGCAGCAGAAGAATTTTTCTGCTAATCCACAGAATCATTCAAATTTGGAAACGAAAAATCTTCAAAAAATCAATCAAAGTAGAACGTTACCGTTGGGTTTGAACTATGGGGCAGCTGTTCTACGTATAGCCGACGTCGATTGTAATCTCGCTCTAGAATGTCCAACCACAACATCACCGCTTGTCAATGCTGAAGATCTTTTTCAATCGGCCACAATCATCAACGGTCATCTAGAGTATCCGCGATTCTCGACTCAAAATTTGAGATTTCAAACGTTGCCTATTGGAAATTTTCAGCTCGATGATCATCGATATCTAACCTATGGTACGTCGGCACAGCTTCAACAAGAATTCGGTAAATTTCTTCCATGGCCAACACTGACAGAGTTTCGTTTGCGAAGAAAACTTCGACGTTTTAAGCGTACCGCTCGAAAACTATTCTTGAATGGAAATAATTTTGTTGGTAAATCTTTCAATCGGATACAAAACGTTCGCAAACTTATCAAAATGACAAAACTTGTCGAGAACGATACTGAGCTGTTGCGAGAGATGCTCAGTAGAGGACAATTGAATGATTACAAAGATCGAGATCAAAACGCTCAACTAAGTCTTTCTCGATCATCATCATTGACATCGCTTTTGAATTTGATTGAAGAAGTTAATAAAAATTTATCCAATGGATTCAAAGATGATGATGATGATGATGATGAAGATGATGGGATCGAAAGTGATCCAACAAGAGACTGTGATGATGGTGGTGGTGATGATGATAATAATGATGATGATAATAATACTGATGGCAACAGAAGAAAAAATACGAGATTCAAACGTCAACCACCAAAATGTCCGCCCCGATTGAAACGAACACAATCAAGTATCAATGTTGGTAATATTGGAGCGAAAAATTTTCTTGATAACAGCGTACCGAAGCAATCGGATTCGATTGGAGCCACACAAACATTGGATCGTTGGTCACGAAATATCGATAGCTATAGAATCGCTTTCGTTGCTGCCGATAGTAAGCGGCAACGAAGAAAACTCGAATCATCAAAAGAGAACGATCAAGCAGATTCCGAGACGATCTCGGTGAAAAGTCTTGATTCATATTTTGGCAATATCCCTACACAAAATATCGCTACGAACGAGGATGAAATATCGATACGAAACAATGAAACTGATCAAATCTTAGTGACCAGTTCTAAAACAGCAATCGATCGTAATGTGGAACAATCGAGACAGCATCAAGATCAATCGAAAGATTCAAGAGTGTTATGTGTTCGATCACATTTTCAAATCAATGATGGAACAATCTACTTGGAAGATTCCGATTGGGAGATGTGTTCAGAAATCTCCGAACCTTTCACATCGTTGAATGAAAATAATCAATCGCTTGATAAACGTAAAAATTCAATCGATTTGAAAAATGATCAAGCCAAGAAATCGATCGAAATCAATTTCGACGATAAGAAGGAAGAGAAAACTGATAGCGTGATCGAGGTGAAAGATCAACTTGATCCAAATGAAATAATTATCACTGATATTGGACCGAATTCAGATGATGATGTGATTGATTATGGAGTCTCTGTGATAGCGAAACCAAATTTTGAAAAGAAAATTATACGATCAGTGCATCAAGCTGTCTCCAAAACACCAGAATCGATCGGAGGCCAAACGAACGAATCAGAATCGGATCGTTTGAAAAAAGTCTACTCATCGAATCGAGCGAATCTATCCGATAGCAAAAGAAGTGATTGCTTACCATTGTCATCGAATCAAAACAAGAATGAAATACATCAAACTAATAGTGTTGATAGTCTAACAAAAAGTGAAGGAAATCATTTGAAAGATTTAGATCGAAGTGATTCAAGTAGAAATAAAATTGTTAATGTTTCGGAAGGAAGTCGGCAAAGTGTTGGCCAACCGAAATCTATTTCGAATGGAATCAACAGAAACGAAGTGAAAAGGAAGCGCAGATCGAACAAACAGAAAGCACCGGAACCGCCGAAATCGGTGGAGCCAAAAATCGTATCTGGTGAAGAAAATGTCCACACAAGCAAAGAGATTTTGGAACAAAAATTTCAATCCAAAGAAAACGGCGAAGTGATTGTGGATGAACGGAAACGTTCCAGACTACAAGAGAATATTAAAAATAGCGAAGAAACGGAACGTTTGAAACGTTCGATACTTGCGAACAAAACGAACGAAAAAATCGGGCAAACCAATCGTAACAAAAACGATCGTAGCGATCGAAACCAAATCGAACGTTTCAAGTTTCGATTCAATCGATTTGCTTCGAGAAAAACATCCACATCGAATAGTGATATCAAAGGTGTTCGAAAGATTGATTCCCTAAGCAGTGTAAAAGAGAAGAGCAATGTGAATCAAAACATCGACGGTAGCAAAATCAACAACAAGATTAATGTGAACGAAAATAATGATGATCATGATAAGGATGAGGAGAAGAAAGAAAATGGTGAAGAAGATCGACAACATCAGCTTCAACAACAACAACAATCGGTAAAGAAATTGATCGAACAATTTAATCAAAACAATACGATCAAAAAGATGTTTGAAGAAACAAATCTAAACGATGACGACGAAGAGAACGATGATGTTGATGTTGCGATCGATGACGTTAAGACTAGCGAAACAAAATCGGCAACACAACAACAGCGGCATCAAAATCGATCAAATGTTGAGAAATTTTTAGCTCTATTAAATGGTTCGACGTTATCAAATGGTTTGTTAACGATGCGTAGGCGAAAAATTTCGCCACCATCATCGAAGATCGAGGAACGATCGGAACGAAGCGATCCAACGAATAATGGATCAATAATGGAATTGGGTGAAAATTCGAATCCAAAAAACAATCAAAATGAGACGTACGAATTCATTGAGCAATTGATTAGAAAAATTGTTGCCGAACATCAAATGGAATATTCGAAAAGTTTTTCAAATTCTGCTACCCATTCACCACCATCAGGATCGATATCGATCGGTAGTTCCGAATCGTTCGATTCTTCACTTTCTTCATCTCAATCGACTAATAATCTCTTATTACTATTGATGATGTTACAATATCAGCAGCAGCAACAACAACAACAACAACATCGACAACAGCAACAAGAAAGATTGAATGAGATCAAATTGTTGCATTCGTTGAAGCTTTGGAAGAGTTTGGATTTGGAGAATAATAATGTTTTTGATAATACTGATATAGGTGATGATTATAATCTTGATGATTTTATTGCAAAAAGAATGCGTCCAAAAACATCAAAATCAATACAAACATCAGCAATGATAAACGATGAACAGCAACGATTGAAACGGATGGAATTTGAGAATATTTTAAAAAAAGTTCAAATACTTTTTGATGAATGGTGTCAGAATTCTGAACAATCGATGCGATCTCCAATGAAATCGATCGAGCTCAATCGTAATGATTCGATCCAAACTAAAACAATACGAAATGATGAAGAAAATCGAGAGAAAAAGACGATTTCCGATCCGAAAATCGGCATTACAACCAAACCAAAGTCATCATTTTTTAATAGAAAAAAACTTAAGATCGGAAAGAATCCAATGAATCAATCGGATTGTTTTGCTATCAAAACTATTTCTAATCATAACGATGATGGTAATCGAGATCAAACGGATAGTTTAAATGATAAAACTTTGAACATCGAAACTTTTGAAGTGGAAAAGAAAAAAGATTTCACAGATTCGATCGATAATGGATCTTCTTCATTAGAACCGACAACTATTCCATCAACTTCAGCATCATCAAACTTGAATTCCAATCTGATCGATGTTGAAGAGAGAGAACAATCAAAATCGATCGAATCTTCGTCCAGGTCTAATAGTAGTAATATTACGACGACTAAGATCGAAGTGATTCAATCGAATTCGCACAATCAATTAGGCAATGAATCTTCAGAGATATTATCTTCTACGGCATCAACAACAACGAAAGCAACAACATCATCACAACCACCTCCGCCACAATATCGAACTGTTTTGCAATTGAAATCGAATCATTGTCAATCGAAATTCAGTTTGATACAGATGGTACGGAATCAGATCGAGAAGAAACGGATTAAAAATAAGATGGAGATGATTCGTAAAGAACAAAAGGGGAAAAATTTCGATCGTTTACGAGCATCAACTCTTTCTTTGGCAACAGTGATCGAGGAGAATAGATGCACGAATGGTAGCAAATCGATGACAATCGATTCTAAATCTAATCATCGTCAACAACAGCAACCAGAACGATCAGAACAGATTGTTACTCTTGCTAATACCTCGAAGATTGAGATCAAAACACCTTTGTTGAGTGATCGAGGTGTGAAAGTTATCGATGCGAAACAAATCAATACGATACAAACAAGAGGCCAGAAATTGATTGAGAAAGAGAAAAATACAAAAACATTGAAACGTTTTTGGTTGTTTTCAGTGGACAAAGATGATGCCTTAAAAAAATCATCACCATCATCGTCAGCAGTAGCAGTAGCAGAGAAAACTTCAAAACGATTTCTTCCACAACGTAGTAAATCGATTCTAAACATTTCGGAACCATTCCCGATCGGTATCGAATCGATGATTGATACCGGTAATCCAGTTCGACGTAGCAATACGATCGGAAGCGAAAAATCTCGATTGCTAAGGGAAGCGATCAGGAATCGACAAAATCAATGCATAGATAAATCGTTACAGATTTCTCGTTCAACAATCTCGCCACTGCTTCTATCTCGAAGAGCCATACCGAAACGATCCGTTTCGAGATTGCTATTGAAACCATCGATGATGAATTCAGAACGAAAATATCGTTCTCTGATCAAACTCAACGAGCCATTTGGTGATGATGAACAGATTTGGTATGATCATCAAGATGATTCCGATGCCTACGATGATGATGAGGATGATGGTGATAATAATTCTATTATCAGATCGGAAAATGTTAATTTTCAAGAACCGGATCTCCTACAACGATCGAGAACGCGAACAAAACAAGAACCCATATCAAAATCATTAAGGTCATCAAGAATGACATCACTTTTTCCACCATCATCATCATTATCGTTATCGTTCTCAAATTCGACACCAACATCATCATCGTCATCATCATTATCATCATCATTACCATCAACAGCGAATGTTTACCTTCGAAATCTTAATCAAAACAATCGAGAAGAGATTGATGGAAGAGTTTCGTATCCTCATTCTCATTCTAATCATCAACGACATTGTTTCGATCATCGAATTCCGCAACAATCATTTAGTAATTCAATTCAATTGAGAAATCAAGATTATCGGTCAAGAAGTAACGAAAATAAAACGAATAGTGGAAACAATAACGATATTAATCCATCATCAACGATATCGTTATCATCGCTATGCTCGTCGACGATCGTATCATCGGATCCATCTGTATCGACATCGACATTAGTATCGACAGCATCAACATCGACATCATCATCATTATCTCAGATAACAGCGCCATCGGAATCATCATCATCGACATCGACATCATCTTCGATGATAAAATCAACAACGGGTGTATCTCGATCACGGTTACTGAATGATCGAAATCAAACGATCAGATGGAGAGAGTTGGAAGAGCAGCAGCAACGACAGCAGCAACAATCGAAACCGACACAAAAAGCGTTTGAATTTCGATCAAGGTCTAATTTGATAGCACAATCGAACGATCAATCTCGTCACCAATGCTTCGATGATGATGATGATGATGAAGATGATGATGATGATGCAGATGATCGAATAAATAATTTGAGAAAATTTTCAAGACAAAATGTGGTGAAATTTTGTGAGAACACTGCTAATCGAAAACGATCTCCTCGATCCTCATCTAAACCATCAACATCGACATCATCGACATCATCATCATCGATGATAAGATCTAGATTTTTAAAGAAATCCTCGGTTCCGATGTCACCAAGTTCAGAAAGATATCATCGTATTGTTGTCGATGAGAATGTTGGAGAAAACGAAGCAAATGATGACTTTGATGATGATAACGTTCGTTTCGATTATCGTAATGAAGATGATGATGATGATGATGATGATGAGATGGATAGAAATCAATCGAAAAGAAGCAAGAAGATCATCGATAATCATCATCATCATCATCATCATAATCATCATCTTGATGATCTGAAAATCTTCGAACGAAATCGATTGGATTCGAATCGAAAAACAATGGAGAAATATTTCACCGATGATCGTTGCGCTATTGAGAGAAGCGATTATCGGGCTAAAAATATTGAAAATAATAATCTCGAAAAAAAGACTAGCAACAGTGTAGAGAAAACTCGAGATAATTATCGAGATTTCTCGCAAGAGATTTCATTCGATTCCAATCCTTTCTATAATTATCTCGCCTCTCGAAGCCGTCTAAATGAGAGATATTTTCGTGATTTTCAATTTGGATCGCATCGATCACCACAACAATCGAAGCAACGATCCATTCATAGTAATAATAATAATAATAATAATAGTGATACTGGTCGTGGTGGAGGCGGTGATCGATATCTCAATCGAGAATCTGGCCATAATCAATATTCACCACCACCACCATCATCATCATCATCATCTCAACAACAACAACGACAACATCATCGATCCATTATTAATTTGATTGGATAGAGAGAGAGAGAGAGAGAGAAGAGAGAGAGAAGAAAAAAAAATCCAAAGAAATAATCTCTAAGTTATTTGGTGTATTCAATTTGGAACAAAATCAATAGATTTTTGCCAAATCAAAAAATGATTTCATTCGGTCACGTATTCATTTCACGAAAACTCTCTCTCTCTCTCTCTCTCGTTAACGCGTGTTGGTGATCGAAACAGGAAAGAACAGGAAAAAGAATCGATCGATTGATCAATCGATCGATCAATCATTACGATGAGACAATTTTGACGCAACAGTTGTGAAAATTTTCACCTAAAGAAATTTAATTATTTTAATTTTTTTTTGTTTTGATTTTCAAGATTCAATTTGATTTTTCAATTTGGTAATAGTTTTTCATTTGTCTATTCTCTCTCTCTCTCTTTCGTTCTCAATCTTCTCTCAATTGTATTTGAATGAATTTTAATTTTTAAAATAAAAACTTTTTCTTTTAAGCAAAAAAAAAAAAAACAAGCAATAACTTTTAGCAAAATCTTCGAAGAAAAAAAAAATTGAAATGAATCTTTCCGAAATGAAACGATCCATAACTTTCATAACGATCCGAACCGATTGGATTGAATCAATCGCTTACGAAGTAATTAAATATGGACTAAAAAAAAAATATCCACAACTTCTGATTATTTTGTGATTCGAAACAAATCTTATTATTTTTCATACCAAAGATAGGGAAATGATTGAAAGGGGTGGGGGGAAGTGAATGAATAACATTAGCGAAACTAAATTTGAATATCGCAATTATTAATGTGCAATTGACCGCATTTCAACGCATTTCGTTACGCTGTCGCTTGCTCGCGTTCTCATTCTCTCTCTCTCTCTCTCTCTCTCTCTCTCTCTCGGTTTATCTCGTTGTCTGGCAAAATTAGAGATCAAAAGATAGCCAAAAACGAGAGAAAAATGATGATTACACTATATCATGGATGATTTGAGTGGAGAAAAAAAAAATATTTTCCAAATGAAACACTTATTCTATCGAACGATATCGGATAACCGATAATCTCAATCATAGTCGGAATTAGTTTATTGTTTTCGAAATTTTAATCAAAATCAATTCCGAATTCAATTGAATACAATCACATTGGTGATGATTTTACAAGATTTCAACAAACGTTTCGATTAGCAAAATAGTATCGTTCGCTTATGGATATTCGCAATGAAATGATTTTCAATGATTCTTTTCTCAATAATCTTTTTTTTTTTTCTTATTTCAAAACATTCTGGATCATTGAAATCAATTTCATTGATGATGATGATGATGGTGACGACAATTTGGTACTTTCTTTCCAAAATCGGAAAACTCTCTCTCTCTCTCTCTCTCTCCACGACTCTCTTTGGTCATTGTTGTTCCGGAAACTCTTCTTCCTTCTTCTGTCCTTTATTTTTTTTGCTTGGCCTCAATTTTCATTTATTTTCTAATTCGATCCTCTCTATACAGTGAATATTGGCAAATAAAATCAGCGTTCTGAATCTGCTATGTTGCTTTTTTTTTCTTTGTCCAATTTCTTGAATCTCCACTTTCTACCGATCTATCTTCCAATTGATCTATTAATAGAATCAAATCACTAGAAAGAGAGAGAGAGAGAGAGAGAGAGAGAGAGAGAGTGAAATTGGGAGAGAGGGAGAGAGTTAATCACTACTAGATTAATAAGATTTTTTTTCCAACTTTTCAACTTCGATAAAAATCGATATTTGAGAGATCGTTGAGTGTAGTGAACGTTTGCTTAGAATCCAAGATCAACGTGATCTAAACATTCTTATTTCTAATCTATAATAATAATAATAATAATAATAATCATCAAAGTAGAATCAATAAGTTTTCATCATTTATCATTGATGTTGTTTCGATTATGATCATCATCATCATCATCATCATCATCGTCCATCAAAAATGAAAATGTTTTGATAATAATAATAATAATAATAATAATAATAATATTAAGGAATGAAAATAATAAAAATAATCCATAATCCATTAATAATACTTAAATTAATCCTAAATGAAAATAACGAGACCATTATGGTCATCATAATCATAATCATAATGATCTTAATCATCATCATCATCATCATCATCATTAAAAATGATCTTTATTGATTGAGGAGGGGAATAAAAAGCATCGAATATTTTGTTTTATTGGAAGAGTTTTTGATCGAAACTTTTTTTTTGTTTTTTTTTTTTTTTTTGATCAAAACGATCAAACTAACAAATCTAGCGTTGCCCTCTCTCTCTCTCTCTCTCTCTCTCTCTCTCTCTCTCTCTCTCTCTCTCTCTCTCTCTCTCTCTATCTCTCGCATTCTGATCTCTTTTCTTTAAAAAAATCTAATCGAATTAATAATTGAAAGTTGTTTTTTTTTTCGTTGTGTCCGAGAAAATCCAAAATAGCATAACAAACGAACAGATGTTAAAGATCAATTATGATTGTTGAGAGGAAACAACAACAAATAGTGGGCCTAGAATCGGAAATAATTAATTTGCTGAAGTGCATTGAGAAAGAGAGAGAGAGAGAGAGAGAGATTCTCCTCTCTCTCTCAATGAGAGAAGAGACTCTCTTTGTATTGAATGTTGAAATGGGAATCTTGAAACAAAGTGATTCTATGGCGGTCACTTTCGATTGTTTTGTTCCACTCGATTCCAAAAAAAAAAAATACATATCTGTCAAACTTAACAGCAACGATTGACCATCGGACACGCAAGATTCTAAAACAAATTTCTCTATTCAAACGTTTAGATTAAAAAAAAAAAAGGTGTGCAGAGTAGTGAAATTCAGTTGATCTTGTGAATCTTCGTTTTTCGTATTTTTTTCGAGAAAAGAATCACAAGAATCGAGTAAGTGAAAAACAATCAAAACAAAAAAAAATGGTCATTGAATTGATTATCGAGGTCTCACATTCCATCCGTTTCAAGGTTTCATCGATTGGAATCGACATGTTGGACTATGAAAATTTTGAAATTATAATCTCTTCGCATCGTACTGGATGATCATCGTACGTGTTTTTGGAGATGGAATCAAAAAAAAAAAAGATGGAGAAAAATTAGCAATCGAATCCATACGACGACGACGACGATCACCACCACAACCATCATCATCAATCACCACCAAACATCATCATCGATCAATATGTGACTCTGTAGTGATTTTGACCTCGCGCTTTCTGATCTGATCGGATCGATTCCAAATTATCATCACTCTTGAATTGTTTGGATAATTTTTTTTTGTTTTTGATTTAATTCCGTTACAAATTTTTATCCCATTCAAATGATTTCTCTTCTCATCTCAATCTTGGATCAAATCAATCTCAATGGAGAGAGAGAGAGAGAGAGAGAGAAGTAGGAAACGAATCATTTCAATGTTTCGAATAAAAAGCTTCGAGGCTTTGTTTCTCTCTCCTATTTCTTTTTTTTTGTTTTTTTTTGATTATTTGAATGTCAATAAATTAAATAAATATAAATCATTTCTACCATTGATATGTAAGTGTGTCTGTGTGTGTGTCTCTGTTTGTGTGTATGTGTCTCTATGCAAATTCCATCTCCATTCATCGAAGAAGCTTATCGAAAGAAAATACTGGAGAGCCGAAATAATAATAAAAAAAAACAATACACTGCAAACAGTGAAACATTGAAATGTTAGCCTTTCTTCTCTGTTGTTCCATTCTAATATCGATGAAAAAAAAAATGTCTAACGCATTCGAGGGGGGGACATTTTGCCGCACAAAACACAAACACTGCCGTTATGGTTATTTTCATTTGATATTTGTACACACACACACACACACACACATACACACACGAAAAAAAAACTGTCCACTTTTCAATGTTCCACAATTCTCTTTGATAACATCAATTATTATCTCGCTATTATTTTGACAATCATCGAAACCGAATCTCTTAGCAAAACAGTCGATTGTAGCGAGAAACAGAGAGAGAAAGAGAGAGAGAGACAGAGAGAAACTGGTTTGTCTCCTTTCTCCTCATAAACTCCTTTTTTTTGTTTTTTTTTCTCAAATGCCAATTCAAAAAAAAAAAAAAAAAAAAAGAGAGAGAAAATCCGATACGTTTTCGATGTTTGAAGAAGGCGATGAAGAAGGAGAAAGAAAACAACAAAACATTCGAAACAAACGGACCGTAAATTTTTTTTTCTCCGTTTTTAGAAATCAAATGATTTCCAAGAGCGACAGGTAGAGAGAAGGACAGATAGAGAGAGGAGAGAGAGAAGAGAGAGAGAGAGAGAGAGAGAGAGAGAGAGAGAGAGAGAGAGAGAGAGAGAGAGAGAGAGAGAGAGAGGAGATGTTTCGGTTTCGATTTGGATCGGATCGGATCGGATTTTTTTTTCTTCTTATTTTTCAATTTACTCTTTGAATACTTTCATTTCACTTCATTCAATTCTATTCGATCATTCATAGGCGGCTTTCGGTTATCCCAACATTGTTATTTTCGTTTTCGCGCTCTCTCTCTTTTTTCTCTTCCCGGATCCGTTGACAATAAATGTTGATGGATTGAAAGCAATCCTAACGTTATCATTTTTTTTTTTACTCCCAAATCAAAAGCAATAGCGAAAGAAGAACAAGAAGAAAGATTAGCTGTCGAAATTTGATCGAGAGTATTTTCTTCTCTACAAATATTTCTCTCGATCTTTTTCTCATCACACACACACATACATTTCACATCTCTACCTTCATCAAGAAGATTTGTGTTTTGATACCGATGGAAATGATCAATTCGAAACTTTATTCATCTCAATAATCAATCGTTTTGATGGATTTTCTTCTTTTTTTTTCATTATTATTATTATTATTATTATTTTTGTTCCTCTTTTCTCTCTCTCTCTCTCTCTCTCTCTCTCTCTCCATCATATTTCCTTTCGATTTCGATTTCGATTTTGATTCATTCGATTCGTTCGGTACGGTATGATGATGTTGACGAAAAAAATAGCAAAAAAAAAACTCAGCAAACTGTGGTGACATTTTTTTCTTTTGTACGTTTTGTACGTTTTTTTTTCTTTTGGTTCTCAACGCTTTGTCTTCGTTCGATTGTATTCGATTGTGAAAATTTGATTCCAAATTGCTAGACCGTGCTTGTTCTATGAAGAATTCCAAAAGTGCTTCTCACTTGTTGCTGCTTACGAACTTACAAAAAAAAAAAAAAAAATCTATTCAGATCAAAGAGAGAGAGAGAGAACGAAGCAGTCTTTTTTTTTTTCCTTCTCCGACACCGAATGCAGTGAAATCAGTCAGATTATCGAGATTGTGTGAACAAACTCTTTCCGTTTTCAATTGGAAATCTGTGTTGTTTTTTTTTTAGATTTTGGATTTTTGATTTCTAATCCTTAATTTTGGTCAACTTGGAGAAGAAAATTCTTGTTCTTGTTTTTCTCAATCTCATTCTAGTCGTCATATTTTGTATCAAAATAACTGTTTGTTTTGATTTGGATGCGGAATGCAATCCCTCTCTCTCTCTCTCTCCCCAGTGTGTGTGTGTGTATTGTGGTGGAATTGTTTTTTTTTTTTTTTTTTGCTCGGATCTCTTTTTTTTTTGTTCCGCTAACTGTTTTGTTTGTAACCGATCGAAGACGAAAGAAGAATCAAGAGAATCAAGAGATGGCTAGAGGAATTTGATTTTTGATCGAAAAGATTTTCGATCGTACAACGATTAGATTCGATTAATAAAAAGGTAAGATATGAAACATAATTTTGTTTTTAACTTTTCGATGAAAAATTTAAGAATTTTCTTAATTAATTATTACTGAAGAATCTAGAAATCAAAGAATTTAAATTTTAAATCATTGTTATGCAGAGTCTTTTCTCTCTCTCTCTCTTTCGGTCTTTTCGAGATCAATTAATCTTTACAATCTTTTTATTTTGATGGATTTTATTTTCTCTCCAGTCTCTCTGCCAAGTGTATTCAATCAAAATTAGATAGAATAAATCTTTTTTCTCTTGGCTTTGTTTTTTTTTTTTTTTGCTTCGTGTGATAATAATTACGTAGCAGCAAAAATAGCGAACACAATCTTCGTTCACTTCATCTTAATCGTTGATGATTATTAGCTTCGAGATTCGTAATGAGCTTGACAAAAGAATCTCGAAGCTCTCGAGAAGCGCTACAGTCAGAGAATTCACCACTATCCATCGAAGCTTGATTGATGAGAAAATCAAATTATCCAAGTTGAATTAGAATCTCTTGGTCTCTCTCTTACTCTCACACACACTCTCTCTCTTACTCTAGCACCCTTTTCATTTAGCTTTTCGATCTGATTAAGCTAATCAGGTAATTTTAGAAGATTAGAGAGAGAGAGAGAGAGAATACTAATTAAAATGCTTTCGGCATCATCGGTTTTATCGTTGCTCTATGCTTGATCGTTTCTTTTTTCTTTTTTCTTTCCTTTTTTCTTCTCGTTGAATTATATCGAAAAATTCTCATCGTTAATAGAGAAAAGTTTGCTTAGATTTTAGATTCAATTCTCTAGCTAGATTTTTTTGTTTTTTACATATCTCACCAGAAAGAATATGCTACGAAACGATATGATTCGAATGAGATCCAAAGCTAGATAGGCTAGGGTTACATTTGAAAAGTGTGAAGAAAAAAAAAAACTTGAAACTTTTTTCTCATTCGAATCGAATAGATAGAAGAGATGAGAAACAAAAAAATATTTTCAATCATAATCACCATCATCATTAATTATCAATTGAAAAGATTCGACAATCCGTAGTGATTGTCTTCGTACCAGCTTCATTCCAAAAACATTATCACACTAAACTATTTAATTTGATGAGAAATTTTCATCACAATCAATATGCTTTGGTCAATCAAATTCTATCACTGAATGCTAGGGAGAAAAAAAATCCAAGAGTTAGATCATAGAGATAGTAAGAGAGAGAGAGAGAGAGAGAGAGAGAGAGAGAGAGAGAGAGCGAGTGAGAGAGAGAAGGGCAGCAATTGATTAAATTGTTCAATTTTCATCTAATCAATTCTCTTTGTTGACATAATCAAAAAAAAAAAAAAAACAAAATCTGTGGTCGAAGATGAAGAAGAAGAAGAAAAAGAAAAGAAGAAAAAAAAAGCAAAAACAAAAAAAAAAAAAAAACAAGAATAGATCCACAATCGAAGCATAGCTTAAGATAATCATCCATCCAAATCGATCTCGATCTTTGGTAACAAACACAATCAAATCGAAAATGAAAAGATAATTTGAAGGAAAAAAAAAAAGAAGAAGAAGAAGAAAGAGGAGGGGGGAGGAAAAAAAAGAAAGAATGAATGAATGAATGAACAAGATCATTTTGAATCTCTTCCACTGTTAGATTTCATTGGATAGGTTTGAATCTACGCTACAATTTGGATTGGATTTTTTATTTTATTTTATTCTAAATCTGATCTATAAAGATCGAATGAATGTATCTCACTGAGAGAGAGAGAGAGAGAGAGAGAGAGATCTTCATAACAAAAATTTTAAATTTCATTCATCGAGAATGATTTCATGGTGATTGTTGTTTCTCGATTGTCGATGCTCATCAACAAGTGTTCATCTAATCCAAATATTTCTTTTTTTCTTCTTCTTTCGAAATTGGATGGATTGAATTACGTATATTGAAGCAAGTGAATCCAAAACAAAACAAAAAAAAAAAAGCAAAGCAAATCAATTCATCAAAAACCGTTGTGGTCGAGTGATTTTTTTTTTGGCTATGATTCGAATTTGAAATATGTAAAAAAAAAAAAAAATAAATAAATAAATAATCTACGCAAGAAACATCAACAAAGATGATCCATAATGCTGCTGTTGCTGTTGCTGTTGCTGCTGATGATGATGATCCATGGTGCATGCGGTGCAATTGTTAGTTGGTCAAAAAAAAAAAAAAATTGTATTGTCTCTCTCTCTCTCTCTCTCTCTCTCTCTCTCTCGTTCTGCTAACGTACCAAAAAGCGTAGGCATTCGTCAATCATTAGCTAGGTATTTTGATTTTGATTTTGTTTTTTTTTGTTGAACGAACAAACACACCCACACCTGTTCACCAATCCAATCTGTTCGTTTTCTGAGGGATGGGTTTTTTTTTTTTTTTTTTTTTGAAACTTGTTGCAATGAATCATCATCATCTTAGTCGTCGTCGTCGTCGAGAAAAATATCATCGCTTAGGTTTCGTTTTGTTTCGTTTCGTTTTTTTTTTTTTTTGGAATTCAAAAGCTAAAATTGTCTCGAAAATAATTAATTGAATCTCCAACTAAGGTGACGAACGGACTAAAGTATTTTTTTTTTTTTTCGTTTGTTTCTTACACTTGAAATGTTCACTCGCAAACGCCTCCACATTCACACATTGATCGAGTATGGGGAAGATTTTGATAGGACGAGGACCTAGAAGATGAAGATGAAGAGAATGAGTTTTCTTTTTTTTTTTTTTCTTCATTTCATTTTGAAATCCTTAAAAAATCGAATGACATCGCAAAGAATGTGCAAAAAAAAAAAAAAAAGAATTGATTGTTTTTTCTTTCTCTCATTATTCTCTGCTCGTTTCCAAAATGGCTGCTATCGTTTTTTCGGGGGAAAAAGGGGAAACGTGAAACAAATAAAAACGAAAAAAAAAAACATTGGATTTTGGATCTTTTTACGAAACATTCAAACAATCATTTGGATCTAAGATGTTAGATCTACTCTCTCTAAACTTTAAAAGTGTTAAAATCAAAAGATCTAAGAATCTAAGAATCGAAGAACTTCAGAGTCTAAGAAATTAGAGAATCTAAAAATCGAAGAGTCTAAGGGATCGCTTATTAGAAGCGATTTCTGGGGAGGGGAAAAAACAAACCCATTCGAAAGAGTATAGTTTTGAATAGGAATGGAACAAAAAAAAAAAAAAAAAGAATTAAAAAAAAAAGAAGATCAGAAAATCTTTAGAGAAGTTTCGATCTTCATCCAATGTGTCCATATGTCTCTCTCTCTCTCTCTCTCTCTCTCTCTGTGTATGTGTCTGTGTGTGTGTGGTGTACTGTAACGAAAATGTCATTCAATTCTTTTTAGCAAGAAATTGTTTGTCTAGAGAATATTTGGTGATTTTTTTTTTTTTTTTGCTCTTTATTCTCTCCATTTCTTCTTCTCATCGCATTGATCAAAGAAGCTGAAGAAGCCATAAATTCATCCGAAACGGACGAACGAAAAAAAAAATTATGAATTATTATTATGGTTATCATTATTATTATTATTATTATTATTATTCTCGTTGTTTCGGATGAATAAGAATTGAAAATTATTACCATTGCAAAATTATTTTACCATTTTGGAAGTTATTCAAACTCAAAAAAAAAAAAAATTCATATTGTTTGCTCTCTCTCTCTCTCTCTCTCTCTCTCTCTCTCTCTCTCTCTTTCTCTCTCTCGAAATGTCTGTATTGTTTCGTTACATTCCAGATCAAAAGATTCCTGTTGAGTAGTAAAAAAACAAAAATCGATCCAGATGGTTGAGAATAATGAGACAAAAAGAAGATAATCATAAAGATCATCGAACAAAGAAGATTCAAGCTCGATATCATCATCATCATCGTCATTATTATTATTATTATTATTTTTAGTATTATTAGCTTTTTTTTGGTCCGATTTTAAAAAAAAGTTCCGTAACTTGCGCTGATAGTTGAAACGAATCGCCCCAAAAAAAAAACTAGATGAAGGAATTTTTCTTTCCGTTTTTTTTTCACACCTCGATGATGATGACTGTTGATGATGATGATGGTGGTGGTGGTGGTGGTGGTGATGGTGGTGGTGATCATCTTTATCGTTCTCATATTCTTCATATTTACCCACCTTCTTCTCCTTCTTCATCGTCTTCTTCGTATTCTTCTCTGTTTATCTTAAACTTTTTTCAATCTTTACTCGCTAAGCTATTGTTTCGATTATTGTCTCGATTCTTCGCTCGAGAAAAATCAAAGAGATGATGATGATTTTGATAATTATCGAAAATAAATCTAATGTTTGGATAATTAGTTTTCTTAGAAGACGAAAGAGAGAGAGAGAGAGAGAGAGAGAGAGAGAGAGAGAGAAATGTTCAATCAATAGAGATTTCGATTCGAATCGAATGGATTTGGTTGAAGAATTTGCTTTGAATTCTTTCGAAGCAATTTGAATCGAAGACTAGAATCGAAACAATCGATTCGATAATGAAACTATAGGTAACAATGAGGATGAATTTGAGGAATTTCTCCTCGCTCCCCTTCACTACACGGAAGAAATTTCGTTGTCTCTCTCTCTCTCTCTCTCTCTCTCTCTCTCTCTCTCTCTCTCTCACTAATCATCATCATTATCATCATCATCATTGAAGCAATAAATCAAGAAAGAAAAAAAAAATTATGAAGTTAATCGAATGGAAAAATAAAAAGATTTTCGGGTTGAAAATAAAAAAAGTTAAGAGAATATAATCCACAATTACGCTTCATTCATTCAATTCGTTCGTAATTATTCTCAAACCGTTCGAACCAAAAAAAGAGAGAGAGAGAGAAAGAGATAGTTTCAAAGGGTTTCGATCGGGAATTGGACTGTGAAAACCGATTATAATGTCATTCATCTTGTTATATCTTAAGATTTTTGTTTATTTGCTTTTTTTTTGAACAATTTTCTACGTAACATAGTGTTTCAAGTTCATTTTGATCAAAAAAAAAAAAAAAAAAAAAAGGAAAGAAAAGAAAAGAAAAGATAATTTGATGAGCTTAATCTATCTGGTCGAATGCAACGAAGATCGAGACTGTGAACCAAAAAATGAATTTTGATTTTGATCGATTTTGGATAATAAGTAGCAAATCTCATCTCTTCTCTCAGCATTATTTGCTTTGATAGCTTTTTCGATCGATAAATCCATCAAATAAGATCTTCATTGAAGAATTTTGTTTTCCAATTTTGATTTTTTAGATTTGATCTTCACTTTCTTTCTCTCACACTAAGAAGAATAACCGAATGAATGAATGAATGAATGAATGAATGAATCAATTTTGTCTTAGATCGATTGTCTGCTATTTGTAGAAAAACTTTCAAATTAGAACAAAATTAAAACTAAATACATCGAGTGAGTGAGAGAGAGAGAGAGAGAGAGAGGGCAACAATATATTTTGTTTCGTTGTGAGGAGAAAATATGATCCATTTTCAATCGAAACGATATGATTTTCGTTGACATCGGTCTGTTTCTTTCACAATGATGATGATGATACTGCTGCTGATGATGATGATGATGGTGGTCTCTAGACTCGTCATAAAATCATGTTTTATTTTGAAGAAAAAAAGTATTTTAAAATCTTCAAAATTTAACATTCCATTCATTGTGATTGTTTTTGGGTAATTATTTATTTCGATTTCAAAATGACAAGAGAGATAAATTAGGTTTGAAATCAAATCACAACGTTTCTATGATGTTGATGTGCGGATTACGAGAAAAGCGAGTGAGAAAAGGGATTGAATTAGGTCATCGAAATTATTTTTTTTTTTTAATCCCAACATTCTCCCCAACAATCTTCATCATCATCATCATCATCATTTATATAGCTCGGAGTTCAATATTAGATTATTTTTTTTTATATTTGTTATAGCAATATCGGTGATGATGTTCGATTGAATGAATTGATTGAGTTTGCAATCGAAACTTGATCCATCTCTTCCGCTCTCTCTCTCTCTCTCTCTCTCTCTTGGGCCTTATTTCGTCATCTTTTTCGATAAGTTGACAATCTTTCGAATTAGAAAATCTAAAATCGATAAAAATCGAGAGAGAGAGAGAGAGAGAGAAATGAAAGAGCCCTAAACTCGAATTATGCTCGATCTTTCATCACTGATATTCAACTAAGAGTTCGGAATATTTTGCAAAGTTTTCATTTCTTCTCTAGATTTGTTTTAAACGAAAGAATTAATTTTGTTTTTTCTTTCTTTTCGGAACAAATTCGATACGAAAAAAAAAATCATTTCGTGCGATACTGGGAGATTAAAAAAAAAATTGGTCCTAGAAAAAAAAAGACGGACGGAATGGATCTTCCCAAATGGTTGCGAAAAAAAAAAATCCAAAAAAAGAAACACTGTTTGATTGAGCGAAGAAAGGGGAAAAAATCTTTCAAAAATTTTTTTTTGTTTTTTTTTTTTTTTTTGCTTTTTCGATGAAGATTTCACATTAATTATTGTCATTTGAAATATTTTTATTTGGGAAATTCATTTTCTCTTCGCCTCTTTCTTTCTAACCAAACCATTTCTCCCCCCCCCGGAAATTTCAATCTCTCCATTTTTTAATGTCTGATTTTTTCTTTTGCTCTCTTTCTCTTCTGCTTTCCATGGGGGATGGATTATTTTTTCAACCAAACCGAATTTTTTTTTCAAAATCGGATTCAAAATAGAATGATAAAAATTTCTCCATTTTCTCACAAAACTTTGAGCAAAATCGAAGGAGAAGAAAAATTTGCCTTTCTCTGCTAAATTGAAAAGATCAATGATTTCGAGATGATCAACAATCAAATCGTTTCGGTCTCGATCTCGCCGACGGTAACGATTTCCACTTCCTCATCTTCTTCGGCATCATCATTATCATCCTCATCAACAACGATGACGATGACGACGACGACAACGACAACAACAACAACAACTTTGACGATGAAAAAATCTTCAACAATTGAAACAAACAGCATCGATAGCGGTGATTGTTTCGAGACAAACAATCCGATCGATGATACTTTCAATCATCGATGTTTGAAGAGCATCGTGAACGAATCGAGACAATCGAATGGGAAACAAATCAAAGAGCGATTGAGATTTTTCGAACAAAACCTAATGAAAGAGAATCCAAAAGAAACGAAACGATTGGATGGTGATGAGATTACTCAGTCCCGTAACGCGACCATCATCAGCGATTCGATTCGATCTGTTGCAAATCTTCTTAACAATATCAATGTTGACAATATTGTTGGTGTTGATGGCAATACAGCAATCTATGAGAATTATCAAATTGATTTGAAAAATGATTTTAGAAAATTTCATTCTCAAAATGATTCGAAATCGGCACCGAAATCGATACGATCATTATCATCGTTAGCATCGAGCAGCGTAGACGAGCATTCGATTGTTGAAGATGATCAAAATCATCGATATCAATCGACGAGTCAATCAATTGAAAAAAAGGTGAACGGTTGCAAACAAGCAAACGGTTTGAATCAAAACGTTCCAAAAATTGATCTCGATCCTAATGGATCGAATCTGGATCGATTTCCGATCGATCTCGATGGTGATAATCGTTTTCGCTATCCGATTACGAATCAACAAGATTTGAATATTGATTTCGATAGCGTCGATAATGATCAAAATCATCATCTAGATTATCATCATCATCATCATAATCTTACACATCGTGATCATTTCGGTGTCGAGACTTGTGATGGAAATTGTGATCATCATTCTATTGATAGCTATCCGAATCATTTTCTCACTCATCATCATCATCATCATCATCTCGATCATCAACAAGATCGATTCGGTGTTGATGATGATGATGAGAATAATATCGGGCAAGATATTTTCACGACAGATTCAAAAAATACTCTTCAATATTATCAACAATTTGGCCGAAATATTTCCGATGATTATTTGGTCAATCGAGCGATTGTGATCGATACAAATATCGTTAACGGTAGCATTGAAAGATTCCATCCAAATGATGGTGATTATCAAATCGATATTGCTATTGATGGTGATGATGTCGATGATGATTCGTTAATGATCTCGGATGTTAACGATGAAAGAGTTGATCATCTTAATCACTACCAAAATCATCATCAATTCGATCTCTACACTGTTACTGATAGTGCCTACAATGGGACCGATTCGACACTATTCGCATCATCATCGCATCCGAATCCACAAGTGTTTCCAATCATCGAGACCGATTTAGGTGCGATCGGTTCGATCTATGGCAATCCATTGGTCTATAGCCTTCATACGATCTATGAAGAGTCTGAGAACGAATCATCACTTCAGACACTTTCATCGATGCAATCGTTAGAATATCATCACCAACATCAAAATCATCAACTATCTCAGCAACAGAAATCACAACACCAGCATCAAGAGAGAGAATATCGTTGGGAGAGTAAAAACTATCCAATCAATTTGAATGAAGATGGATACTACTATGATGATGAGCTTGATTCGAATCTCTTCAGAGATCAAAAAAATCAAATCTTCTACGATGATGATGATGGTGGTGATGGTGATAATGATGATGATGATGAAGAGGAGGAGAAGGAGAAGAACGACGATAGAATCCGATCGAATCGAAACAAGAAAGATCAATCAAGTCAAGGTGTTCCAAGATCGAATTCGAATCTAGTCGATGATATTGCCGTGATGAATGAATCATCCGATGAGAATGAAGAGAAAGATGCTACACTATCGTCAAAATTAGAACGATATTTCACAAGCGGTCTTTTGAAAGCTCAAAATGATTCAAATAATTTTAATCGTCCAGAGCCGATATCGATCGATCCAAAATCACAATTAAATCTTGAATCCTACTCGAAGATCTCGAAACAATTCGATTGTGAAAGATTTTTGAGTAAGCTTCTAATCGATATGCTTTGTTGGTTTCATAATTATCGCAAAAATAGACCAAATTTGGGAATCTCAAATGAATTATTGCTCCAAAAGTGGACCAAATCGAATATTTTTCTCGATATTCAAACAATCGAAGAGCTTAAAATTGTTCTCACCAATTTTAATCACTTGGTACAGATTGATATCAGATCGTTTATTGTGAAGATGATTAAATTTTGGAACGAAAATGATTCCCTATCTCACAAAATCACCGATAATGAGACAAAATCTCTCGAAGAAATCGTATCGAAACATCTTCTTGATTCATCATCATCATCATCATCATCACCATGGAGAAAATCACTACGGAATTGGATCGCACAATTTCTCGTCGAAATCGCAATCGAATTTTTAGCCTCGACACAGCTCTATCATCTCATTTTCGATCATCGAATTTGGTCGAACATTGTCAAAGAACTCTTTCAGAACGGAAACAATCCGATGTTGGCGAAATGTTTCGATCCGAAACGATCCTCTCGAATGATTCAGATTGTTAATGTTCGAATCAATGGACGTTTGTTAGCATCGAACGATCAAAGATCATCGGATCAATCATTTGTGGATAAAGTCACCGAGAATGGTGATGGAAAAAACTCGATAAAAGATTCGAAAAAACTGCCATCATTGATTACGATCTTGCCTGTTTGTGAGCAAAACAATCGTAATCGAGATTATCGGACAATTTTACAGATCAACGATGAATGGAATACATCGTCATCGTCATCGAGATCGGCCATGATCGAAGAGCAAGCGAAACGATCCGCTCAAGAGGATTTCATCGGCGATGATGATTGTGATGGACCGATCAAGGAAAATGCAAATCGTTTAACGAAATTTTTTCGCACCTCAAACCCATTGAATCGAAGTTTTTTGGCGAAAATTTCGCCATCCTCAAAATCCAACACCACAATCGATACAATCTTTCCGAAATCTTGTGATGATAGTATCAAAATCATTCAAGATGATAATCGTTTCGAAAATGTTTGTCGAAATGAATCCAAAGATCTCAGTAAAAAATTTCAAAGTGATCGGAACGCGAAGAAAGATACCACTTTAGATCACTGCTCATCAATAAATCGACGTTCGAATGCTGGTGTGACTAAATCTAATTCCACACAGAGCAACAAATCTCATCATCCGAATCTTTTGAATGATAATCATCGGAATAGTTTTCGAAATTTTTCACACTCAACATTAGATCATCTCTATGATATTCTAAAGAATCCATTTAAAAGAAAAAAATCTAATAATCCATCAACGATCAAGAGTGGTGATGATGGTGATAATCGTGCATCGAAACAATCATTGATCGAACAAACAATGTTGGATCGAAAATCATTGTCGGATTCTGTCACATCGAAATCATTGAGTGAATCGAATCTAAACTATTCAAATCAAGAGCATTCAATGAGACCAGATGGTGATGATCGATGTTTCGATTCCGATCCGAATAGTTCCAATTTGAATCGATTCGTATCGATACGAACCGATTATGATTATGATGATGATAATGGTGATGATGGTGAAGATCGAAAATCGAATCAAAAATTCAATTCAATTCATTGTCGTAGTTTCGATTCGATTGATTATCCTCCGATCGATGATTGTGATATGGATCGAAATCAATCGATGGAAATAATTTCAAATCAATCCAAATCTACACCACAATTACATTCGATTGAAGAAAAAATTTCGACAAAACGGGAGAAGAATTCCATCAAAACCAAACGAAAAGATTCGATGAAACAGAAATCGCAACCAACAATTCATTCCTCATCGAAACATCCGCCCGAATTCGATTCGTTGCATTCATTACAATCGAATGATTTTGTTCGACAATCTCGAACCAAATCGTTATGTTTGGAACCATACGGTATTGATGATCGTTTTGATGATAATTATCGTAACGATTCAATACGAGTTCATCCTAAATATATCGATCAAATCGAAGATCAAAAATCGATCGATTTTGAGAAAAAATTCTCACAAAATCTCAACGAAAAAATACTTTTACGATCTAGATCGAATGAACGTACATCTAGTTACGAGGATGCGAAAAAAAATCGTTCCAAAATGATTAAATGTCATCTCAAACGATCACTTTCCGGTTCTAATACACGCTCGATATCGTACTCATCATTATCGACAATAGCTACAGATGGATCTTGTAGATTGAATCAATCGATTCAATCCTATTCATCATTCAAACGTCCTAAATCTTATTACGTAAGTAGATATGTGTTATGTTACGTAAAAGATTGTTTCATTAAACTCTTTTTTTTTTCTCTTTTGTTTCAAGATCAACGATGATGATCATGATGATCATGATGATGATGATCGTTTATGGCGAAAAAAATCCCCAATTCATCATTCACAATCGACATATTCTCGAGATCTTTGTGAGAACTCTTTCGATATCATCAATGGTGAGAGTGGATTGGCATCGATAAAATATAGCCAATCTCAATCGCAGCCAACATCTCAACATCTCACATCACTTTTCACATCGGCATCATTTAATTCTGGTTCGATTGTTAAAGATTTTGATTGTAATCGAAAAACGATACTATTGTCTTCGATCGAAACTGAGGTGAGAGAATTTCTTTTCTGAATTGAAAATTTTTCAATTTGAATTGATTTTGTTTCCTCACAGTCGAAACATAAAAAATCATCAAATTCGAAATCGAAAATCGTAACGAATTGTGTACCACAAACAGAGATTGGTAAAATATGTCTTTCGATTTATTACGAGACCAAACTAGGCTCGTTGACGATCACAATCTTTCGATGTTGTTTGAATTCGATCAAAAAGAACAAGAATGAATTGTAAGTAGCATAGATGATGAATAATGAGATGAATGTCTACGAATTTTATTTAAATATTTTGTTCTTGTTTTGTTTTTTTTTATAATTATTTCGTAGCTATGTAAAAGTTTATTTGATGACCACTCACAACAATCAACATCATCAATCTATCGGTTCGACAAAATTAAGCCTCGATGAGGAGAGATTATTGAAGAAGAAAACCAAGATTAAGAAATCGATCAAAAACGATGCCTCCGATTCTTTCATCTACGATATCGAATTCAATGAAATTTTACGATTCAATGGAAAATGGCAGCTATTCAATCATTCGTATCTATCGATTAGTTTGTGGAACAATGATACATTCGGAAGAAACACTTTACAAGGACAATTGTTGTTGAAACTTGACGAAAGGATTATGTTGAATTCGATTCAAACAAGAAGCTGGCATAATCTAACCGTATGAATTGAAACAATAAAAAGTTTTATGGAAGAAGAATTGAGATTCTAATTCTATCGATTCTCTATATTTTTGTTTTTTTTTTTTTTGATCCAATGATTTTTAGATTCGAAACAAAACAAAAAGATTAATTTTTGATCTAGATAGTGCCGAATATTTTGATTCGATTCAAATCGATTCATCAACATTAATCAAATCGATCGAGAACAAAGAGAATCGTAACGGAAGTATTTTTTTAGCAATCAAATTTGATGATTTCAATTATGATCTAAATCGATCGATGCGACAGTTTCGATCGAATGATTCGCAACGAAACGAAAAGAATCGTGGAAATCTATCGATCTTGATCAAAGGTGCCGAAATTCTTAAACCGATCGATTTGATTGGACAATGTTATTGTAAATTGTCAGTTTAATTGAGAAAACTATAAGATAGATTAAACAAATTATAGTCAATGAATTGATTCATTGATTGATTGATTTTGTTTTTATTTTTGATTTTGATAGAATTCTTTCCGGCGGAAACGAAAATCTGGAACGAAGACAACAACAACAACAACAAATCAAATCCCCTTGTTCCTCTTCATTATCATTCTCTTCCTCTCACACAACAACCTCATCATCGACATCATCCTCAGCTTCAACATCATTTCCTGTATCGAGAAAAGAATACGAGACAATCGAAACGGATCCGATCGAATTGAATGTTCGAAATCTTCGATGGAATCAGACGATCAAATTCAATTCGATCAATCTTGATGATCTCCTCATACGAAAACGTTTGAGAATTGTTATCGTTCGTCAAAATAAACAAACCAAAATCGATCTTGGTCACGTGGTGTTGGCGAACAAAAATGGTTCGATATATTTCAAAAGCGATTGAAGCGATTAGCTTAGCGAAAGAATTAATCTTTTTCATTGAATAATTTTTTTTCTTTCTTTTTTTTTCTTTTTTTTTTGTTCGTTTGTCACCAATAGCATCTTCAAATGAGGCAAAAAATCTATGGCAGCAGATGATCGATCGACCAAATCTTTGGGCCTATGGAAATATTCCATTACGAGATTGAACGATTATCATTTTATCTTCATTTTTTTTTTTTTTTTTTTTTTTTTGTTGTAAATTATTACTGTTTGGTACTGTTTTAAAATCGCGTGCAATATTTGCAGGTTTCGAGAGAGAGAGAGAGAGAGGGAGAAAAAAAAAGTTTTGTACGTTGCCGATCGATGAACATTTTGATCATGTTGCAGGGACAAAATTTCTTTCAAAAAAAAAAAAAATATTGCAATCTGCATTATTTTTTTTTTTTTTTTTTTTTTGGAATGTAACAGACTAAAAAATTCCGTGCAATTTCTATTAAAAATCCTGAATTAATCATTTCTCTAAACTCGACTTATTTCAGCTTTTTTGCAATTCGCTTGGATCCTAGTGACCTCTGTCGATGGGCGCCAAATTATGGGAAGAAAATGGGAGAGAAATTTAAGCGCCGACTATTTTCCAAAAGTTAAAGAAACTTCAATTTTAGTTTATTTTGTTTAAAAAAAATTTTTGTTTCTTAATTTTATTTCAAATTGATCGAGTTTATTTTTAGTTTTATTTTTTTTTTATTTTTTTTTATTTATTTAATTTAATTCAATTTTTTTTTTGTTTCAAATAAGGTTTAATTGAGCTATTTTTTTTTTAAATTTTTTTTTTCAAGTCATTTTGGAACCTAGTGGTCTTGTTTAAAGAGAGCCTAATTAAGAATGAAAGTGGACATAATTAAGTGTCGATTAAATTCACAAATCGAAGAATTCGTTTAATTTTCAAATTAATTAATTTCTAATTGAATTATTTTTTTTTTTAATTAAATGAAGCAAAAATGTGACAAGTAAACAAAAAAAAGAGAAAAAAAAGTCTCTCTTTTTTGAACCACTACCAAAAGAGAAAAAATTAAACAAAAATAAATTCAAAAACTTTTTTTCTTATGTATTCCAAGAACGTCTAAGACGAGCGAATGAATTAGATTTGTTTTCTTCTAAAATGAAAGAATGGAAGAAGCATATGGATTAAGTAACGTAAAAATGGAATCCATAAATGAATTACAGAATCCAATTTGGATTGTTTATATAATCGAGCCTAAAAACTCGATCCGATTTTATTATTTATTTTTTTGTTTTTATTTGCTCTAGAAATCCGTTTTTTCGTCGTAAAAAGCCTAAATCTATCTAAATCTATCTAAATCTATCTATTTTCACCGAAAGTATCATCGTCAACAAGGTAAGAAAGCTTTGAATTATCTTCTTATATCATTTTCAAAACGTTTGTTTACTTTTCAGTTTCGTTTAGACACGCAAAAAGAAACAATTTTTAATTCATTGAAACTTAAAAGAATGTCAATCGAGCACTTTCGTTTTCTTGGCTATGAATTGTTAAATATTGATCGTTTAGAAATGCTTCAATGTTTTGCTCCAATCTATGAAAGTTTCAAATTGAACAAATACATTGGCTGTTTTCAATCGAGTAACAATCTAAATCGTCTTATTGTGTTCTTGATCGATGATCGTGATGCAATCAGTTCATATAAAGAAGAAATTCCATCGAAAAAATTCATAAGTGTTCTTTGCTCTTCAAAAGTGAGCTGTTTTGAGCTAGATCCATTCAATCATTTTCGATTAGTGATCGGATTGAATAATTGTGAAATACTTGTCTGGGATCTACTCGATACGATACAAAGTTTAGATTTTCATGCTTCTGAATCAACTGAGTCATTAATTCCAGCAATAGAAACTTACTTTCGTTTCAAACATGATCTCGATTCATCACCATCATCTTTCACTTCGAATCTCACTTGGCTTCAATTACATCCGATGATTTCAAATGTTGTTCTCTCTTCGATCTCTGGCAAAATACTGATACAATCATGGAAAGATGGTGATAACCAAGAACTGATATTAAGCCACGAATGTTCCTATCAAGCTACATCTAAAAATATTCTCGTTGCACAAACGAATCGGTTTCTTAACTTCGGAATTTATCTAGCGTTGATCGATGAAGATTCTTTGGTTGTTTTAGATCTAGTCGAGAATATAAAATTCTCAGTCAAATTACTTGAAAAAGGACGAAACTATCGCATCTGCTGGGTTTTACAAGATCAATTTGTTTCAGTTTCAACACTTAGCAAGTACGAAATCATTTTATTGTCTATCGTTTCTCGCTAACAAATAGTTATCTTTCTATTCTAGAAATTTTACTCGTCTAATTCAGTTCTACCGTTTTGATGGACAACGTTTGTTGTTTGAAACAAATTATGAATTGGATGACTCTGTTACAATATTGAATCCATTCTACGATAACGATATAGATATCCTCTATCTTTCAGCTCGAAATGATACAAAATTGTTTGCTTTACGATTGTTCAAAAACATTACTGATGAAACAAATGATCAGCAATCTCGTCTTTCGATCTCAAAACTGGGTCCAATCGTTTTTGAGAGGGAACCATGCAAGTCGATTTTTTTCATGCCAAAATTTGATTGTGATGTCAATTCATTTCAAATCGAAGTCGCTTATCGTTTGATGACGAACTCTTTGGAAAAATTTTGCATAAAGATTCCCCGATCAAACGTCTGATCAATTCATGATCAATCTTTCTAGATATATTAATTGTGATCATTTTTTTTCTCAATTTTGTCTTTTCAGCCTGAATATTTTCACGATGAGCTTTATCCTCCTACCTACTTTCTCGCAACTCCTTTGATAAGTGGTTTTCAATTTTCTCTGATGTTATTATACCAAAACAAGGGAAAGCAATTGAAAAAGATCGATCTACCTCAGATTCCGAGAATCTCATTGCAACCAAAAGATAAGATCGCTTTTTCAAGCATACGTGAAGAATTGTTTGAAGAACGTAGAATGGAGCAAAAAATTCGTCTCTCTAAATTGAACAATGAATATCCAACCGATTTTCAATCTGACACAACAGGTCCACCACGTTCACGAATAGAAACGATCATGGGTGATGCGCTAGATTTGATCTTGAATGGAATTCAAGACGACGAACCGGAAACCGATTCCGAAGAATCCAATTCAAGCGAATGGGATTCGTAAAAAATAAGATTGAAACAATTGAATTAAGAGAGATTATTTTGATTAAATTTTTTTTGCTATGAGATTACGAAAGAAAAAATAAAATTTAATCAATTCAACTCTGTACGATGTAAAAAATTAATAGAATGATAATTTCGTTTCGATTCTAATGTGAAAGGCAAACGTAAACATTAAGCGATAGCTATTGAATTTCTTCTGAATTGATTTGCTTTTAGTCTAAACCTTAGAAGTATAAGGCAGCGCTTCTCAAACTCGGTTTTTTTTTTTTTGAGCTTTTGGCAGTCGCTTGGAACCAAGTGACCTCTGTTGATGGAGACATAGTTAAAGGAAAGAATATGAGCGCCAACTAGTTCTACAAAACAGAAAAACGCTGGCAATAGGGCAATCGTAATCTCAATCATGCAATCAAAGTTGCTGAATAATTAGTTCTTTTTGCTTCAGCAATTTTTTATCAAAACATTTTTTTTTTTTTTTCAATCTAATTTATTTTTTTCCCCAAAATTTTCATTGAGAGATGCAATATAACAGCCAAAGAATTTTTTATTTATCGTAAAAAGATACATGCAATTATCAAATCAATTTTAATTTTTTGGTTCCGTTTTTTTTCTTCTTCTTTTAGTGCCTGGCTGCCATCATCAGTGTTTTGAGAAGAAAGACGTAGTTTTTTTTTTTTTTTTTGATGGATAGAAAGAATTAAAATGAATTCTTTAAGATCTCCAAAAATTCTTTATGTTCGATAGAATGAATATCTTCAAAGCGATTAACTAAAATGAAAAGAGAGAGAGAGAGAGAGAGAGATCTTATCTATCCTTTCATGATATCAAAAGTAAATTTTTTAAGAATGACCAAAAATGCATCAAAGCTTGCTGCTGTATATCGTTTTGGACTGTTTGAGATTGCTGCTCGACTAAATCTCGCGGCAATTTACTACGCAATGATTCTTTCAATTTATCCCAATAGCTATGATCGGTATCGAAATCATCGTTGAATTTGATAAAATTTTTATTGGAAGAAAAATGTGAGGCCATTATCCGCTGAATTTCGATGCGAATATAAGAGCGAGATAAAAATTTGAATTAATAAACTAATTCATAAATTGGATCTATTGTCACTAACCATTTCGACAAGAAGATCTTGGGTTAAAAAGGCATCTCTTGCGATCGTGTAAGAGATTTGCATCGGTCTACCAATGTTTCGATTTCCCATCGTAAAAATTGGCATCACCCAAAACATTTGAAATAGACTATTCATTTTGTTGCTCTCATCTTTATTGGCTACCAGGCTTGAATCATCGCCATCAAGAGCATTATTAGCGGTAGTATTGTTCGCATCCAAATCGATTTTTTTTGCTGATGATCTCGATTGTGATTTTCGATAGAACGGTGAACAAATCAACCCAACACATGGACTGTATTCACGAGAATCTTTCTTGTTATATAATAATTTTTTTTGATATTTCAATTGATTTTTAATATCTTTGATTGTTGGATGTGGCGGCGATTGTGGATGACTATGATACCATCCGACTAAGATCAAATTTTTCTGCACTAATTGCTGTTTGATCTTACTGAGATAATTTGGTAAATCTTTCTCATTGCTACATCGGATTGGATATGCTTGACTGATCGATAGTAATTGTGTTCGAGGATTCCAGGTGCCAGCAAGGTAGCCTTTGATTTCGGTCGATAAAAGATGGGAATGAAAATCGATCAACAATAAGACATTGGTGGAAATCGCAACGAGAAACGGTTGCAAACAGAAAACATTATTGAATGGGACACAGCCGATCTTGATCTTATCATCTAAAACTAATTCTTTATTATTGATATCGATCGAATTGAAATTAATTAGATTTTCGTCGAGAAAATTTTCCGACTGTATCTCCATATCACCGGCACTGATTTTATCTAGCTTATATAGACGTTCTGGTTTAAAAAAATTAGATAGAATTTTTTAGGAAAAGTGTCGATGCAAAAATAAGCCTCAAACCTCTATTATACATCGTGAAAAGATTTTTATATTCAGCATTCGATCGAGACATCTGTATCGGTGTTGAGAATTGATGCTGATTTGAATTCGATAATGCTCGGCTTGAAGTATTATTGGAACCACCGACAAGCCCTAAACCATTGGTAGAAGAAGCGATCGATGTCGGCATCATCATTGGTGATCCGCTGATCGATGGAAAATTACCTGAAATTTTGAAATTAGGCGAAGTGAATTTATTGAAATTTTTGCTTGAATTATTACATCCATCGAGATTTGGGGATGAAGAATTTATTAGATGATTATTTTGACGATTATTCGATTTATGTTGATTGTTCAAATTTAACGATGATGAAGAGGATGATTGAGAGATTTTTTGGAATGAATTATTTGAATCTTCATTAGTCGATGAGAATGAACCATTACTGATAAACTGTTTCTTTTGCTTCCGATACCAACGCAATTTATATGAATCAAGACGTTTACCAAGATATCGAATTATCGACCAAGCACTGCCATAATTTTTTTGATCTCTACTTGTCGACGGTATCGTCGATCGGCAATAATTAGCCCAAGAGCTTGGATTTGCGAACACTTGATTGGTACCAGAGAGCCGAATGAAACCGTTCGTGAGTAGATCACCGAAAAATTTTTGCTCAAAAATCTCATATGTCAATGAGCCATTCAACGGTTCTAGAATACGATCATCGACCAATGTTTTCAAACTACACGGTGGTCCATTCAATGGTTTACGCCCAACATGTGTGGTGACTTGTGGCATCATAGAGAGTTGATCGATGGATACCGATGATGTAGTTGCTGATCTCGATGAGAATGGTGATGAATTCGATGCTTTCATACGTTTAATCCGCAATTCTGTCCCATTATCATCATCAGCTAATTTTTTACTGAGATCATCGAGAATCTCTTCATCATCAACGATCTCATCTTCCTCTTCTTCAATATCATCTTCGTTGATAATGCAGCCGTCAACATCTTCATCATCGGCCTCATCCTCATCACCGTCACCATCTAAATTGATGGCGTTCAAAGAATCGTCATTCGATTTGCCAACTAAATTTTGCTGTTCGAATTGTTTCGAACTCTTTGCTTCGAAAACGATCTTATCTTGTGTGTTTGATTGAGTTTTCTCATCAATTTCGTCGTTTTGATCCGAATCATTATCCAAGTTTTCATCTGGATAAGCTTTACCACCACCACCATCATCATCATCATCATCGTCATCCTCACCATCGATCATCATTCTCTCAACTTCACCATTATTATCTTCATTCTCTTCTTTCCCGTCGTCGTTATCTTCGTCATCTTCTTCTTCATCATCATCATCATCTTCTTCATCATGACAATCATTTCGAATCAATTTTTTATCTCCTTTGCCAATTTTCATATCATTGATTTCGATTTGATCTTGATTGTTTTCGTCTTGATCCGGATCAAGATCAGAAGATGGTTCATTGTCCATCGGATTCAAAGAGATCGATGATGAATAGATTAATGCTTTTTTGAAATGAACTCGTTGATTTGGTCCCGAACCGATCGTATTGAAATCATCACCGATCGAATGTTCTTGTTGTTCATCATCGTGCGAATTTATTGATTCATCCAATCTCTTCGGTCTGAATTGTGGATCTGTTGGAGGATTTGAGACAAAATTAAATTCTTATCTAAATCAAAATCGAAATCTACCATTGGAATGAGATTTTTTTGTTTTGTTCGATTTAATTGAGGTGTTTTTTCCCTTTGACACCGCAACCGATGATGATGTAGTGTTAGATGTCGAGATGACAATGCCGGGAAAAAGTGCCATTTCTGGTGTCGGTTCATCATCATCATCACCATCATCATCGTCTCCATCTTCTTGATTCACTTGTTCGATTTGTTTCTTCGAAATCGATAACGCTGCTGTCGGTGTAGTTGTCAATGATGAAGATGACATTATTCTTTTCGGATTGGATTAGATCAGCAAATATAATAGAATAATATAGAATAGTATTCATGCAAGTGGATCTGATAATCTCATAGATAATAATTCTCTCAATAATTCAAATCGAAATATAAGAATAGAGAATCTATCATGATTATAGATCACGATTTATCATTCAAAAAAAAGGTTCAATATATTCTCCTATTTTTAATCGAGTAAAAATATATTAGACAAAATATAATAAATAAAAATGGAACATTTTTGGATCAAAAAGATTGAAAGTGTTCCAAAAGATAGAATATTCAGTTTTCTTCTTCGGCTGATGCTACTAAATTCATTCCCTTCATTCTCTCTCTCTCTCTCTCTCTCTCTCTCTCTCTCTCTGTCTCTGTCTCTGTCTCTGTCTCTGTCTCTCTAAAGCATAAAAAAGAGAGAAACCTCTGCTACTAACCAATGTGTGAGACAAAGACTGATTTCAACGATGGAATATCTTAGACAAGAGAGAGAGAGAGAGAGAGAGAGAGTGTGTGTGAAAGAAAGAGAGGAGATGAATGATGGCAATGAAACCCCTCCTACTCTGACGAAGAAAAAAAAAACTGCCCGTCAATGTATTTTTTTTTTTGTTGCCATTTGTTTGGTGCATGAAAAAATAATGCATGCAATATTGTAGATTTTTAAGGAAGAAATTATGCTACTGCAACAACACTAAATGTTTTGCAATTGCTTGGGCATAACTTTTATTTTTTTTTTTTTTTTTGAATCTCTGCAATATTGCATGCATTTTTTTCATGCAACAAATTGACACTCTATTTTTTTCCCCTTGATTCTTTTTGTGTGGTTAGGCAATTTTAGTTCTGCAATTCTACCCCCTTCTTTCTCTCTCTCTCACTCTCTCACAGTTTTAGTTGCCTCGAACCTCGAGTATCCTAAAGAACGAGAGTGATAGAGAAGAAAAACAAGCAAACCAATCTGGTTTGGATCTCTACTCTCTTCTTCTCTCTCACCTATCAATTTTGGTTCGGATCAGAAGAGAGAGAGAGAGAGAGAGAAAGATGGAAATCTAGCTTGATGAGATCTGTTCAATGCACACTAGTAGCCCCCAGCAACTCCACCAATCCGACCTGTCAAAACTCTTGGAATAGAGGGCGCTTTTTGTACTGAATCGTGAAGGGTAGCTACCTCGACTACAGCCTAGCGGTTGTAGTTCCAACACCAGAATGCATCGCTATTCTGGTATCCAAAGATTGCCTCTCTCTCTCTCTCCCACTCTCTCTATCTCTTACTATCCCACTCTCTCTCTCTCTCTCTCTATCTATCTATCCCACTCTCTCTCTCTCTCTCTCTCTCTCTCTCTATCTATCTATCTATCTCTCGTTATCGTTTTGAAAATTGATTTTTGAAACGTTTCAACAAAAATGGTAGTGGCAGCAACAGGAATGCAATTCAGTTCATAGTTCGATCGAGCAAAAAGTTTTGGATAGCTTTACCACTGTTTTCCATCGTTTACACCATAAACTTCTTCTCCTTGAGTACTTTTTTTCTTTGTGAGTCTTACGCGCTTTGTTTAAGATTAGCTTTTTGCTATTTTCAAAAGAGACGTATCGAAACAGTTCGCTTCGACTGAGTAAAGACTCACTCACGGCCTTTAATCAGAACTTTTTACTAGGGATAATCTTTAAATTTTAAACGAGAAAAAAAAATGAAAAAAAGATAATCCAAATTTTAAAGTCATTTTAGAATCAAAATTATTTTTTTTATTGATTTCCGAGTTAAGAAAAAAAAAAAAAAACAAAACAAACTCTAGCATAGGATATAACCTCGATAGAATGTTTTTGCGACAGATTGCGAGGGAAAAGGATTCTCAAAATATTTTTTTTAGAGATTACTCCTTTCTTGGTTCTCTCTCTCTCTCTCTCTCACTCTTTGTATTTCTTTGAGAGATCCTCTCGATTGCCAACAGGCTTCAATTGATACAGACGGCAACAACAGCCACAAACAAAAAACGAACAGAGAGAGAGAGAGAGAGAGAGAGAGAGAGAGAGAGAGAGAGAGAGAGAGAGAGAGAGAGAGAGAGAGAGAGAGAGAGAGAGAGAGAGAGAGAGAGAGAGAGAGAGAGAGAGAGAGAGAGAGAGAGAGAGAGAGAGAGAGAGAGAGAGAGAGATTATTAGCAATCAAAAAAAGAAAAAAAAGTGAGAGATAGAAATGAGCATTCGAGGAATGTTTGAAACTTCGAGGATTTATTGAAATAGCTATATTTTTTTCTTTTGCTCTTTTTTTTTCTTGATGCTATAGTTGAAATTGATTAAGCGGATTCGATACGCGGCGCGAGGTCTTTCTCTCTTTCTGTCTCATCTCTCGTTCAATCACCGAAGTGAAATTTTAAATTCTAAACTTTTCTTTTTAGTTTGGTTTGGTCTAAAATTTCATCGTAAGATAAAGATGTTCGCCGTTCTGTTGAAGTGAATCTCGATCGCTTTCCAACCTATCTAGTGCCACCATTATCTTGTTTCGTTTTTCTTCATACAAATAATCAAATCAATAATGTTATGAGACCATTATGGAGTTCGTAAAAAACTTAATCTCTAAGCTTCTTTGAGCGAGGACTAAAATAGAGAGTGTACAAGCAAAAGAGAGAGAGAGAGAGAGATCGCTCTCATCTTATCCAATCATAGAATGATGGAACAGACATCATTGAATGAGATTCAATCATTTTATGGTCGAATTTTGGATCCATCTCATTCGAATCCACATCACAATCATCATTCTCTTCATCTACAACAAAATGGAATAAATAAAAATACTAACAAAAATAATAATAATAATAGTAATTATCAATTTTACGAGATGAAACAATCATCGATCGATGATTATCATGGCAATTATCATCTAAATTCCAATCAAAACGATCCTAATCTTCATTATCATCATCATCATCAGCAACAAAAGCAGCAGCAATCGAAGCATCAGCCTTATCATCGAATTCTCTCGGTTCCATCTCAATCATCAACGAGATCCATCACTAATGAGAATAATAGCCACAATTGTCTCGGTCCGTTTGTGATACCATCGTCGAGACAGCAGAATGTTTTTGATGAACGTTCTTTCAATCGTTTCTCAACTGTGATCAATCAAACTAATCCAGCGATTCGGATCGAACGATCGCAACAATCGAATCTCTACGAACAGTATTATCCGTTGAATCAGCAAGAAATTTCTCTTACAAAACCATCGAAATGGATCGAATACAATCTGAATCAAAGTGAGACTAATTTTAATGATTCCAATCGAATCGATATCGGTAACGGTAATGAGAACAATCAAAAGGAATATAAAAAGGATGAGCGTAGTGAGAAAGAAGCTGAAGAGAATGATGTTTGTAGCCAAAATCTTCGAGAACAATTGCCATCGTTTTTGTGTCATAATTCAAACGGAACAAAAGTGATTCAATCCCAGTCCCAGTCCCAATTTCGTTCCATACAGAATTTGAATTGTCTTTCCAATAGTAATAGTAATAATAATAATAATAACAGTATGAACCAAAATAAAATTGAAGATAATGGTATTAGTAATCAGAATTTGATGAAAATTCCATCCAATATGACAAAATTGTTACGAATGAATGAGAACGGAAACGAGATCCAATCGAATCGTCATCTACAACGATCATCGACACTAGAGGATTATGATCAACAGCATACGATGCCATTGCCGAACGGTTGGGAGAAATCAATCGATCCAGAAACGGGCCGTTGTTATTTTGTCAATCATTTCACTCGTGAAACTCAATGGTTCGATCCACGTGATGTGTAAGCGATTAAAAAAAAAAGCAAATCTGATTCGATGAGAATAGCTTTGATTGAGAACTAATTCTATTCCATTCGTTTTGATCTAGTCTCACAAAACCATCGACGTTCGCTGATTGTATTGGTGATGAGTTACCGATCGGCTGGGAGCAAGCTTATCATCCACTACTTGGACATTATTTTATCGATCACATCAATCGATCGAATCAGATCGAAGATCCAAGAATCGAATGGTTAGCGGTGCAAGCTAACATGTTGATCGGTTACCTCAAACAAGCTAGTTAGTGATTCAACATTTACGATCTCGATCCAGATAATATATTTAATATTGTAATATCTATTTTTTTATTTTACTTTATTTTTTTTTTTTTTTGCTTCCATCCGATTAAAAATTCGATTCGAATCGAAAATCTTTAGCCAAAACTGAAACGAATGAATCGGAAACCATCGTCGATCCATCTTGTACCATCGAACCGAACAAAGTTTTCGAATGTGAAGAGAAGATCTATTCCAATATGGATCAGATTGGTCTCCATCAAAACTCTGATCTTCTTTCAAATCAAACGAATAGAATTACGAAAAAAATTACTTTCAGTGAGCCCCTGATTCAATCGAAAACCGATGAATGTGTTTCATCGGAACAAACCAGATCAGAGCAAGAGATATCTCATTCTACCTCAACAAACATCGATGATTATCATCGAATCGAGCCAATCGATAATTTCTACAATGAGCCAATATTGTTTGCTAGATCTGATCCATCAGATCTACATAAATGTAGCTCAAAAGTATCCTTGATCTATGATGAGAATTCCGATTATGCTGTCATCGATGGAATATCGAGCACCGAATATCGAGAGAATGATCCGAATCTATCGAGAAAGGAAACGAATCATTCGATTACCTATGCGAATCTGTTCCATGTGATCTCACCTGATGAAGCCCAAACCAAATTATCACCAACAACGGCAACACCTAAATCATCTTCATCAGTATTATTAACATCATCATCAATGTCGAAGTTTCCATCATCTTTACAATCGGTTTCGAATGATTGTACAAGGTAAGAAACCGATTTCTTCAGAACACTGCAACTTAATCATTGCTATCTTCCTTTTTTTTGAATCAATAAACCCAATCGTTTTGAATGATGGAATAGAAACAATCTGAAGGGTTCGAATTCGATCGCATCGTTACCGGCCTCAATATCGGCATCTAAAACTGGCCACAATCTCGCAAACGGGACCGAAAATGATAGCAACAATAATCTTCGATATTACAACACCACTCATGAGATCGATCATTTTCAATGCAAAGCGCTGCTACAGAAATCTCTTTGGGAAGCGAAACGTCGTGTTGCTCAATTGAAACAAGAGCTTGGCTCATCATCATCATCATCGTTATCATCGTCCACAATGGTGCCTAATCATCAAACCTCAAAAGAGAATCTTTCCTATCAGAATAGTCTTTCGGAGAGGATAAATGAGACATCATCATCATCATCACTTTCATTATTATCATCGAGTGCCATATTGATCAAAGAGAATTCCACATTATCGAATCAAAATCTGGTTCATAATCGTAATGTTTTATCGATTATCGATCGTTTCTATAATAAGCATGGACCGAAACATAGTCAGAATGCCATTGAAGTTTAAGTTTTCATGGATTTCCTTTTTTTCCACATTAATTTTTCGATTAGAAAAAGAAAGAGAAGAAAAAAACCATTCGAATGAGATTAATCAAAGAATAAAAAATTCCATCGAATCTTTGATGTGTTTTTTTTTAAACTTTTTTTGCTCAATAAATTTTTTTTGATTAATTTAAATATGGTTGATTCTATCGGAACAGTGACAAGAAAATTGGCATCCATTTTGCTCTCAAAATGTTGGATATAGAAAAAAAGCATAAATGTCGAACAGTCGGATCAGTAGGGATTTTTTTTCTCTCGTTTCGAAACTACTCGGAGAAAGAAAGAGAGAGATCATTTTTTTTTCAAAGACACTATACAATCTTTAGAACGTCATCATCTTGAACTTTCAAGTTTTTTTTTCATCGAACTTTTTCTCCGTTCAAGTTGTAAGGTGTTCCAAAGTGTTGCTCTTTGAATACACATACAACGTGGCCAATCATAACGGGTTATGATATTGAATGATGATAGCAATGATGATGCTAAACGATAAGTTCAAAGCTGATTATGATTTGATAGGTAACGGTGACTATTGTAGTGTGTAGTGTGTAGTGTGTAGCAGCTAGAGGATTGATTTGAAACATAATGAAGGAACGATTCGAATGCCATTCTCGAATCGAATCGTTTAAAAGAATCTAGAATAGAGAAAATTAATCGAATAATTGTTCACGATAAAATAGAAGACAATTCTTGATTAAACTTGTAAAAGAAACAAGTTGAATCTAGTACGCTTTAGATTTTAATTCTCCTCAAATTAGCTTTGAGGGGAGAAAATTTTAGAGCAAAAATTATTTTCTGTTCTCTTTTTGATCGAAAACATTTTAAAATCAATCGAAAAATTCGAATATCTTTTCACTTTCGTTATCAGACACAAAAAAAATAAAATAAAATAAACATTCGAATTTTTCACCCCCTCTGCATATCTGCTTTTTTCTGTTTCCATTCTCTCCTTTTTTTTTTTTTTTTTTTTTTTGACTTTACCATTTCCTTTCCGAATGCTTCGAATTCGAATGCTTTTACTTTCTCTCTCTCTCTCTCGATGTTCGATTTTGTCCTCCCAAAATCTGTTTGTACTTTTCATTCTCTTTTCTCGATCGATTTCGAAAGTTTCGACGTCATTTTGGATAATCGTGGAGAGAACATAAAAAGAGAGAGAGAGAAAAAAATTTGTTCCAACCAGTTCAATTGTATTCAATATCGATTGCCATCTCTAAGCAATTATCCAACAACGACCGTGATCATCATCTCTAACAATGGCGAAAGTATTTCTCTCTCTCTCTTCTTCTCTTTACTTTGTAATTATTCATCCTTGATGTTCTAGTATCTAGATTAATTTTACTTTCATTTCATCTTGATTCCATTTCGAAAAATTTGAAAAATCTTCGTTTCTTTTTTGCGAAAAGAGAGATAGAGGGAGAGAGAGAGAAAGTAGAATGAGAAGTACTACTGTTGCATCACAAAATCTGTACCTATAATATATACGTGCCATTTGGAATCAGTATTGCTAAATAGAGATAGAGAGAGAGAGAGAGAGAGAGAGAGAGAGAGAGTGAGAGAGAAGATTGGTATGGTGCTGTATTCGTGTTCCACTCTACTGTTTCCTCTCAACTTCTTCTCTCTTTTTGCTTCTCGGCCCTTGTGGCTAAGATCAAAAGTGTAGTAACTACTTCTCTCTTTCTTTCTCTTTTTTTCTCTGTTCCACATTTTTTTAAAGAAGCTGTGAAACTTTGCGTTTGTGCTCATCGCCACAATCATTCGATTACTTTCGTTACGCAAATGCTTGTGGATTGAAAGCTAAGATGTTTATGAAAAAGCAAAAAGAATTGCCTTGCTAAGAAAAATTCTTTTTGAGATTTGATTTCGATTAATTTCATCGAATATTAGAAATTTAGATTTTTTTCTAGACACAAGTGTTGCGAGAAGATGGGACGAAAACGTGAATCAAACGTGATTTCTAAAATTAAAACAAGTATTGTTTTCAATTTGACGATTATAATTTATGACAAAAGCTAAAATCTCTTTTTTTCTCTCAATAAATCTGAAATCAGAATCGAATGAACTCAAAATTAAACAACAAATTGATCGGCCACAAAGTCGTTCCAGCATTTTGTCTGATAGCACCGATAATGAATCCGTCTTTTCTAATGATTATTCTGTGGTTTCATCGATTACAAATTTATCGATACGTGCGGATGATAATGAAACTTTCTCGACAAACCATGGACAGAATCAAACTGATGATTATGGACAAAATCCTTCCGATGATGATGAGAATTCCAATAGTTTGCGTTTGAAACTATCTTACGTTTTAGATGAATTACAATCGACTAGGAATCAAAAAGATCTACAAAATCTTCTCAAATCTTTGTCAGAACAATTGAAGAGTCATTTCTGTTTGGATCACCTAGACAAAAGGTTCGTTTCGCTCTTTGTATAAAAGAATTTAAGAGATTTAAATGTTTGGCATTGATTGGTCTTTATTTATGCAGCCGACTTACCTTGCAAGATGTCATTGAAGTTCGAATGAAACGAAATTTAACAGAAATCGCCATCACAATTGTCTGTTTAACTTTAATAACTTTTGGTGAATCGACTTATTCAGAAGAAATATTTAGATCAGTGTATGCATCACTGATTCGCATATTGCTAGATCCTGCCGCCAAGCCATCTTTACGATCCAAAAGTGCAACGGTTTTGAGGTTTCATTTTTAAATATCCCTATGGTCAGAAAGTTTTAAGCTTATTCAATTCTTTAGACTGTTATTGAAGCTCCTAGAATCATCTGGACAAAATAAATATTGTTTTGTTCAATAATTTTCATTCTTATATTTCAAATTCTTTATTACAGGCATTCATAAAAACTTGATCTTCACTCAAAATAACTAAGGTTCTCACCTCAAGAACGATATTCAATGAATTATTTTTGAAAAATTAGTTTTAGTGAAGCATAAAAAAAACTTTCTGACCTTTTTTTCATACTGATTCGAACACTCACTTATTTCTTCTTGTTTTGATTTAACCGTGTCCTACCTAGTATTGGTTGTTTCATCACCGATTATGGCTGTGAAAAGATTGAAGAACTTATTGAACAATTACTGAGTATTAGTTTGTCCAAAAATTTCGATGATCGGAATCAATTAAACGAATGGAACTCGATGAAATCGAATACTATGAATATGTTCGCTTTTTTGGCTACAATTTGTGATGAAAAATTTCTAAAAAAAATTGTTGAAAATGAAATTTATGAACTTATTGATTGTCTAGAATCGAATAATTTGGAACTTCGGTTGGCTGTTGGAGAATTTTTTGCTCTATTTTTTGAAATATTTGAAATTCAAAATGGATCTGTTGCGATCGACGACGATGAAGAAGACGAGGATAATGATGATGGACTTGAAGATCATACTTTTGCTGAAATGAATTTGATTCGACAAAAAATCTCTGATTTGGCAAATGATTCACAGAAATCTAAATCGAAAAAAGAACTTCGATTACAACGATCTACTTTCCGAAAGATTTTATCAACAATTAATGGCAATGAATTTAGCACAGAATCGGTGAAATTCGGTCTAGAGCAGATACAAATTGATTCATGGCGAACAAAATTTTATTATCAAACTTTTTGCAATATTCTTGGAAGCGGTATGAACCATCATCTCGCTCGAAATCCTTTGCTTAGAGAGGTTTTTGAGCTTGGAGCTGTTTTAATCAATCCGTTCGAAAATGGATCAATGGAAAAATCGAATATGGTATTGAAAATTTTCTCGAATTAATATCATATTATCTTAATCATTTTTCTCAAACTAATTTTCCCAATAGAAACACATGCAACAAATCAATCGAAAATCTCGGGAAAAAAATCGTTCAAAAATGCGTGACAAACGTCTTGGTGTAGATTTTTGATGAGCCCAATTCGAATGATTGATTCTTCGGAATGTGATCGATGTTAGCAATTAGAATATTTTCTTCCATTTCATACATTAGAATAATATGATTTATTTTTGTTCTTTCTGTTTGCCAATTTGTTTTGTTTATGCGATTTATTTGTCGCGTTTTTAGTCATTCAATTGTTATACCTATCGATTGAGTCTAAGTTGTCTTTTTTTTTTTTTTTTTGAAATCGAATTGACAATTGCAAGGATTTCTCATCTCTCATTTGTTACATTTAGATAATATTTCATATGATACTGCCATATAATTTATATCTACAGCATTTGAGAGGAAGTCTTTCATATTTAAATCGCTAACATCTCAATGAAAATCTTTAACGTTGTTTTTGTTTTTCCGTAATTTAAAATCTGATCCACTCTTTACGCTAACTATTTATTCAATTGGAATCTATTCACAAAGATCTACCGATTTTTTTTTGCGTCTATTTTTCTGTCATAATGAATTCACACAAATTTGGGAAGTTGTTTTTTTTTTCAAGAAAATAAAAGCCATAATTGAAGCGAAAAAAAAATTTGAAATCAATACTTTTTTAATAATTATTTAATAATTTGTTATTGAAGATTTCCTTCTTTTTCAATCTCCGATTCACAAATAGTAAAAAAAAGAGTACAGAGAAATTTCCAAAATTAAAGAAACAAATTGAATGAAATCTTCGATCCAAATCTAAAGAGAGAATTCAATTGGGGGAAATTTTTTTTTTTTTTTTTTACGATACGTTCAAATCTTTTAGTTCGCGAACATCGAAACAGAACCACATCAAAAGTGATGCTATTGAGCAAACACACACACACAAACACACAAATACAAGAAGAAACACAAGGAAAAAAAACAAACATACTTGAAACAAAAAAATCTATCTAGATTCTAGAAGAGCAATGGATTATCATTGGCGAAATAATAATAATAATAATAATAACTGGATTAATTTTTTTTTTCTTTTTTTTTTAGCTAAAAGCTGATATTCGACAAGGAGACGATGAGATAGCGCGACTCTCGTTTTCTCTTGCTCTTGGTTCCAAATCTATAAAAAAAAAATTATCTATTTCAGTCGTTGCGTAACACTGGCCAATGCAACAGCCATCGCTTGGATCGCTGAGAAAGGATACTCGAAATCCAATGTGTATGCATTCGAATCGATTCTTCCGAATTGCATCACCTTTTTGTGATTAAAAAGAGAGAAAGAGAGAGAAAGTTTAATTAATCAAAAATGTTTTGATCAATTCAATTCAATTCAATTCAAAGATTGTCTTCTTCGATGAAAGACAAGCTCGCTAACCAACGCTCTCTACGCGAACGAAGAGATTGCGATCTCAATTTACCTGACGATTTTGATATTCAATTTGGAAATTTTTAGCCGATTCTTGTGTGACACGTCCACCAAAATCTAATTGATAAACTTGGCTGATTTCGTTCCACAATGGAGCTTTGTTATGCAACGAGAAAATTCTATCCGATTCCTCTACGTTTTGACTACGTTTACGATCACGATCGTTCCACAGCGCTCGCATCGATAATGATTTGGGACGGTTTCGATCGGATCGATCACGATCCAATAGATCCATCGTTCGATCTCTATCGAAATTCGAACGATCTGGATCGGATTCGCAAACGAAAAAATTTGGATGAAATAAAGCGTTCGTTGATAAACAATTGTTACGTAATCGATGCCGATAACGATCACGATGATCTCTTTTATTCGCATCTAGATTAGAATTTTTTCTCTCACCAACCATACCATTGTCTTGATTATAATTATCATTGTCATCATCATCACTTGTCTCTTCTTCGGTGCTACAATCGAAATAATTCAATCTGAAACGAATACAAAACAATCATTAGATTTCGATCAAATTGGAAAGCTTTGTCATCTTACTTTTTTCTTAATTTACGGATCACTTTTGGACTTTGAAATAAATATCTCCCATTTGAACGTCTTGTTGTTGTTGTTGATGAAGTGGTACTAGAAAATTTTCGATTCTCATTCATCAACGGTGATGCTGGAAGACTGCGATAGTTTGTATTCAAAGCGATCGATGATCCATTGGTGAACCAAGATTGTCGCTGATTGATCGGATCGAACGATTCATCTGCCAGATTATTGAATGAAAAATTTCGTTTTTGAGCCTCCACATCTTTGGTTAAGATCGATCTGTTACGATTGATACCACAATGCTCCTCTACAACTACATCGACAACATCATCATTACCATCATCATCAGCATCTTCAACTTGGTTGCTGCTCATCGCCATCGATCCATTACTCGATGATGTCGAAGCATTTCGACAATTTGAATTGCTTCTCCATCTCCAATCACCATGATTATTGCTAAATTTTCGAGATAAAAACAAAGATGATAATGATGGTGATGGTGATGATGTTGTTGTGGATGGAATCGATGAGGATTTTGATCGATAACTTCGATGCTGATCACTATCTTGAATATTTGTTATGCCAGTAGAGAATCTATCGGAATAATCTTTCTCTTTTTCGATCATTGTCGTTTGTTTTGTCAACAATTTTCTACTCAATGATTGAACAATTTGTTCGACATCTCGAAAATAGATATTCGATTCGTTCTCATCGAGACAATCGGTTTTTTCGATCCGATTGTCGTTGTTTGTTTGATTTTGACAACTCTCTCGATCATCATCATCATCATCATCATCATCTTGATATTTCGTTGTACCAGAAACAATTTCATATCGATTCTGATCGATATTTTCCATCTCAATCGATGATGATCTTCTTTCACGATCTTTATGATCAATTACGTTCCGTTTTGATTCGTTCCGATCATCTTGGCGAATCGTACAAAGATCACTATCATCATAGATGTGATAGGTTCGATAAGCGATCGTCGTCATCGCATTGCTCGATTTTTTTGAATTTCTTTCAATCGCTATCGGTTGTTTTCGATCACAAACATCTTGAATTTGATCCAAGTTATTACTATCTTCACGATCAACTGCTAGCGATGATGATTGATACTTTCCATCGGTATCATCACAACGAACTATAAGATCAAAAATTTTAAGAGTGGAAAAAATTTGAGCAAATAAATCGATAATTAGATTTTTTTTTTGTTTTTAATGTTTTTTTTTTGTTCGCAAAATTTTTTCCCCTAGACTACCTGTTTTATGATGAGGTCTCGATGAATTTCGATTCGCTCGAGCTCGACGATGCTGAGATCGATGCTGGTGATGATGATGATGATTATGATGATGATTGTGATAGAACATCGAAACATGTTTCGGACTCTCCGATTGGAATGTTTGATGTTTGAATTGTCTCACCATTGTTGTGATGTTATTGTTATGATTCGTATCATCTTCGATCATCGTTCTTTCTTGTTCATCATATTTTTTCGAAAAAATCCAACTATTCTCCGATATTCTATTCGAATTTGAAACATTTTCTTCTCGATTTTGATCGATTTCTTTCGCTTCCAATAATGGAGATGCTAGATGAGCCATTCGTTTACTTGACAGGGCTGTAGTTGTTGTCGTTGTTGTTGTTGATGATGATGATGATGATGATCGATCACCAATCGATAAAGTTGTCGAAGAAGATGGTTTAATTTCGAGATCATAATCCAATGTTTGTGATGATTTTCTCTTTGGATTTGTTTTTTCGATCGCATTTTCGCGATCGAAATTTTGCTCAACATCATCATCATCATTTTCACCATCGTAGAGATTTTGATTGATTTTCAATGTAAGAAATTCTTCAGCAAAAAGATTGTTGAATCTTTGATGCAAAGAAACATTCGATGATTCCGATCCAAGATCGTTGGAATCGATCGGTCTCCGATCATGATGAAAATCTATCGATGATTGTTGCCGTTGATGTTCTTCTGTCAATTGTTGAACTCGATCGTATATCTCAACGTTTTGTTCCAAAAGATTTTGTTGATTGTAAAGATTTATTCGATTCTCTCTTTCGCGATTCTGATCGCATAGCATCGAATTTCGTTTCGATCGTAATGAATTTCTAATTGGAACTACTGTGATTGATTTCCGTTCGACAAGATGATTTCGATGATAATATTCGAGAAAATCTTCAGATTCTGAATCAGAAGAGGATGAAATCATTGGCGAAGGAATAGGAATAATACGTCTGTTATTATTGATTCGATTCGATGCATTCGTATCGTTCTCGTCTATCAATGCAGATAATCTATTCGATTCTTTTGGATCAAAATCTTCTCGATCAAAATCTAAAAACGTATTATTCTCATTCAATTCTTTGATTTTCAACGACATTTGTCGTGGTTGCAAATGCAAAAGACTAGTTTTATAGGTGATTGAGCCTAAATAGGAAGGCAACTTTTTCGTAAGGCTATTAAATCGGAATTTTGTTCCCCAAATATTCGAAGTAATCATCACTATCCTTTCGGTTTCGGGTAGCTCGTTACTAATCAAACTTGTTCTCTTTCGTTCTTGCTTTTTTTGCTGTCGATCTGATTCGATTGGGATTAGATTGTTAAAAATCTCTTGGTTTTCGATCGGTTGCGATGATGATCGTAGAAAAAGTGTCCGCTGTGATCGTCTAAATCGACGACGAAATTTTGGCGTCAAATATTGGCTAACAAATGATTCTTCCGTTTCACTATCCGATGTTGTTAATGGTAAACCTCTTTCAAGTCCATTCATCATCATAACTTGTAGATTAGCGTTGGTGGAAAGATCATGACATTCGTTTGAGTTTATTTCGATATTTTCCAAACTATTAATTGTTCTAATCGATGAATTTTTTTCTCGATCCATTGATTGTTCAAGATTTCGAGAGGAGAGTTTTGGATTGAAAATAACAAACTCTGGTTTCAATCTACTTGAACGTTTCCCTTTCAAGATCGGTATCAAACCACCAAGATACTCAAGATAAAGTGTGTAGATTGTATCGGATGTTGCCGATTCAATCGGATCATTCTGTTTGATCAAGGTACAATAGAGACGATCATTGTTTTTCGGTGGCCGTAGAACAAATTCATCGATTTGTGAACTCTTTGGTAGATTGCAACGAATAGTCGAAGTGAATAGCTCTCTTAAAAGATTCTGTATCGGTTCTGGTGCTTGAAGCTTTCCAATAGATGATTCATCTCGAAGATGATTAAACACTTGTAGACCAGAGAAAAACGTTAGGCTCGGTAGACTACGATACCGATACGGAGAGAGAGAGAGAGAGAGAGAGAAAGATGAGAATTTAAGGCTTTTTTCTATCAAAGTAAAAAATTATTTAAAAACTTACCCATTAAAAATCCAAGCGACATAAAGTAGTTGACCGCAAGCTATGAATAATCGTCGATCATTTAGAGCCCAAGCTAATGCGGAAAGAGGCTGTTGATTGAAATCCAAATTGATCTGTTTGATTAGAGTACCATCGTTCGAATAGAATCGAACTATGTTGTTGTAGATGAAATTTTTGTTCGCAATCCTATTAATTCGATGCCCACCGACAGCCAAAATTTTTCCACTCAACGACCATTCGATTTTGATATTCAATAATGATGTTTCGATTATGTACGGAAACACTTCATCATAGTTTCGCATCAAATAGATTGTACCATCAACAAAACTAACCGCAAGCATTTGTTGTTGATTTTCACTTTTATTATTCTGATTATTATTATTATCATTGTTGTTGTTGTTGTTGTTGTTTTGTGTGTTCCGAATCGAATACGATGATGCTGATAGTGTGGCGGAATTTCGTGAGTTATTTTGTTCTCGATTCAATACTCTCATCGATGACCATAGCATTCGATTAATTTCGACATTCTCTTGTAAGCTAATCTGAGTGATGAAAACACCATGTACTGAGATCACTGATTCAAAATGAAGAAAAAAAGATCAAACAAAATTGTTACAATCGAAATCTATTTGAGAGAGAGAGAGAGAAAGAGAGAGAAATAGACAGACCAAGTATATGACCATTTGAGGTTCCAAAAAGAACATATTGATTGTTGAGAGTCCATACACCGCAAGTGATTGAGCATTCACTTAGATTCAACATCGATGACCAATAACGTTGTCCCGTTACCGATCCAACAAGAACGAAACCATCTTGATAGCAGATCGATGCCATACGACCATCATGGCTCCAAGCGAAATCTATCACAATAGTGTTACGATCGTTGATCAATTCGATCGACCAACGGCCTTCATATTTGATCCAAACAAAAATCACACCATTACGATCACATGTGGCTAGTTTTTGATAAGGCTCATTCCATCGGACCAAAACAATCTCTGCTCGATGTCCACGAAGATTGTAATTGGTTCGAATCGGAAAAATTCGTTCCGTATCTGAACTGATTGTTTGATTTTGATCCGGATCCGAACAATAATTTTGTTGTAATCGTTTTATTAATTTTTTTCGACAATATTGTTGATATTGATCGCGATAGAAATCGATATTGGTATAGCTAATACCAACAACACCTTTTTGATTACCGATCGCTAGCCAACCATCAAGATTACGCTCGTATCTCTGACGATGATTCACATCATTCGAGATCGAATCCAATCTCGAAACGATCTCGCTCAATTCAGCACCTCTTTCATTATTATTATTATTATTATTATTTTCATCGATTCTATTATGAGCGTTTTGATTCAAATCATTATTGTTACTATCGATGTTTCGATCGAAACGATTCCGATACGAATCGTTTGTTCGATTCAGATTGCTATCACTCTCGATTCTTTCTCGATCGTTTCCATATTGATGATTGGTTCGAAACGATGAATTGGGACCATTTCTTCGATCATGATCGATGCTTTCAGTAGCTCTTTGGTTTGAATTCGAATCAAAATTATCTCCATTATCATCATCTTCATCATCATCATCATCGATGGCCCAATTAGTGTTTGCCATTTGATTTTCGGCATTGATCATCCATGAAAGACTTGTGATTGGATTATCATTGTACGATTGTGGATGTTCGATTCTTTCGAATCTTACAAACATTCTCTCTCTCTTTCTCTCTCTCTCTCTCTCTCTCTCTCTCTCTCTCTCTCTCTCTCTCTCTCTCTCTCTCTCTCTCTCTCTCTCTCTCTCTCTCAATAATTATTGCAGCGAGGAGAAAAAAAAATGAAATTCTTTTTTTTTTTAAACTATTTTTTTTTTTAGAGAAAATTTTTCATTGTATTCTGGGAAGAAAAACAAGATATTTTTCATTCCATTGATAATTGCATCGATATTAGAATATTTTTCGAAATCAAATTGAAGAATTCACAACTCCTTTGTGATTGATTATGATTTTTTTTTTTTTGAAAAAAAAATCGGTTCAAAATAAGCAAACAAATCGATTACGATACGAATGATACGAAATGTGAATGAAAAACGAGATTGATTCTTATCGAGAGATTATGTCGATGATGTTACACAGCTACAATCAAAATTCTAGACTGATTACCTAATTTTTTTTTGCTCGCCAATAATATTCACAAAATCTAAAGCTTTGAAGAGGAGTGAAATTTTCTAGATTTCGACCTCTACCGTGGATCATTCTATGTGTGTGCTAGGATCTTTTCTCTCTCTCTCTCTCTTCGTTCCTATCGAATCGTTGAGAGAATCTGTATGAGATATCTTGGAACATTTTTGGAACACAGTAACACTATGCGCGTTAACTTTCGCGCATATTTAGAACAGGAAAATTCTATCCACTCACTCACTCTCTCTATCTCTCTCTCTCTCTCTCTGGTTCGATCCATAGTATCGTATCGATCATCAGAATGGATCGTTCCAGATCATTCATATTGTTGTACGATTTCGATTCGAAATAGTCTATTTTTGTTTCAAGAGCATATTCGAGCATATTCCGTCTCATTCGTAGGCGGCCATTCGATCGCTTCTGTTCTTGATTCTTCCAAAAATTTTTTTCGGGATAGATGAATTGTATGAATTGGTAATTTTTTCACGATTCCGACCTAGACACAAATATATTTTTTTTTTCTCGCCGTTCTTTCTTCAATTTGGATCTTCTTTTTTTTCTCCCTTACATTTTGTTATGCTGTGTTTTTTTGATGAACATAAAGAGAGATGAAATGATGTATTTTTTTTTCTCTTGCAAATCTCTCTTGATCTCTATGACTAGAAAGAAGAGAAGAAGAAATAATAATCATTCAAATCAATCGAAAATTAAGAAAGAAAATAAAATCAAAGAAAGAGAGAGACTAAGAGAGCATTTTTGTGAGAACACCATTGCAGACCGGGGGGGGGGAAATCATCGAAATCATTCATTTGATCATTCTTCTTCGAGATTTTTATTTCCGTAATGATTTTTTGTTTTAGAAATGAGAAGCTTAACCAATATCTTCACATTTAATTTGTCGGACATTTAATTCTTCGAATTCATTTGGCATCGAAAAAATCTAAACGTGATTCTTGGACCAAATTTGATGACACAATGATCCCATTATAGAAATCCATTGAGAGAAAATTGTCGAGCGAAAATAAAAAAGATCAAAATCAAAAGGAAATGAATCAATGTTTTGTCTCTCGATGATCTTGATTTTGTAGTTCATAATTGATCGATAATAATTATAATAATAATAATAATAATAATAATGATTTAATATGATAGAATTTGTTCCGAGATCATAGGGAAAATAGAGCATAGCTAAAAAGGGTAGAGAATTTAATCGGACCAAAATCGATGATCAATTATTATTATTATTATTATTATTATTATTATTATTATTATTGCTATTGATTTTGGAGTTAAAATTCTTCTGGGGATACCGATCATCATCACCATCATCATTAAATCGACTTAACAGGAGAGAGAGAGAGAGAGAGGAGAATGTGAATTGAATCATCGATTTTGAGAAGGGGACTAAGAAGAGAGTGGAATGGGGTAGAAATTTTCGAATTGATTCAAATTCGTAGCCGAATTTCTCATTGCGATTCTCTTCAAGACATTGAGGATTATTTGGGCTGTTTTTTTTTCATTTTCATTTTGATTTTGATTTTTTTTTGTTCTTTGTTCTTACTCCAAACGAAAGCTGCCAAATTGTTTGGATTCGATGCTCTGAATCCATTTTATAATCCATTTCATCTCTCTCTCTCTCTTTTTTTTTACTGGTTGACAAAATAATCACCTACTTCAACGATAATATTCAATGTTTTCTCTCTCGCTTATTGAAAGCTCGTTAGAAATTCGAAGCTTCTAGGAATTCGAAGCCGAAAACGATTGTTTCATCATTAAAAATCAATGTGAAACAAGTGCATAGAGACAGAGAGAGAGAGAGAGAGAGAGAGAGAGAGAGAGAGAGAGAGAGAGAGAAAAGAATCTCAAAAGTGAAAATATTCTTAACGCTTGTCATGGGACGATTTAAGAACTCAATCAAAAACTTTCCTAGAGTTTATCTCTTTTCTCTAAAAAGTTTCGAAATAGTAAAAAAAAAATACAATTTAAACTCAATCCAAATATGTTTATATTCCGAAGCGATAGCGAATCAATTTGATCCAATATGGAATCAGATCAGAACAGAACAGAAGAGAACAGAAGCGACCAAATTGAATCGGAATCCGATTTTGAGATAAAATCTAATCAAATTGATTCCAATTAATTTTTTTAGAGATAAAATTTTCATAATAAATTTCTAGATATCTAAGAACTAATCTTAGTTCGAAAGTGAACAAAGTTAAGCTTCACGATTTGACGAAGATTTGTGTTTCGATGATGATGGTCGTAGGAAAATTTGCAATTTTTTTTTTCAATAATCTCTCTCTCTCTCTCTCTCTCTCTCTCTCTTTGTTAATAAGTAGAAAGCTAAGCTTAATAAAAAGTTAATCGTTTCGGTTCATTTGGTCCATTTTCTTCTATTATAATCACTAAGTCCTAGAGATTTTGATTTAGGAAATACCATCACTTTCGATTCTTTCGGGAGTTTTCTAGTCTTCTTTGTCTAAAAAAATTCTCTTTGTCTTTTTTTCTTGTTTTGTTTTGTTTTTTTGTTTTTTGTTTCAATTTTTTTTTTTCTTCAATCTAATCTAATTAAATTAATTTGAGAAAAAATAAACGAAACATCATTCATCATTGCTTGGCTTAAAATCATGAAAACGAAAGAGAGAGAGAGAGAGAGAGAGAGAGAGAAAGGTGATTATGATGAAATCCATCAAAGCTTGAGCAGAAGATAAAGTAAAAATAAAAACATCAAAACTTTTCATTAAATTTCTTTGTGGATCTAGTTCGGTCCGGTCAGTGTGGACCGATATGGAAAAGTTTGAGAAGAAAAGGAGAAAAAAAAAAGAATTTTTATCTTTTTTTTGTTTTGTTTCAATCTTTTCATACCAAAAAAAAAAAAAAAAAAAAATTCAATCTCTCTCTCTCTTTGTTAACCGATATTTGTCGCTCGCCTTACAGATTATTGTGAGACGACGACGATGACGACGATGATGATGATCGACTTGAAGGCCGAGAGCTTAGTAAAGAGAGAGAGAGAGAGAGAGAGAGAGAGAGAGAGAGAGAGATCGGGAGACATTGTTGTTTTTGGTCAGATTTGTTCGAAACAAATCGATAGAGTTAGGTTTAAGATTTTATTATTCTTATTATTAGAATTATTATTCTATTTTGAAATTTGATCTTCCTCGATTCGTCTGGTGTTGTCTGATAATTTTTCTTTTTTTTTTTTTTTTTTTTTTTTGGTGACGAGAATTTGCGATCCAAGTGGCGAATTTTATTTCCTTCTAGCTGTCTCCATTTCGTTCTACTTTTTGGTCCAGATCGCTTCAACTCTTTCGTTGGAATTTTTTTTTTTTTTTTTTGCTTCCAATCTCAAAAACAAAAGAATACAGATTAATCAATCATAGAAGATTTACATTGATGGGTTTCGTTTTCTTTCTTTCTTTCTTTTTTCGTTCTCACTCTCCATTTCTTGTCTAGCCATCTCTCTATCTAGCAATCTAATTATTCTCTGATGAAATCATCGATAGCGAGCAAATAATCTCATTCGATGTTTGTTTAGATCGAAACAGAACAGAAGAGTGAGTGAGTGAGTGAGAGAGAGAGAAAGGGAGAGAGAGAGAGAGAGAGAGAGAGAGAGAGAAAGGGAGAGAGAGAGAGAGAAAGAGAGAGAGAGAGAGAGTTTGATGTGAAGGAAACCAAAAAAAAAAAAAATGATAGATTTGAAATAAATTTGAGAAATCTAATAAAACTAAACAAAGATCTAATTGATTGAATAGACAAAAGAAAAAAAAAGAGATTTTGTAACACTCTAAGATCTAACGAATGAAGATATATATATTTGGATTGTTCTTTCTACGAAATCTAGATGAATAAGTTCATATTATTATTATTATTATTATTATTATAAAATTTTGTAATGTTTGAGTTTAAAATCTTTATAAAAATGAATCGGAAACAAAACAGATAATGAAACTAATAAAATTGCAAATGGAAACCAAATTAATAGATCTAAGATTTGAGAATTGAATTTGATTATGAGAATTTTACATTGGAGATTTTTTTTTAAGAATTTCATTTCAATCAAATCTAAAATTGAGATTATGATGGATTGTGGAGAAGAAAAAAAAAATAAATTTTTTTTCTTTCTTTCTTTCTTTCTTTCTTTCTTTCTCATCGAATCATTTCGATTCATTTCGATTCAACATTTTGTTCTACGTTTAAATGTTGAAATTTTTTTCACGAAAGAGATTCAAATGGTGGACGTAAAAATGGTAACAATCAAAAATCTTATTCAGCTAGCTAGATTCAAGCAAAAAAATATTAATTTTAATAATAATAATAATAATAATAATAACTTTATGAATATCATCTCATTGATTTTTATTTTCAATTAATTTATTTTCGATGCCTAGCTTTTTTTTTGTTTCCAAGATCTCAACGAGATATCATTGAGAGAGATTCCCATTCTTGATCGAGACGAAAATAGCCCCCGGAGTATACCGTCCTGGTAGATCTCAATTTCATTCGTACCCCTTCCTCCAAAATTAGAGTCTAAGAGAGAGAGAGAGAGAGAGAGAGAGAGAGAGAGAGAGAGAGAGAGAGGGGGGGAGAGAAGAGTAAAATCGAACGTTTTCAATGTCAAACAAATTTGTTCAAACGAAACTAGAAAAATATTTGGAAGAACCTAAACAAACTAGACTAAACAATTCGTTTCAAATTTGTTCAAAAAAAGAGAGAATGGAGCCGGGAGGAAGAAAGAGAATTCTTTTGATCGAAAAAAAATGAACCTAATCAGTTATTATTGTCTGTAAAGATCAATGCTTCACTTGATTGCAGCAGAAGCAGCAACAGCAGCAGCAGCAAAGATATAGAGAAAATTCACTCAAACTACACTAATTTCTTTTCAAATAATAATAATAATATTAATATTAATATCTAAAATGTTATCCAAATTATCATCACTCGTTTGATGGAATAATTACCGAAAAAAAACAATAAAACTCAAAAAGTTTCTAGAGAGATAATAATCCCTACTCTCTCTCTCTCTCTCTCTTTTTGGTACAAATCCTTTCTCAGTCATCGATGAATTTGAAGTTTTTTTCGTTTTTTGTTTTTTGTTTCTGATACTATTGAAATTTTATTAGCGAATCGAATGAGAGAAGACCTAGCGAAAATAAATCTGAAAATTAAGAAAAAAATAAAAACGAAATTCTCTTCTTCTCCTTCTCTCTCCCTTTCTCTTGGATCGGTTAAGCTAAACAAAGCTAAGCAAAAATTTTAACAATAGAATTTTGATGATGGTGTTTGTGTGTGTGTGTGTGTGTGTTTGTGTGTGATTATAATAATCATAATGAATCATTGGTTGTCGTTGTTGATTGTTTATGCTCCAATTATCATTCTCGATGAAGATTGATCCAAAGTTCGTTCATAATTATTTTTAACACCATCCTCGATGCCATCATCATCATCATCATCATCGTAATAATTGTCATTCTCATTCGAGATTGTCTTTTTCTTTCATTTCCATTTTTATTTTATTATTATTTTATTTATTTTTTTTTTTTTTGGATATTCCATTTGAAGAAATGTTTTGTGAACGAAAAACAAAAACATCGATAAGTTTTAAAGAATGAATTTATCTCAATCGTTTAGAATGTTTGCGATGTTATTTGTTTGAAAAAATTTTCGCATCTCAAATTCAAACTTTGAGTTTGAGTTTTAATGATTCGAATAGAAAAAAGAAAAAGAGGAAAACAAAAAAAAAAGTTTTAAATTCGATTTAGATTCCAATCGAAACCGAACGAAAAGATTCATAGCCTAAATTAGAATACAAGAAAATAGAGAGAGAGAGAGAGAAACAAAAAAATAATAAAGAATAGAGCAATAAGCGATAGAATCCATTCAACTCGATCCAAGTACATTCGATACTTGGAATGATTTCGATAAGTTTCGATAACATTGCCGATCTCGGTTCCGGTTACAATCACATTTTCATTTTCATCAGAGAAACTTTTGCAAAAAAAAATCACCAAAAAAAAAAAAAAAGATTGGATATTACAAAAAAAAAACAAATAGATTTTTTTTTTCTTTAAATTTTCTTCAATATCGAGAGATGAAGAAAAATTAACTTTACTCGACACGATCCAATCTATTTTGCGAGACAAAATTCAATCAGTGATGAATGGAGAGATGGACACAAAAAAAAGACTAAGCAAAAAGCAGAGAAAGAAAAACGAGATATGATCGTTGTGTCGATCATTCTAGGGTCTCTCTCTTTTTTTTTGTGGCTGTTGATTGTCGATGTCGCGAAAGATGGAAACCAGATGTGATTGAAATACAATTTTTTTTTTTTGAAAAAAAATTGTTAGAGTAATCTTTACAAATCGAAACGATTTTGATCGAAATCAAACAATCCGAATAGGGAAGAATTTTTTTTTTTGTTGTTTGAGAAAAATTTATGTGAATAGAAAAAAAAAGTGATACCAGAGTTCAAAGATTTGAAATCTTTGACCTCAAATGGATCTCTTTTTTGTAACACTATCGATCTTATCCACTATGGACCTATAGAACTCCGTACCTAGAACTTTCGGTTTTATTTTACGGTCTAACCAATTGCCTCGTAAGATTTAGAAGGCAACAAAGAGAGAGAGAGAGAGAGAGAGAGAGAGAGAGAGAGAGAGAGAGAGTCAAGCGAGTGTTGATTTGGATGGAAATCAAATTGAGAGAAATCTACTCTCTCTAGTCCAATACCAGTCCTAGAGAGAGAGAGAGAGAGAGAGAGGTGTTGT
>CP080489.1:800000-802500 GCA_020844145.1 Sarcoptes scabiei | reverse complement strand
TCGATGCCGTTGATGATCGATTATCGGATGAAAGCGAAAGAGAGTGAGTGAGTGAGTGAGAGAGAGAGAGAGAGAGAGAGAGAGAGAGAGAGAGAGAGATCTAATTTTCATAGCCAACCAAGCACTACCAAACTTTAATCAAAAAAAAAAAAAAAAGCAAACCAAACGAACCTAGCTTGTCTTGTCTTGTTTGTTTGTTTGTCTGGTTTTCTTGGTTTGTTTGCTCTAAAGAATTGGGACCGATCGAAGAGAGCAATCTTAACACCTCTATTCAAGGGATGACTGATCGACCGTACCTTTTTTTTTTTCAATCTTTTTTTTTTTTTTTTTTTTTTTTTGATTTTTATTTTGCTTCTCTCTATTCTTTCTTTTCTTCTTCGAATCTTATCGATTTCCTCTTACCAATTTTTTTTGTTTTTCTCAATTTCCATTCTTATCTGTTACGTTTCTGGACGAAAGAAAATTTCGTTTTCGTTTTCATTTCCATTTGCATTTTTCGATTCTCTTGAATCTTCTCAGACATCTGAATCGATCCGATGAGGTTTTTTTTTCTTTTTTGGTTCCGCAAAAACAAAAAAAATATCTCTCAATTAGATTCACAATTTTTCATTCAAAATTCGATAAGAGAAAAGAAAAACAGATTGATTAAATCAAAAAACTGAAAAATTTCAACTTTTTTCTTCTATTTTTTTTTTGTTTTTTTAATTGCATCGATAAGATATCGTCCGTTCAATCAATCTGGATCAATTTATCTCGCTAAAATTTTCGTTAATTAACTTCTCAATTGTTTTTGATTTTTATTGAACTCATCTTTCTCTCTTTTGTTTAAGCTGCAAAAAAAAAAAAAAAAAAAAAAAGATTTTCTCTATCCTCATTCCTCTATTTCTCATCGCGAATTTTGATCTTTAGACAAAAGTTTCGCAATCTAATCTCGATCGTCGTTGAAATCTCGATACTAAAATCTAGCCTCCTTAACGTTCGAAATATTGGAGATAGAAAATCTTATTCTATTATTTCTTTTTTTTTTTTTTTTTTTTTTCCTCCTCTTCACAAAAATCACAAAACCTAAAAAATGATCGAAAATTTGGAAAGTGAAAGAAACGAAGATATGGTGGTTGAAGATTTTTCCGAAATCGAAAGATTAAGATCTAGAGAGAGAGAGAGAGAGAGAGAGAGAGAGAGAGAGAGAGAGAGTGAGAGTGAGTCCGTTCCAAATTCTAATGATCTCAGAAAATCTCAGAATCTAGATTCTCATTTTGGGTTACAAACAAATTCCAATAATCTAGAGTTAAAGGTTCCCAAAATGGATTGTACTTTCTTCTCTAATCTGCTATGTTTATTGTGCTATGATTGGTGCATCGCTATCAAAATTGTCAAAAATTGGGTTCAAAAAAAAAGAACGAAAAGAATTAATTTACTAGAAAATTTTAATAATAGAAATCTTCGATTTCTATTTTTTTTCCACCCTGTTTCTCTCTCTCTCTCTCTCTCTCTCTCTCTCTCTCCCTTTTTTCATTGTATTGATCTTTCGATCTGATTTTTTTTTTTTGAATAAAAATTTCATAGATTGGTATGTGTGTGTGTCTTGTATCCACTACGTTTGATTGTTTGCGCCTAGATTCCATGATGTTCGTAACCGAATAACCCTCGATCGCTTCTCGATTGATTAAGCTAACCTAATTAGCTGCTTTGTTCGAATCGATTCTCGGTCGATTAGATTTCAAATCAAAAATCAGATCATAAAACCTCTTTCGGCGAGAGTATGAGAGAGAGAGAGAGAGAGAGAGAGAAAGAGAGCGAAGGTAGCAGAAAGGTGAAAGAAAATCTTTAGATTCCAAGAGAATTTTCAATGAGAGAATTGAAAATAAAATTGAGCCAAGAGAAAAAAAATCAATGAAATACCGGTAATAATTTTCTCCCCTCACTAGATATTCTAATTTCTTCAAATTGATTCACACCACTTTCGAGAGCGTCAGATTTCGAGACAGGTAACGAGTGAGAGAGTTTTAATTATTTCGATGAGAACCATTCTCTCATCTCTCAATCCTATTATCTTAATCTATCTAATCTAACCTAACCTAGCCTAACCTAACCCTATGCGATATCTATGCAATCTTCCTATTCCTCTCTCTGTTGTTTCAATGATGGAAAGAAGAAAAGACAATGACAATTGAATAGCTATGTCTTTCGAATTGATTTCGCTCTCATCTAATCCTCGACCCTTTTGATGATCGGACATCGAGAGTTTGCATTACTGATTTGTAGCAGTTTCTAAATTAGATTATCAAAATAATCTCAATCATTTTGTCACCAAAACGAAACACTTTCACTTTGAATCTAAATTCTCATCGTTTTATCTTTTCGATTTCATTCGAACTTATTGCGAATAAATTTTGATCATAATAATAATAATAATTTTCTATTATCTCTTAGTTCTCGATTCAATCTAGATAAGTGGGAGGGAGAAGAAGAAGAAACTAGACAATTCCCAAGCTCAAAT
>CP080489.1:622500-795000 GCA_020844145.1 Sarcoptes scabiei | reverse complement strand
AATTTCGATACGATAAGCTCGACAACAATGCGATCATTGATACAATCAATTCAACAATCATCGCCTCTATCATCGTTATCGTCACCATCTTCATCACCATCTTTGAAGATACAGAATGAATCGAATAGAACATTGGAGGAGAAAATGATCTCGGAGCGAACAAATATCGAGATCAAAACAAGCCCAAAAATTTCCAACGCGCTTAATGGAAAGAAATCAGGTAGTTTCGATTGATTTCTATACCTAGGTTTTATTCAGTTTGTTTTTTGAAATCCATTCTAATCTAAGGATAAATTTAAGATGTTAATAATAATAATAATAAAAACAAAATTTGTTTTCATTTTTTTTTTTCAATGTTCTTTCACTAGGAAAAAACAAAACCAAATCAAATCAACAGAATGCATTACAATTCGGTGCTAAAATTCTTAATTTATCTAATTCGAGCGATAAATTTGGATTCAGATCGGCAGGTAACACTTCATCGCCATCATCATCATCATCATCATCATCGCTATCATCATCGCCATCATCATCGTCGTCGACAACAATGTCTACACTTACTACAACAATACCGCCAACCTATTTCACTACTGTCCCATTCGCTACCGAGACTAAATCTTCGATCGTACAGATCAGTTCATTGGATAATAATTCTTTAACAAATATCTCAACACAATCGAATGATAGTTTCAAAGAACATCAAAATCATTCTGTTCGTGAGAAAGATCGAATCGATTATCTTCGACAACGATATAATAGATTTCGAAATCAATCAAATTTGACTACGATTAAACCGACGATTGTTGCGCTAGTTCAACAAAATCAATCCATTTTTAATTCGAATAAATTTAATAGTCTTTCTCAGCAATCATCTCAATCGTATTCATTTTCTAGAAATCAGAATGTTTTCAATGATGAAATCGAAACCAATAGTAGTAGTGTTACGAATTCAATGTTTTCGTTACCAACGGTACCAACGATGACAACAACGAAGCCAGAAATTCTAACAAACAATCGAAACTTGAACACAACGATTGGTCGATTGAAACCAAAACTAACATTGAGACCGCAAGGATTAGTTAGTGATGTTCAACAATCGGATTCTCAAACAAAAAAACGACCATTCAAAGATCAAATCAAATGGAGACCATATCATTATAAGAATCGAAATGAATCGAGCGTTAAAACAACAATTTTATTGAGTGATTTATATCAAGAATCTTCACCAGCACCAAAAACAACAACAACGACAAGAATACCGATGAAAATTACAGCCACAATCGGAACAACAACAACAACAACAACAACTACACCACCATCACCAACGATTGTCTCTAATTATCGAACGACACCGATGATAAGAACTTCTATCGATTCATCTCGGATCAAAATGGCATTCATACCGATCGATGTACGCGATTACGCTCGTATCAAACCTATTCAAACGATTTTGGATGCTTCGTTAACGACCACAACAGCATCGCCGATCGATATCAAAGTGAAACCGATTGCTTCACTAAACAGCTATTCGGAACAATTTCGAGCCAACAAAAATGATGAAAAAAATTTCCAACATTCCACAATGATTTCATCATCTTCATTCAAACCGACTATACCTATCGTGGTGAAAACGAAACCTTTACTACCGAATCTAACCGAAGCGTTCGATAAGAAATTTAATTTGATCGATGATTTCTATAGAAAACGAAACAAATTCATCTCGGCCAACAATTATCATCAGCAACGATATCAAACAAAACAGCCGATCGATTCGAGCTTGATCGATTCTTTGCAATCTCAAAAAACAAAATCTCAATCGTTGATTACGACACCGATGCCTGAAGTTTTTGTGACGATCGAGAATCAATTCTATTTGATACGTAATCATAGCGCTACCGTTGAGCATCCAATCAAAGATCTTGATTTGAATGCGAAAATTTTACCAATTCAATCATCAAAATCTTCGTTACTATATTCGAATTCAGATCAGAATAGAAGCGTTAATAATCTTCAACATAATCACCAACACCACCACAATCATTCTCATCAACGTAAAAATTCATCTGAGAATAAATTGAATGCTTTTAATCTAAAATATCGTTCACAAAATCACTCCAATCATCTTGACCATTCACAACAACAACAACTACAACTACAACTACAACAACAAGGGAAACGAATGAAAAATTCTCATCGCAAAAATTCATCTCGAAGTAATCAATTAGTTTGTAAGTGGCCTTTTTTTTCTTCTCGTTTTTTTTTTGAATTTTAGAATCTTAGTTTATTTTTTTTAACTGTTTCCGTTTCGGATTCTTTTTACCTCTTTCATTCTTTGTACGATGGGGTTGAATTGATCAGATTCAACACTACTCGATAATCTAGGCAATTCATCGTCGCTCACGAATCGACATCTCAAATATCAAATGCTTAGCGATTCGGTTGGTGAATATCCTGAAGCTATCAAAAAGTTTGTACAAAAATTCAATATAAATCAAAATGAGTATGGAAAAACGAGCAACAAAACAAACGAATCAATTGGGAATCTAAAATCACATCCAAAAGGATTGAATCGTTTCAGACAACAGGAACAAATTAGAGTGAAAAAAATCAACAAATTTAATCTTCTTTCATCCGATGATATTCAACAAGCAAGATTTCAATCGGATCAAATTGGATCCGATTCGAATCGTTTCCGTGATTCATTTGAGAAGATTCGATCGGAAAAAATGCTTTCAAATTCTTTACAAAATGATCAAAAAAATTCGAATGATTTGATTTTGAACAGCAATCCTTACACCTTGATACGGCATTATTTTAGTACCTATACGGCAAATCAAGATGATTTTGGTCAACCATCATCGTTCACTCTTCCAAATCATTTTGATCGTTACAATTCGAATCGAATCGAATCGAAACCAATCAATTTGAATCAAGATAGCTCGAATAGTTTGAAAATGATCAATAATATACACAATCGATACAATGGACAGCGAGAGCAAATAAGTTCATTAAATTTTTGGCCCCTTGAATTAGATCAACACTCGAATCTACCATATCTAACCGGAACGGATCAATCACAATTGCTAATGAATGATGATAATCATCAAAACGATTTGATGATGTTGATGGAACCAAATCGTTACAGCGATTTTGATTTGATTGAAAATCATTTTGTTGCACAAAAAAATCTTCAAAATCATAACAAACCATTGTTGATGAATGTTGAGATGAATCATAGTGGTTCTGGAGGAAACAATCCAAATCATGCAACAAAATCAATCAAATTTGTAAGTTTTTTTTTTGTTTTTTTTAATTCTTTTCGTTTGAATTCTAATCTTAATCGATTATGTTTCGGGATAATATTTTTGATTAATGTTCTCTCATCTAGAATTCAATTCCAACCACATCGATTGGAACATCGAAACGGCCGAGAAAAAATCGAATCAATAATGTTGATGATAAATTAAATCTAAAAACAAAAAGCTTCTATCTAGGTCTACTGGGACCTATGAAACAGAGTGATTCGAAACAAAAATCCAATTCTTATTCTAAGAATACGATGTTCAACAATCAACAGCATCAACATCATCATCATTCTGATCAAGAACGACAAAATTTGTTAAACGATTATCTTGCTGAAATTACAAATTCGGATGATTTTTTCAAACCATATCGATTGAATGAGAATTTTAGAAAGAATCAAAGACAGCAACGAAACTATCGGCCATTAAAACAAGCAACAAATTTCGGATCAATGATCGAACAAGATCGATCGAAAAAATTCAATCATTTTATTCCGTCTGATGAATTCGAAGGAAAAAGTTCCACAAAATCTTCACTATCGAAACAAAATCATCTTGATCCCAAGCAAAATGTTGAGAACACTGTTCCGTATGATCATCGATTGTTTTTCGACGATGAAGATGATCAAGAGATCATTTTCAAATCGGAAGAAATTGATGGAAGTAGAAAGAAGCTACGATTGTTATCATCGGTATCGATTCCATCATCATCATCATCATCATCGTCATCTTCATCTTCATTATCATCATTGCCACAATCGAGAATGCCATCAATGACATCGACAATTGATCCTTTCGATGAATACTATGATCGTGATCATATTCTACCATTGAATTCTTTACTAATCGATTATCCATCTATTCTATGGAAATTTCGAATACCTCCAACGACCGCCGAGATACAATTCAGTGATCTAAGTGGTAATGGTGAGAACAAAACAATGTTGTTGAGTACCACAAGCAACTCCAATTATATCACTTCGGATGATAGTAATGACAGACATAATAATAACAACAACAATGATGGAAATGATCCATCATCATCATCATCATCATCAATCCTACAATCATTTTTTCTACCATCATTCTCATCATCATCGGAGTATTTTCTAAGAAAATTGGATGAAGATCATCGTAACGAACTAGTTTCATCGAATGAAACCAAAATTATTCAAAATCAAACACTTGGTGAGGGGAAAAAGTTCGATAATTATTACCACCACACCCATCCGAATGTTTTGAGAAAAAATTCGATCAAATTTGAACAATTTCGATCGAATCAGAATAAAAATTTTGATCGTCTCCAAAACGAACATAATGATCATCATCATCATCATCATCATCTTTATAATGATCATAATAATAATAATAATAATGATGATCGAGGCGAGACAAACTTGCTCAAAGATGATTATAGAAATTTTTACTCTTTAAAGTCAAATAATTTTCTCAATAATGCACAACAATTATCAAAACTATCATCATCATCACCACCATCATCATTGTTGTCGTCAGCTTATGAAAGAAATCAATCGAGCGATTCATTAAAATCTCAAACTCTTCATAATTATCATAATAATGATGATCGAAATAATTACACCGAAACGATTCCATCATCATCGATGATGATGCTTTCATCGATAATTGACGAAAATAGCAATGATGATGATGATAATAATAATAATAATAATAATCTCGATTATGATGATGACAATCATCGAAAGCAAACATTGATGCCATTCTTTTACAATCCAAGACAAACTCAGACAAAAAACAAGCGGATACGAATGAATCGTTGGTTTCGAAATTGGAAACTATTGATGCAAAGATTGAATCGATTTTCGAGAAAAAATTCTTCTCGTTTGAAAATGGAATCGTTTTGAGATTTCGAGATCGAACCACAAAACGACAATCCTTTGGCAACACAATATTGGATTTGAGATTAATTTCGCAAAAAAAAAAATTCGCCACTAAATATTCCGAACTTATTGCTTTGATTATTATTTTTTTTTTCTCTTGCCCAAAATCAATCTTGTATATTTATTTTTTCTTCTTCTTCTTCTTTTAATATTGAATTTTTCAATAATTCTCAATAATCAAATATATGTTACGAATTCTTTTTTTTTTTTTTTGAATCAAATTTATTCTTCAATAGAAAATGAGAAAAAAAAATTAAACAATGAGAATCAAAAAAAAAAAAAGACTTATTTTATACTTCTCTAGGATGAGAATCATATTGCTTTGTATTCTTCTATGTTTTTGGTTTTAAAATCTCTTTTTCTTTTTCTTTCTTGAAACTTTTCAGTCTCGATGAGCTAGCAATCAAAATCCATAAGCTTTCGAAATGAGCAATTGATCGATACGATCTCATTGAAATCATTACGCTTCCGATCAACTAGTTTTATTACGTCTAGTGGTTAGATTGAATATTGGACCGAAAGCTATCGATAAGGCAGTTGAAACTAAACAGATCACATTGTATGGCATACTGAAATCTGGTGTCGGCATCATCACAATCAATGGTTTTGTGTAGAGACGAATCGGTATCGTTTCCATTGGGCTTTGAATCTCTTTAAAAGCATCGCTCAGATCGATGGTTAAGTTTGTTTCCGTTCGAACAAGATAATTATCGAGAATTTGTGGCATAAATTTATCATAGATTTTTGACATCGATTTCGTATCATTACGATCGAGAAAGAGTGTCAAAACAGCTGGACTAATATCAAGACCACGATTAGGATCAGGAGGGAATTCATTCCAACGCATAAATTGATGATCGAAATCGAAACTAATTTTAGTGATCGATTTTTTTGGCAATAAAATTTTGATCTCGATATGATGTGGACGGATACGATCAATTGAGGGCTGATAAAACATGGAAATCGGTTTTAGATGGTTCACTTCTTGTTCCGAATGCAATAGCTGAGGATGGTGATCTCTTTGATGTTCGATTCGATTGTAGTTTTCAATTTTCAGTGTATGCAGATAGATCCGTAGAAACCAAGGTATTGTCTCGAGATAAATACATTCCACATCGTTCGAAAGAGAATTTTCTATCATCAAAGTAAGGCCACCGGTAGAAACACCGATACCGTTCAAATGTCTTTGAACATTGATTAGATCAAATTGAACCGAATAGGGAAATCGATTATTCTCGAAAGATGCGGCATATTGAATGCCTATATTGAGAGTTTTCTTAGTGCTATTATCCTCTTGAATCTTTGAGAAAAACTTTTTCAAATCATAATCCGCATACAAACGATTCGTTGAGGACACTGAAATCGATTCCAACTCATTCATCGGTTTTGTTTCGAAATTTATAAATTTACTAGGCGATAACAAAAGTTTCGCTCCATCAATCATATTTAATGTGGTTGCATCGATTAAGACATGACTAGAATCCGATAATGGGCAATAATTTTTTAACGATTCTCCGAACAATGAATTGATGGTCCATCCGAATCGACCATCAAGATAATGTGGTGGATTGTGAACGACTAAAATATCTTGAGTCAATTTGAAACCCAATGTGGAATCGCATTTTTTCAAATCCTTTTGCAACGAGAAAGTACAGAATTCATTCGAAGGAATTGAAGAAACGATCAACAATCTATTACTTACCAAACAGTAAAGCTTAAATTCAATATTCATTGAGAAAAATTGCGAATCGAACAATTTAGTCGCTTTTAATAGACTTGCCAAGCCTTTCCGATGATGACACGGTAGTATGTTTCGGAATGGACTCAAATTTTCCGTACAGATCGCTTCTCTTGGTAACGATGCGACGTAGGCGTTTTTACTTGGCCCCAAATTAATCGTTTCATTTGTGATCGATGGCGAATAAGACATTTGAGGACGTAGAGTTTCGGTTGGTTTGATGAGATTGATTGAGGCACAAAATTGACCAGCAAGAACACTAATCAATTGTTTCCAGCGATCATCAGAGCTTCAATGTGAAAAAAAATAAGAGAGATCAATAAAATAATTATGGAACATTGAATCTATTACTTCGAATCCGAAAGAAACCAAGCTTTTAGGAATGCGTTCGGTGGACTGTCTAAAGGCGATAGATTCCATCGAGAATTTTTCCAAAAACCTTTACTTAAAGAGAGATGAAATTCATGTACTTGTAATTTGGTTAGTAGATTAGTCAACGACAATGGAAACAGATCATAGTGATTGTTTTGACGAGCTGAATTTTCAGAAAAAAAAAATCAATTAATTTAAAAAAAAGATTCGAAGAGAAAGAAAAACAAGACAAACCTTCATAGATTCGATCAAAATCATTCGCAACGAATGTTTCGAATTGAAAATGTGATAATATTTTTCCATCGGTCAACGTTTTAAGTATCAATTTCTCTTGGAATTTTGAAGATGAGCATAATTTTAGTAAGCAAATCAAATTGATCAAAACGATCGCGATAAAAATCTTTCGAATTGATTCAATCATCATTTTTTATGATTCGATCGATTCCGAACAGCAATGATTGGATCGAATCGAGATCGAAAAATTTCATTCACTTGTTGATCCGTATCGGATCATAGATGGGAATAGGATGAAGAATTGAAAAAAAAGGATGAAAAATTCGAGATCGAAATAAAAAAGTTTCAAAATCTTTGGTCTAATCTTTGGCCAGAAATCGTACCATGTATGGCTCATGCAGTGCCAAAAATCAGCCGTTTGATTTTTTTATTGATAATTTTCTTTTTTCTCTTCACTAGATGGCGATTAAGTCTTCAACAATTTAACATGATTGCATTTTTTTTGTGATTTGAGTTAGTTTTTTTTTTTTTGGTAAAAACATGTACCGATTCTTTTCTTTTCGATTCTTTGCAGAAATATCTCAAGAAATATTTTTGATTTCAATCACTTCAATGGAAAATTGAATCTCAATCAATATTCTATGATTAGATGATCTTCGAGAGAGATCGATAGGCCGCTAACAATGTTTCAAATAATTGAAATGGAAAAAATATTTTGCTTGACTGCGGACCAATTCTATCAGCCATTGGATGCTAAACAAATTTTACCAATTCTAATCAATAGTAGAATGTCAAAGAAATTTATCGAAAAAGCTGGAATTTTTGTAACAGTCATCGATCTTGTTGGTTACAAAGTGTTGCCGATGGTTAGCAATAATGCTAACATATTTTTTCAAACCAAATTTCATTGTTTAGTTTTCAATGTAAAATGTAATGAGATTCTTGATGGTTTTATTGAAACATGCAGCCCAAAAGGTCTCATTGTTAATCTTGGTTTTTATAAGAATTTTAAAATTCTTATAAGCAACGAGTATCTACCAGATGGTTCAATTTTTCATACAGATTCAAACGTTTGGAGCTCTATTGAATCAATCTCTTTGGCACCAAAACAGAAGATTCGTTTTCAAATTCTTTTCGTTGAGGAAAATCCCAAACCGATCATTGTTCAAGGTGATGCAAACATTCAAGAAATAGATGAAGGTCAAAAATCAAAAGAAGAAGAATCTTCCCAGATAATCGACGATGAGAATGATGATCAGCAAGAAATCGACAAGGTGTACGCTTACGGATCTTTAAAACATTTAATTCTAGGACCATTACGAAAATTTGAGTAGATTTTGACAAAAATCTAGTGTACCATCGCTGAACATTTATTTCTCTATCCATATCAATCTATCTATAAATTTTCAACACTTTTGTCAAAAAAAAATTTTGACTTTAATCGAATATTTTTTTCTTTCTTGGAATATTTGAATTTTTTTTTTAATATTATTTATAATATTCTATTAATATTTTTCTTTAATATTCTAGATCAGTTGAATTCGTCAAAATTCAATGAATTTTTTCCAACGTTTTAAGGTTTTTTTTTTATCGAATAAGATCAATTCAATTTCAAACTCTTGGATCGAAATGTTCTCAAATATTAGCCACAATCAATGATACGATTCTCAAAATACGAACGAACAGAATCGAATTCAAGCGGGAAAAGTTTGAAAGTATTGTACTTCAGATATGAATCCGGTATAATGAGACCATTTTTTTTTTCAATCATCGAGAAAATTTCGAGAACAATATAGATATATGAAACCTTCATATTTGATGCTATCTAATTGATCTTTAAGATGTTTCGTCGTATTTCGCTCAAGAATTTCATAACGTTTCTGAAACGTTTCGATTATTTCTATTGCAAGAAAACAAACTCTTTTTCATCATTCGAGAGCGAGAGCCAAATAATTGCTCGAACACTAACGATTTCCGATTTCTCATCTTCGGTAATCGTGTCAGAAATCAAATATTTATCTCGGTCATAATTGGAAATTGTTAATAATATTTTTCTCAACAATAATTTTGTTAGAAAATCGGTAAATTCTTCCATCCAAGCTTCAAATGGAATCTAATGGAACCTAATTCTTCAGCAACCAAATCAATCAGATCTGTTTTATTCATTATTCGATCATAAAGTCGACATCGGAATTGTCAAACAAAGACCAAAAAAAACAAAAATAGCGAATTGATTTCGAATGTTAACAAATGAAAATCCAGACGAACCAAATCGAATACTTTCAATAATGAAAATATAATTTCTTTCGAGACAAGATGATCGAGTTTAACATTGCTTCCGTATCTAATCGATTACGATTCACAAGAATTCACACTTGCTACGCGAGGAAGCGAAACGATCACTTCGAAAGATTAGGATCTCGAGAGTACAAATTATTTTGTCTAATTTTGTGGGTAATAATTATTTTTTTCTCTCTCCCTCTTTGTTTTCATGAATCAATCATAATCGATTTTGATTGATTCATTAAATAAGGTCGAACAACTAGATTTGGTTCTGGTTTTTTCCAAAATCGAATGATAACCTGTTGAAACGAAAACAAAATGATTGATATTATCCTCAAGCAAAATTTATTTTATTCAATAAAACTAAAACATTCAAATATCAGAGTAAGAAATCTGTTAATTTTAATTTTTTTTTATTAAAAAAATTTAAAAAATAAAATAAAATAAAATATCCAAACGATATAGAATAATTTGGGCTAAAATATTCGCCACTATATAGATTAAAAGGTTTGTATGTGGTGTAGATTTTTGAGATCATAATTAAACTGTTTTTGCTTTGCAGTAATTTCATCGAACTCCATCAAGCGACGTGGTAGAGTCATCATCAGAGATCGTTTCGGACCTTATTGCTGTAGATCGGAATATGAGCCAATCGAACACCATCAAGGCTTCGAGTAAACTCCACTATCGTCTGTGAATAATTTCTTTTTTTTTTTGTTCTGTTACTTTTTATGCGCCAGAGGAGTACAGTGAAAAAAAAATTCTAGTCTCAAATTTCTAATTAATACTCAAATTCCACAGGTATAAATGGTATATAAAGGCGAAATCTTTTCCATTCTGGATGATCATTTTGGCGATCAAAAAAAAAAAAAAAAAACAACGCAACAAGTACAAAAGCCTTTTGTTATCTCAAACATCAACAATGTCATCGAGACGAAATGGAAACTTTTCACCGTATCCTCATCCGAGCGAGCGAAGAAATTTTCAACAAAATTCTAATCGAGAACGATTCGTTGAGCAATTCTTCTTCTCTATCGATGAATTGAAATGGGATTTGATTTTGTTACGCGAAAACATCTCTAATCTTCTAACAATGGAATATTTGGATTATTTTGTTCGCATCGAAATTTCTCTCGATCGATTGAAATTTAGCTCAGCATTTGCGGAAGATTTAATCTGTCGTCGAAATCGAGAAGGAGATCAAAATGTTACAATGGATTTGAACGAATTTCAGCAAAACATTTATGCCTCTCATCTTGAACGCATCCGAATATCTCAATTGATTCGAGCGATTAATCCATCGGAGATTAATTTGAGTGTAGTCTTCAATACCTACACGATGGTTGGATATTATCTGGTCGGTTTGGGCTATCAATCTCTTCGCGTGGTCGAATTGGAAGGATTGAATCAAAACTAAAAAGCAAAAAAAAAACGAGAATACAATTTGGATGCGATCTTTTTTTTCCATTCAGTTCAGCAATGTCGAATGATGAACCATTCTGGATCGAGCTTACAAGCCTTTACATTTAGATTTACATAGAACTAACAAGATTTTAGCCTATCATAGAGAACAACAATATTGTTGATTAAGATGATTTTGATTTTGAAAATTTTAACTTGTATTCTCATTGATTTGAATTTAAAAAAAAACAATCAATAGATAAAATAAAATTAAACCGATTCCGATCGCATTGAAAGTTTGATCGAATACTTTGATTTCGTATTGAAATTTTATTCTATCTCTCTCGATGTAGATTCGATCAAACTCTTCATTTCATTCATTCTGTCTGTTGAGAGCGAACACTTCACATCGATAGCTACCTAGGCTTTTTTTTAATTGCTAGCTCATTTCTATAATTTTCTTCAATTGAAATTGGTAGGAATTTTTTTTTGAATTATTTTTTTCAATTATTTCTATTCTCAATCTTTCTAATTGAATCGAAGCATTCGAAGATTCAGCATTCAAAATTTCAGAACCACCAAGTAGATTCGATTCATTCCGTCGCGTAGCAGAAACATTCGTTTCGATTGATGAATTAAAATCACAACTGATTCGATTGCGAGCAGTGAATCCTGAAATTATTCGAATGTCATCGAGCCGTGTTGCATTCTTTCAAGCTATTGAAAGACATCTGGATCATCTTAAAGCGTTATTGAGCAGTGTTGAAGATTCACTTTTGGAAAAACTCCGCATCAACTTATTTGATGGTAATTCTCTCTTATTGGATTGAACCTAGCTCAATATGCTGGCAATCTATGATACTTATCAACAAGTGTACGCAAACTGTTACAACTCGATCCATTTCTATATAGAATTAATGCAGAATTCGTTCCCGCGGATTTCAATTCCGCGATTCTCAATGAATACGAATTCAATATGAAAACAATCGAATTGTCTAACAAAGAATACAAAAATTCAAAGTTTAACTCCCGTAAAAGAAACCGAAATTTCAGCAATCCATTTCAGGCGCCTAGGAGCTCATTTGCGGATTCTATGAATTTCTCAAGAATCGCATCTCTTCGCGTCTCTTCTAATCAATTTATTTCCCCTAATCTATTGATCAAAATGATTCTAATGATTCGATTCAAATTAACAATAAAAATTAAACTGACTTTTTTGTTTTGAATTTTTCTGATTCTTTTCGGGTTTTTTCCAATCAATATCATCTTAGGGGAAAGATCTACGTTCCATATGAATCATACAAAGTAACAGGTAGGAAACGGGAGCGGAACGAATGGAGAAAAAAAACAGGGAATTATTTTTTTTATTTTTGATGAAATTATGGAAACAACTTCGAGAAAAATCAGAACAAATTGTCAAAGTTGTTTGAGAGAGATTCTTGATCCAATTTTTATCTAAGATCTAATTAAGCTTATTAGGTCCATAACTACTGTTATGAAATGCTCATATTCTGTACAAGAAGATGTTTTTCAACGCTCATCTAGCATTCTCACCTTATCGCTTCCCATCAGATTGCTGTTTCAAGACCTGTTCAAGTTAGACTAAAAAGCACAGAAATTATTCCAAGTGAATTCTACAACAAACGCGTTAGTAAACTTTATTTCGATTCGATTTGATTGCAATCTTTTTTAATTGAATTTGTTGTTTAGGATTGCGGACAAGATTACATTGAAAATGTCGACTGAAGTTCCTTCTGACTTTCCATTTGAAGATATTCTTCTTTCCTTTAATGAATTACTAGATAAACTTGGCACACTTCGACGTGGATATTTAAGTAATCATCAGCTTAGATCAGACCATATTCAAAGTATGCTAGGAATTGAATCCACTCTCGATCATACCAGAGCTGTTTGCGTCTATGCCGACGTTTCTATACGACGAAACATGTTTTCAAGTGGATCCGGTGAGGAACGAAATCGTTTACATCGTCTTTTAACAACATTTCGTCAAGCAAATTTGGTCCATCATAATTCTCGCTTACGATTGATTCGTAGAATTGAAAACTTTGATTTGTCAGATGCCAATTCGAGAAGAATTCGAGAGTTTTTTTTGGAAGTTCAATCGTTGAACACCACCACTGCCAGATCACTGGTAGATTTTGTCCATCAAATTTGAAATCTAGATCAAACAGTAACGTAGCTTGTACATTTTTTGAATTGGAAAAAAAGACACACAAATTAAACTTACAATGACTGAACAATTGAATCGAATGGAATCTAATAATTTGAATTTCTTCACTTTCAATTCATAAAAACTTTTAACGCATTTCAACTTTCTTTTTCCTGGTTTAATTTGTTTTAATTCTCAAATTTTCATCACAAACTAAACCTAAAATGGATTCAAACTTTTCAATAAATTTAATGGCAAAATAAACTAAAATTTAGTTACTAAATTGATTTCTTTCCGATTTGATTTCGAATTCCTTTGCTCTTGAATTTAGTTCTCAATCATTGATCAATCTGAAGAGCCTGATCAAAGCGAGTTCAATCTCGAGTTCCAATAGCATTCGAGCCTAGATTAGATCCAAATCACTTCATTGTAATCGACGATATCATTGCTGATTACATAGCCGTAATGCTAAGCTCATTGATCGTTAGAAATCGGATGATTAAAGTGATGATCGAGCTATAATCAACGAATGGATTCTTCGGATTTTTTTCTTGAATCTTTGAACATTAGAATTAAAAGCCTCAAATTATAGAAATTATTTAGCGTTACTTAATTATAAATCGAAACCTTTTCAAGCGCCATAGAACGCCATGATTTCAATTAGCATCCAAAATGCCAGAACAAACAAGTAGATTCTATTCTTTTTGTTTAGTAGCAGAAACATTCGTTTCGATTGATGAATTGAAATCGCTAGATGTTTGCTTGCTTTGATATTGCTTGATTGTATTGATCGAAACAGTTAGATGATTTTTGGATATTCTTAGACAATCGTTTTGATCGGATATCGATTTGGATTAGATATCGTAGTGATTCGATAAGATTCTCTTGAATCGATCGATTCTCTTTGTTCATTTTATTTGATCCGATCGAAGTAAATCTGCAAATGTAATCAATCAGATTTTGAATTATATCTAGCAACGATCGGAAATTCACAGGACATAGAAAAGATAGATCATAAGTCTATGGTTTGATTCAACATTAGTTTCATCTTCAACAAGTTGCTTGAAGTAAATATTTTGCCATCTATTCAATGGTAAAGCTCAGAATGATTTGATCTGATCGAACGTTTTGAAAGATTTTTCTTCACCAATAAGATGCTAGAAAGCAAATCGACAGACACTACAGACTTTGATCATCTCACTATTCTATGACCTGCAAAGAAACAAAACAAATTAGTTTAAGAAAAAATTTAAAATTTTTATGAATGAAAAACTTGGTTTCAAAGGTTTCATTCTGGATTGCATTCAAATCTTCATTATTTATCAATCTAGGAAATTTCAATCAGATAAGCTCCAGTAACCTAGCAGTAACAAATAGTTTCTGAAAACTTGATGATACAACGTGATGAGAATCCAAGCTTAGATGAAACATTCCGAATCGAATCAGAGCTGATTATGAGGTATGAGAATGTGAGTCAAAATAAAAAACACTGAAAGTTGAATAATTCTAGTCAAAAATCATATCGCCTACCTTGCAATGGATCGATAGCGTATGAATTCAGTAAGAAAACCATAAACATATCAATCAACAAATTTAGGAGCAAAATGGATCAACAAACAGTAGGATCAATTGTCAATCAATTCAATGTTAGAGCAAACGATTATTTCACTCGAAAGTAGGCAATCGAGTGCTTATCTGATCCGCGATTCAATCTAATTCATGGTACTGAAAAGAAGAGTAAAAATCAATTTTTTGGAAAAAAGAAATAAAAGTTCAAATCTGAAAATTATCCAGAGAATAAAAAGGGCATCAGCTGTTTTCTATCTTCAGATTGAATCCAGTAACCCATTGTAGGCGTCTAGGAACTCACAAATCATATAGAATCGAAACGAAACTCATAGAACTCAAACGATTCTATGAGTTTTTTAAGAATAATAATTCAAGCTATCGAAAAAAATGGTCCAGATGATTCTTTTGAACTTTACAATGAAAAATGGAGGGAGGGGGTAATTTTTTCTGTTTTTTTAATACCGCTATCTGGTGGAAAATTTACGTTCCACAAGAATCAACAGTTAGGAAATAGGAGCGGAACGAAAATGATAAAAGAGAGAAACAAAGAATGAAAATTTTGTTGATGAAATTATCAGAAACGATGAATAAACTGGAAGAGAATAATTTAAAAAAACTAAAATTGATTGAGGAGTTATTCGGACAAATTTGTTTTAATTTTGACCGAAATCTACCGAAGCTAGTCCTGTGAATAACAGCCGTTATGAATAGCTCATTATTCAATGGCGTATTGCATATGCTAGCAATCTTTCTGCTTATCTCTCTTTCATTGTTCATCAGCTTGTCATTCCAAGATCTTCCAAAAGTTTGATTAAAATCCAAAACTTGATCCAAAATCGAAGAAAATCTTCAAATCGAATTCTCAAATCAGTTCGTAAGTAAACTTGATTTCAATTAGATTCGATTCGATGAAAATTTTGCATTTCAGAAATTTTTGATTCCGGTGACGTAATTGAAGAAGAAATTTTTGCGATTGATAAATAAAAGATCGAAATCGAACTCAAAAATGTCTTATCGAAATCATAATTCATCACTAGAGACTCTCAATTCGTCCTATGAAGATCTAATGACTAAATTGGTCTTGTTGCGACGTTTATTTTTGAGAAATTTTGATTTGCCAATAGAACAAATTCAATGGTTCATGCAGATCGAATGCTATCTCGAACATTTGAAAAATTTTTTAACCTTTCTTGATTCATCGTTTCGAACACAACTTTTTGTAGTTTCACGTTCTAATCAACGTAATCGTCTCATCAGATTGAAAACAAGATTCCATCGAACTAATTTGGCTCATCATCGTTCTCGTATGCAAATCATCCATCTTCTTGATGAAATCGATCCGTCCCATACCGATTACACCTCGGTTAGAGGATTCTATTCGAGAGTGGAACATTTAGTCCACGAAACTCTTCGATTTTATCGAGGACTTTTGGCTCAAATTTGAATCATTTTGATTAAACAGAAACCTATCTTGTTCTCGTATTAATTTAACAAAACTATTCAAATTCATATCTAATCATATGGAAAATAACAATTGAATTGAAACATAACAAATAACTATGAATACGTTGAAAAACTGTCTTCGTCTTCTACTCTGAAATTGTTACTCTAAATTTCTGTTTCTTTTTTTTTTTTTTTTTTGTTTTTTGTTTTTGGTTTTCAAATATGTTTAACTTTAATTGTAACTTTTCAACATTGATTCAAATAATCTAAAATTGATCGGAAATTTTCATTGATATAATCACAATAAACTAAATTAATTGATTTCTTCATTGATTTGAATTGATTCGATTTCATTTAATTCGCTATCGAATTCAGTCATCTTCATTCTGTGATCTATCCATCAATCAGTCTATCTACTGATCTATCTGATGAATCGAATCAAATAGTTAGTTAGATTCATTAGTTGAACAAACAAAAAAGTTTCAAATTTTAATTTTAATGCGAAAACAAAAAATCGTAGCTCTTATTGAAAGATTATTGTTGTAAAAAACAGAAAAAAAAACAAAAACAAAAAACATTTCGTAAATATTCAATTAATCTTGTTGTTGGAATGCGATTGTTTGGATTTTTCTTAGCGACCAACCGAATATCTTAGAGAAAATGTCGCCGTAAATTAAATTGTTTGTCTAGAATGAACGTTTGCTCCAGATCTAATATAAATTTGGTTTCAACGAGCTCATCTGAATTCATCAAAGGTCGTTCAACATCGCCACAAACCAACAATTTAAATTTCTTCAAATTTGAATAGATTTTGAAGAGATTTTCTCGATGCTTTTCGACAGCTTTCATAGCCTTCCGATAATAATTGGAACAAATTTGAGCAGAGAGAGAGAGAGAGAGAGAGAGAAAACGAAATGAGATCAAAAAAACTATCAATCGGATTTGAAATCAAAACCTTCTGATCGAAGACTACTCGGAGTAGATTAAGAAAGAGATTTCGGTTACGAGAATCGCCTCCATAATTCATTGGAACAGCTACTTCCAATTCGCATCGTTCCCGAATGTTTTGGATGAAATTTTCTTCACATAGAAACTGTGGCAACAAAATTGGAGTTTTAAAAAGATGAATTTCATCCAATACTGGTATGATGAGATGGAGTAATTGGAGAAAACTTGATAACAATGATAGCAACTTGATAGGGTATATTTGCTCTGCACGATCGAATATATCCTCTATGAGATGGTGATTGAAAACAAAAATTAGTTTCTCAATATCTATCAATAAAATTATGAATTCGATTCGAAGAGAGAGAAAAAAATACCAATCAACGGAATCAACCAGATTAAGATCGCTAGCAACGACCAAATTCTTGTGCTGAGTATAATTTCCATCGCTTCATGGATCGATTCACAATTCGCTTTATCTTCAAGAATTTTGAGCAAATATTTTGGATACTTAGAAACCCGTATCTGATGAGAGAATCTATGGTAGTATACATTGATTAAGCTACGAATTTTCGTAAATCGTTCGGGAGTGATTTTTTCTTCCCCAAAGTGATGCCAAAAATCACTACAAACATCGATCATATTCAATTCGCTACCTGAAGACGGAATCAAAAAGAAAAAGACAAATATCAGTTCAATTCAGAAATTGAAATCAAAACAATTGCATCATACGGATCTCATTCTTAATCTCATTGATTGTTTTCAAATCTGGTTTTCGTTGTAACGCTAACAGACGTTTGAAAGCATCATCGTAATCTATTCGATAGATTTTTTTGAATACATCTCTATAAAGCGTATCGAACTCTTTCGAAGACATTTTTCAAGAATTTCGTTCAGTTTTCGAGAGAGAGAGAGTAAACTGAAACAAAAAAAAAAGATAAAAAAAAGATCTCATCAATCAATAGATCAATCAGATATACTTTGAGAAGAATCTTATCTTTTTACTTAGGAAAAAAACGAAAAAAATGCCGGTGTCAATGTTTTTTTTCAAACAAACAAAAAACAGATGTATAACAGGAACAAAAACAGGAAATCAGAGATGATAACGAAATACTTACATTCTTCCTTTGCTATTTATTTCGACTTGGACAAGTAAGGTGCGAATAGTTTCAATCGCTATCGCCATCTAAGAAGCTCAATCAGCGAATCAACCGATGCTCCTTTTCTTTGAGATCGATCTAGAACCTTCCTTACTCTCAACCTTCCATCTTACTGCCGGATCTAGTCGAATCTATTGATTGAGCTAGCCGGCGTGAAGAAATTTACACATCCACATCTCGCTATCTCATCATGCTCTCCATAGCCTAGAAAATCGTTCATTTGAGCGATTAATTGAGACCAAAACTGATTAGATCACTAAAGAAATGAAGGTCTGGAAATCGATGAAGAAAAGATTAGCAATCTGAAGATGAATTTCATGATACAATCTTTATATTTTAAAATCTTTTGATTGAAAACAAATTGAATTTAAATCAATTGAATTTTAACAATACGTTGAGAAATTATCTCGATCGCGATAGATTTTTAGTGTTCAGGTCAAAAATTATGATTGTATTAGTGGCTTTTGGGTTCCAAAAATTCCAAATCATCCGAATTGATCGAATTTTCTGGATCACTTTCAATCCATACGATTGCACCCGATTCTAAACTTTCTTCACAGGATTCTCTCTCGATTGCATACTGCCATTGGTCTGAGTTTTTCAATTTATCCAATGCATTAATGAGATCTTTGGTCGCATCGTAGACGGAAAAATAATATTCTCGGATTGCATCCAAGCTCTTCGGAAATCCTTCGGTTGCAATTAACTTTTTATATTCCTCATACGATTGTAATTGTTTCGGAAAGATTGGTCGATTAGCTTCGATCCATAGTTCGATTACATATTTCAAACTTCTCCAACGAGATATCGAAATTTTCCCTTCAAGTTTAGCGACGATTTCATCTCTCATTCGGACCATTTTGTTCGAAAGAAAACCGACAATATATTCAATCGCATCGAATAATGAATCTTCATTAACATCCACGTTTGTCTCATAGAAACGCTCTTTAGATAGAATCAATTGCAATTTTGCCAAATCGTTTAAACGGATCGATAGAGATGAATATTTTTGAAAAGAAGTACTAAGCAATGGAGGATTTTTTCTGCTGAAATTTATTATCTGCTGAAATGGAGAAAAATTAATTGATTGAATAAAAGAACAAAATGAAAATCTTGGATCAGAATTCAGTAACAATCCAGCCGCGCAAGAGAAATCTGGAGACCAAGTAATCCTAGTGAGTTCTGATGATTGCGATTTTGAAACCGAAATCCAAATCAAATGAGATCTAAAGATTAGTTTCATTGATTTCATTCTCATTCACCTTTTTGTTTCTGATTACAGTAAACAAAAACTGTTTGAAAGAAAAAGTATTGGAAGTTTTGAAAAATCAATCGAAAAGAATTCTCAGCAATAAGAAGAGAAAATTATTCTAAATACCTTTCAATTGAGAGCCGAAAAAAATTGAGGAAGAAAGAGAATGAGAAATTTTATCTCAAAAATCTATCAATTGCTGATTGAGCTGAAAAAAATGCAACCGAAATGAACGAATGCGAAACATTAGAATTGCGTCTTTTATAGCAACACAATTATCTCACTCAAAGCTAAGTTTAGTGAAAAAAAAATTGATCCGCAATCCAATCTATGAGCTAAGTGAAAGATGCGAATAGCTTCGCACTGTCTGTGTCAAAGGCTAATAAGGATCAAGCAATTCAATCACAGCGTCAACCATTGCTGTCGAAGCAGAGTGTGTCGAAATGCGATCGGATCCGATTCACATTTCGCGTTTCGTTTTCGAAGCTGAGAGGTAGAAAAAGAGAGAGAGAGAGGGGGAGTGAAGATTGGAGACCAATTTCAAGGCTAGCTAACTCAAACAAAGAGATTCGACAATCAATTCAATCGAATTGGATTTCGAAAAAAATTGGATACAAATAGATTGATAGAATGCTACCATTGATTGATTAGGATAACTTTTTACCGAAATTTTTACTGATTCACTCTTCAAAATGATTCTTTTTGATTCGATTTTTGGTTGAGATTGCAGTACCATTCATACAATCAGTTCATTTCTCTTAGCAAAGCGAAGCAACAGACAAAGTGAAAGAGGAACTGAGTTGAGCCATGCCTTTTTTCAGAAAATTCGATCCGTTTCTCTTTCATGCGAGCATATATCTCCACACTACTCTCTCTCTCTCTCTCTACTCTCGGTAGGTTATTGTTTTTTTGATTGTCAAATTTTTTGTCTCATTTTTTTATAAAAAAGATTTCGATTGATTAATTTGAAGAATTTCTAATCGTTGAAATAATCTTCTTGGCTCAAACTTGATTAAATCGAAGCTAAAATAATTCTGAACGAAAATGTCCTCAGGATTTTCAAATAGTCAATTGGATGCTGAATCGATGCATTCACATCATTTTGTTGAGTTTTTTTTTCCATCCATCGATTTGTTGATAGAAAGATTGGAATTTTTGCGTCGAAACGTGTCTGGTCCCATCCCTTTTGAGTATTTCTTTTATTTCATAGGCATCGAGAATCGACTCGAAAGACTCAAAAGATTCATGATAGCAATGGAAAATTCTGTTTGGCATCGAGTCCGTGGACTTCAAGTAAGTTCAGGCGAACGCATCCAGATTCTGAATGAATTCTATGTCAGAGTTATTGTCTCTCATCTACAATGTGTCGATCTCTGCCGAGTGATTCGATTGAATGGTCCTAACATTACCTTGCAGATGGCCTATGAGCGATACAGAAGAGCTGCAAGTTACCTTATTCGTTTTGGCTTTTCATTCCTCCGAGATAACGCTTGGAACTGATCGAAACAATCCGAGAAAACCAGAATTCCGATTCAGATTCAGCTTCTTTTAAACTTTTGTTCAATTCAGATTGTTTGTTTGATTTTTCTCGGATTTAGAGATTTCATTGATTAAGATTTTCGAATAAAAATCAATAATTTTCCAGATGATTTGAATCAATTCTTCTCTTGATTGAAGATGTTGTGATACCAAATCTTTAATGAGTCCGAATCATTTAAAAATTGTCCATTCTATACTCGATCGTTTGGATTGGATTGAGACCACAGACATTTTCAACTGAATATTCCAATCGATCAGACCAAACCTAACCGAATCCAGAAGAATCCAGGCTGCTGCGGCCCATCAGATAGCGAATAAAAAAAAAGCAAAAAAAAAATTCCAAAATTTCAGTCGTCTAGTTTTTCCGAAGACAATCGAAGGGACTGAAGACAATTGATCGATAAACTTTGATTATAATCAGATTTTAAATTGAACAAATTATGAGAGATTGAGATTTTTCCCTCCAACGATATCATCAGACTTATTGAGAAGTGAAAAAATGGGAAAAAATCGAAAAAAAAGTTTTTTTTTTTTTATTGTTTGTTTTTTATTCTTTTTGGGTTTGGGTTTTTCAATTTCTTTTGGGTTTTTTTGATTAACTTGATGCAGTGGTTATTATGGAGGGTGTGATTTTCTTCCAATGACCTGGAACTAGACAACCTGGTGCACGAACGATTCACTCATCCGAATCCGAAGATGATGACGATGAAGATGTCGACGAAGATGATGACGATGAAGATGTCGACGAAGATGATGACGATGAAGAGGAAGACGATGTTTTTCTGTTCAGCATCGATGAAGTGGCCAATTCCGAATAAAGATTTTTCGGTTTCCGAATCTTTATACCCGATTTAGATCTGGTAATTATTTGGCTTGCTCTTTTTGAGCCTTGCGGATCGAAACTAGATGTGCTGGGATCAGTATTAAGAGAGATTTTTTTTGGTTTTTTCATATCTATTAAAAATAGATCGAAACTGAAATGAGCGAAACTATGAGAATAAAAATCAACAATTACTTACATTTTTTCAAAGATGGCTTCGGTGGACAATCGATCTCTTCTTCGTGTGCTGGCATTTTTGCCAATTTCCGAAGAAAGGAATCTTGCAACTTTTTACCTTTCAAATAAACATGATGCGATGGTGAATTAAAGCGGAAACAATTGATAAAGATCTGTCTGATATCGTCAATACATTCATCGGCCGATTGATACCAGAGAAAAATCAATCTCTTTTTGATTGTTGTAAAATCCATAGGTTCCATTATGATATCATAGTAGGATGGTTCTTTCGACCGAACACAATTGAACGGCTTGAGAAAAGGTAATGCCGATCGATTTCGAAATATATCTCTGATGACGACTTTTTGCAAAAACTGCAATTGATTTGTGAATCGAGGTTTGAAAGTAGATTGATCTCCATCGTTCAATTCGGAACGATCGAATGGCATTTGAGCAACACCATTGACAATTTTGATTCCATTCGGTAGAACTGTGGTACCATTTGAATTTATCGGTACTTCTGCTGCGATATGTTCTGCTCCATTCAAGAACTCTTTAATAGTATTCATGTCAGCATGAATGGCATTCGTTACGATCCCAGGCTCAGTGTTTGTTCCGATTTCAAGCTCAGCGGCCGTTTCGTTTGGCATCAATGTTTCAGGTTTAGAATTTCCCACTTTTGATTGAGAATCATTGCAATCATCTATTGGATTTAAGACTAATAGTTGAAATGTTTCATTAATCGGAACAGAGATAATATCATCGGAGTTGTTATCAGAAGACAATGGTGGATCAATAACGAATAGCGACTCAATCTTGAGGTCACCCAAATCACTCGAACCAGGCTCGGATATTGTAATCAGAATTTCCATTTCAGGCTCAACGTCCATTTTGATTCCAGGCTCAACGTTCGTTCCGATTTTAGACTTAACGTTCGTTATGATTCCAGGCTCAGCATTTGTTCCGATTTCAGGCTCAACGTTCATTTTGATTTCAGGCTCAGCGTTCATTTTGATTCCAGGCTCAAAGTTCGTTACGATTCCAGGCTCAGCATTTGTTCCGATTTCAGGCTCAGCGTTCATTTCGATTCCACTCTCAGCATTTGTTCCGATTTCAGGCTCAGCGTTCATTTCGATTCCAGGCTCAGCATTCATTTTGATTTCAGGCTCAGCGTTCCTTTCGATTCCAGGCTCAGCATTCATTTTGATTTCAGGCTCAGCGTTCATTTTGATTTCAGGCTCAGCGTTCCTTTCGATTCCAGGCTCAGCATTCATTTTGATTCCAGGCTCAGCGTTCATTTTGATTTCAGGCTCAGCGTTCCTTTCGATTCCAGGCTCAGCATTCATTTTGATTTCAGGCTCAGCGTTCATTTTTATTCCAGGCTCAGCGTTCATTTCGATTCCAGGCTCAGCATTTGTTCCGGTTTCAGGCTCAACGTTCATTTCGATTCCAGGCTCAGCATTTGTTCCGATTCGCATTAATGCTTCACGTTCAGAATTCTCTACATTGAATCGAGAATCATTGGAATCATCAATTGGATTGAAGATAAATGGTTGGAATTTTTCATCTATCAAAGCAGTAGTAATATCATCGTGGATGGCATCAAGAGACAATGGTGGATCAAAAACGAATAGCGACTCAATCTCAAGGTCATCTAAATCATTCAAATCAGAATCGGAATTCGGAATTCTAATTCCAGGCTCAGCGTTCATTATGATTTCAGGCTCAACGTTCGTTACGATTCCAGGCTCAGTATTTGTTCCGATTCGCATTAATGTTTCACGTTCAGAATTTTCCACATTGAATCGAGAATCATTGCAATCATCAATGGGATTGAAGATAAATGGTTGGAATTTTTCATCTATCAAATCAGTAATAATATCATCGTGGATGGTATCAAGAGACAATGGTGGATCGAAAACGAATAGCGACTCAATCTCAAGGTCATCTAAATCATTCAAATCAGAATCGGAATTCGGAATTCTAATTCCAGGCTCAGCATTTGTTCCGGTTTCAGGCTCAACGTTCATTTCGATTCCAGGCTCAGTATTTGTTCCGATTCGCATTAATGTTTCACGTTCAGAATTTTCCACATTGAATCGAGAATCATTGCAATCATCAATGGGATTGAAGATGAATGGTTGGAATATTTCATCCATCATTGCACTAATAATATCATGGGTGTTGTAATCAAAAGAAAATGGCGGATCAAAAACCAATGGCGACTCAATCTCAAGGTAATCAGAATCATTTGAATCATTCGAGGTATTTTCTGGCGAAATTATGCCAACTATATCTGATGATAAATTTTCAAGGCGAATATTGATTGATTCGTCCATTTCCCTTTCGACTCTCATTTCATCTTCCAAACAATCCATCAAAAATGCCAGATATTCATTGTCTTCAGGAGTCGGCGTGTTCAAAGATCGATTGCCTCTATTGGAAGGATCATTATTTGATTGCATTCTGATTGATTAATCACAATCGAAACCTTAGTCAAATGAGATCGATTCAATTTATTTTTCAAATTTTAAAATCGATTCAAAGCTGTTGATAAGAAAAGTATGAGGAATTAGATAATTCTTGTCTACTCAAAAACAATAAATCTTACGAATATCTATCTAAAATGGATCAATGAATTTGAATAGATCCGGATAAAATTGTTAAAGAGAGTTTTCTTTGTTAATCGATACGTTTTAGATAAAAAATACGATGTCAATCAATTTATTGAATGTGTTGCAATGTTAATTATTAATTAACGATCATTTGACTCAACTCTAGCTAATGGAGAGAGAGAGAAAGACCAAAGAATTATTAGCGACTATGTAGGCGATACACGCTAGAGAGATGTAAAAGGGGCCAAGATATTACGTGTCAAGCGAAGAGAAGAGGGTAAAGATGCGAAATTAATTTCAAGGCTAAACGAAGAGATTCGACAATCAATTCAATCGAATTGGATTTCGAAAAAAAATTTGATGCAAATAGATTGATAGAATGCTGCCACTGATTGATTAGTTTAATTCTTCACCGAAATTCTCACTGATTCACTCTTCAAAATGGTTCTTTTTTCCTGGAGTATCGAAGTTTAAATACCTTCCAAATCAGCTCATTTATCTTTGCTAAGCGAAGCGACAGACAAAGTGAAATAGGAACTGAGTCAAGCCGTGCCTTTTTGCAGAGAATTTGATCCGTTTCTCTTTCCTACGACCATATATCTCGCTACACTACTAGTTATTGTTTTTTCGATTGTCAAATCGTATCGATTGCTATCTCAATTTTTTTTCTAAGAAAAAGATTTTAATTGAATAATTTAAAGAATTTCTAATTGTTGAAATGATCTTAAACTCACTTTCTTGGCTCAAAACTAATCAAATCGAAGCTAAAATAATTCTGAACGAAAATGTCCTCAGGATTTTCAAATATTCAATTGAATGCTGAATCGATGCATCCACATCGTTTTGTCGAGTCCTTTTTCTCATCAATCGATTTGTTGATAGAAAGATTGGCTTTTTTGCGTCGAAACGTACCTGGTCCCATTCCTTATGAATATCTCAATTATTTTCAAATCATCGAGAATAAACTCGAAATCCTCAAAACATTCATGATAGCAATGGAAAATTCTGTTTGTCATCGAGTCCGTGGACCTCTCGTAAGTTCAGCCGAACGCATTCGGATTCTGGATGAATTCTATGTCAGAATTATTGTCTCTCATCTGGAACGTGTCCATCTCTGCTGAGTGATTCGATTGAATGTTCCTAACATTACCTTGGAGGTGGCCTATGGACGATACAGAAGAGCTGCAAATTACCTTATTCTGTATGGCTTTCAATTACTCCGTTGTATTGCTTAGAACTGATCGAAACAATCAGATAAAACCAGAATTCCGATTCTTTTAAACTTTTGTTCAATTTAGATTGTTTAATTTTTCTCGGATTTAGAGATTTCATTGATTAAAATTTTCAAATAAAAATCAATAATTAACCAGATGATTCGAATCAATTCTTTCAAGCTATTGAAAAGGATCTAGATCATTTTGAAGCACTTGTGAACGATATTTCAAATTCACTTTGGGAAAAAGTTCTACTAACTCAGGCTAATCATGGTGCTCTGCAAGATCTCAGTGTACATTATCGAGAGTTCCGTTCGGAATGTCTTCGCAGCCATTGTGCTCGCCGTGAATTTATTCACGAAATAGATGTTTTGGGACGAATTGAGATCGGTTTGTTCGCTACAGTTAGCTTCTATCATCGAGCGTTCGAACAAACCTACACCTGGCTCTTTGTCTTTCAACGATTTGCGGACAGAGTGTTTCAGCGAGAATTGATCTAAATTCTAATCTTCTACTTTCGAGCGAGGATTGCAAATTCAAACCATTGAATAATCGAAATCGCACAAAAGTCTGTAGTGCGTTTAGATGTTTGCTTGCTTTGATATTGCTTGATTGTATTGATCGAAACAGTTAGATGATTTTTGGATATTCTTAGACAATCGTTTTGATCGGATATCGATTTGGATTAGATATCGTCGTGATTCGATAAGCTTCTATTGAATCGATCGATTCTCTTTGTTCATTTTATTTGAACCGATCGAAGTAAATCTGCGAATGTAATCAATCAGATTTTGAATTATATCTAGCAACGATGGAAAATTCACAGGACATAGAAAAAATAGATCATAAGTCTATGGTTTGATTCAACATTAGTTTCATCTTCAACAAGTTGCTTGAAGCAAATATTTTGCCATCTATTCAATGGTAAAGCTCAGAATGATACGCTTCGATCGAACGTTTTGAATGATTTTTCTTCACCAATAAGATGCTAGAAAGCGAATCGACAGACACTACAGACTTTGATCATCTCACAATTCTATCACCTGCAAAGAAACAAAACAAATTAGTTGAAGGAAAAATTTAAAATTCTTTTGAATGAAAAACTTGGTTTCAAAGGTTTCATTCTGGATCGCATTCAAATCTTCATCTTTTATTAATCGAGGAAATTTCAATCGGATAAGCTCCAGTAACCAAGCAGTAAGAAATAGTTTCTGAAAACTTGATGATACAACGTGATGTGAATCCAAGCTTAGATGAAACATTCCGAATCGAATCAGAGCTGATTATGAGCTATGAGAATGAGAGTCAAAATGAAAAACACTGAAAGTTAAACAATTCTAGTCAAAAATCATATCGCATACCTTGCAATGGATCGATAGCGATCAGTAAGAAAGCCATAAACATATCAATCGACCAATTTAAGAGCATAATGGATCAGAAATTGACAAGTTGAAGGTTACAATTTTCTTATTAATTTTAGCTGGTTTGAGGCAACGTTTTCACGAAGATTTCCAATTTGTATCGTAAACGTATGCTTGTTGCGCTAAATTACTTTAAATGGTCCGATATATGGCTTCTACAAAGGGCGAATCTGTGAATCGTCTCTTACGAATACCCATAGACATCTTGATAGTTTCGTAGGTAGTTAGGATTCAGTCTTACTTGCACAAGTTGGAATTGGACGTAATTTATTGATCTTTTTTCGAAGTGTTTTCATGAATTCTGGCATATTTACGTCTTCATCGTTCGTTGGCTCAATGAGTCAGCTGATTCAGTCAGCAATAGAGTTGAAGCTTCACCAAAAATTAGTCCCGCTGACAAAATATCGAGATCTTTTTTGATTGTTGTTCGAATACCGAGTAGAATCAGCTGTAAAAGATCTTTGAATTTTTCGTCTCGCTTTCACATTTTAAAGAATCTTAAAGTTGTCGATGAAATCTCTCTACCTTTTTATTGGCTCTTGGAATGATGGTATGCCGATGTACGAATATGGTTTGATCCCAAAAATCTAGTCAAATAGCTAAAAATTAAATTGACAATTAAATTGACCATATTTCGATTGATTATACTCTGGAGAAAGTATCGGCTACCTTGATCATCTGATGAATTCATTTGATTTGATCCGATCGAATCGTAAGTAAATCATCCGATGTAATCAATCAGATTTTATATTCTATCTAGTAACGATCGAATATTCACAGATTCCTTCACCTGATTCATCGCTTTTTGATTGCTGGCTAATGGTTTGAAGCCATCTTTGTCGATGCTGTGCTCCACTGTTGCTGGTAAAGTAGAAATTTCGCTGCCACTGTCCTCCAAGAATCTCATTCGACTTTTCTGATCGAACTAGTAAAGATGACTGTGCTCAGCTGATGAGGTTGCGTTAGCTCTAATTTGCTCAGTGGATTGATTTGATTGATCGCTAGGTAACATCGGATGTTGGCTGTTATTCTCGATAGGTGCTACTTCGACTGCATTGACGTCGGCGCTGGTGCTTGGTTGATTCGGATTTTGTGATTGATAACGATTTGTAGCTGATCCACGCCATTTTCTGCAATTCGGTGCACATTTTCTAGCTCGTCTTCCATGAACGAAATGACTGTAACAAAGTGAACCATCTCTTTAATATCTTCTCTTTCTCTGATTGATATTTTGGATAGAAGCTGATGTCTATGATAGCGATATATTGGACGATGTACATCGTAAATTAGGCCTCGATCGGATGGCATTAATCTCTGGATTCTCCATCGCGATAATCTTCTGTCATTGAGTCTGCTAATTTTGAAAATCTGGATAGTTCTAGATCTTAGAATGGGGCTAGTCGATTTCTCAACAACGTTGGAAATTTTTTCATGAATCGGTCGACTAGGACTTCTTGGTTGACTCCCAATTTCGCCCTTTTAGATTGCATGAGCCAATAAACTTCTGATAGTCTACGATTTTGAATATTTGTTTATCGAAGGCATCATTTAATCGTCTCAATCGATCTCCATCGGTGCAATCGAGGATTCTCTCGATCAGGATATCCAAAAAGCCATGCTTGAACGGATAGGCCTCCTCGAAGTCGAAGCAGTGGTTTAGGATGTTTAGGGATCCAGCCAATTATGATATTAAATTTTACTTGCTCAGTTATCCCAGCCATAGTGTCGATTGAACTGCCCAAAAAATAAAACCAAGAACGAGGGTTCTCCTCGTTGAACGCAGGGCACTGGGCTAAAATAATGGCTATCGACGAGGTTGATTCCAGCTTCTTCAGTCTGCTGAGAATCTTTTCCTCGCCCACGTTTTGCGATGCTCGATCAGATGACTCCATTATAGATGATCACGTTCGATGGTTGCCAATAATGTGACAGTCTAATGAAAAATCTTGTTTATTTTTTGATCATTGAAAGCAAATCATTTAATCCATATGTTAGGACTTTTTTTGATCTTATAGATTGAATCTTACGCATTATTTTATAATGACTAATTCTGGATTCAATGATGTCAATCGATCGATACTGACGAGTATCGTCGTCATTCAAGTCTGAATGCTCAGAATGAGGATACTGATGCGATTTATTCTAGTTACTGAGTCATCTTGATACAAGATAATTTTTGGATATTCTTAGACAATCGTTTTGATCGGATATCGATTTGGATAAGATATCGTCGTGATTCGATAAGCTTCTATTGAATCGATCGATTCTCTTTGTTTATTTTATTTGATCCGATCGAATCGTAAGTATAATCCATGTCAGTATAATCAGTCCATGTGATCGATCAGATTTTGAATTCTATCTAGCAACGATCGAAAATTCACAGGACATAGAAAAAATAGATCATAAGTTTGAGGGTCGATTCAACATTAGCTTCATCTTCAACAAGTTGCTTGAAGCAAATATTTTGCCATCTATTCAATGGTAAAGCTCAGAATGATACGCTTCAAGCGAACGTTTTGAATGATTTTTCTTCACCAATAAGATACTAGAAAGCGAATCGACAGACACTACAGACTTTGATCATCTCACAATTCTATCACCTGCAAAGAAACAAAACAAATTAGTTGAAGGAAAAATTTAAAATTCTTTTGAATGAAAAACTTGGTTTCAAAGGTTTCATTCTGGATCGCATTCAAATCTTCATCTTTTATTAATCGAGGAAATTTCAATCGGATAAGCTCCAGTAACCAAGCAGTAAGAAATAGTTTCTGAAAACTTGATGATACAACGTGATGAGAATCCAAGCTTAGATGAAACATTCCGAATCGAATCAGAGCTGATTTTGAGCTATGAGAATGAGAGTCAAAATAAAAAACACTGAAAGTTGAATAATTCTAGTCAAAAATCATATCGCATACCTTGCAATGGATCGATAGCGTATGAATTCAGTAAGAAAACCATAAACATATCAATCGACCAATTTAGGAGCAAAATGAATCAGTAAACAGTGAGATCAATTGTCAATCAATCAATCGTTTCAATGTTAGAGCAAACGATTATTTCACTCAAAAGTAAGCAATCGAGTGCTAATCTGATCCGCGATTCGATCTAATTTGATGGTAGGGAAAGAAGAGTAAAAATTAATTTGCGATGAAACTTAGGAAAAAAAGAAATAAAAGTTCAAATCTGAAAACTATCAAGAGAATAAAAGGGCATCAGCTGTTTTCTATCTTCAGAATTAATCCAGTAACCCATTGTAGGCGTCTAGAAACTCACAAATCATATCTAATCGAAACGAATTGAATCTTTTCACTCGATTCTATGAGTTTTTTAAGAATGATAATTTAAGATATCGAACAAAATGGTCCAGATGATTCTATTGAACTTTACCATGAAAAATGGAGGGAGGAGGAAAAATCTTTGACTCTTTTTTCTGTTTTTTTAATACCGTCATCTGGTGGAAAATCTACGTTCCACAAGAATCAACAGTTAGGAAATAGGAGCGGAACGAAAATGAGAAAAGAGAGAATTTCATTCTTTGTTTCATAAAAGATAAAATTATCAAAAACGATGAAAAGACTAGGAGAAAATAATTTGAGAGAAAAATAAAATTAATTGATGAGTTATTCGGACAAATTTGTTTTAATTTTGATCGAAATCTATCGAAGCTAGTCCTCTCCATAACAGCCGTTATGAATAGCTCATTATTCAATGGCGTATTGCATATGCTAGCAATCTTTCTGCTTATCTCTCTTTCATTGTTCATCAGCTTGTCATTCCAAGATCTTCCAAAAGTTTGATTAAAATCCAAAACTTGATCCAAAATCGAAGAAAATCTTCAAATTGAATTCTCAAATCAGTTCGTAAGTAAACTTGATTTCAATCAGATTCGATTCGATGAAAATTTTTCATTCCAGAAATTTTTGATTCCGGTGACGTAATTGAAGAAGAAATTTTTGCGATTGGGAAATAAAGATCAAAATCGAACTCAAAAATTATTAGCTCATTATCAGCTTGTAGTTTGTACTTTGTAGTACTTTGTAGTTCGACTGAATAGATTCGTGTTGCGAGGATTTGGTTCGCGACAAAATGGGAAGCAATCCAGATGATTTGTTTCTGTACAATCCATACTACGTTGAACAATCTTTTCCAAGCATCAGACGATTGCGCGAAAGTTTACGTTATCTACGCCGATATGTTCCCAACATAGCACCATTTGGATTGCTTGAAGATTTCGACACTATCGATCGATGTCTAGAAAGTCTCGAATCTGCTATGATCGCCGGTGAAGAGGAACTTATCGGCCAAACGTATCGAATTCGACCGATCGAGATATTTTTGCGGCCAGATTTGGAAAATTTTTTAGAGACAGTCTTGAGAACACAACAGGAACGTAATCGATTAGCTCGGACCATCGAAGCGATCGATCCAGTTGATATCAATCTGGGTGTGGTGATCCAACATTATCGAGTTGTTTTGTATCAATTGTACGAATTGAGCCATCTTTTTCCACAGATTCATCTGGGCAATATTTATAGACTCTCTTGAGAATTTTGTATCATTTCAATCTAGCAAAATCTTTGTATTTTGTTTAAAATAACTTTCAATTACTCGAAATGTCGAATATCAATAGTTTTTTTCTGAATAAAATCTAATCTAAGCGTTTAATGTTAATCAATTTGGAACAAAGTTTGGTGTGAAATGGTGGAAAAATAAACTAAACCATCTAGAAATCCTCGAGACTAAACATTAAGAATATTCTGCTCAATCCAAACTCAAAAGCTGAGAATTCCTTTGAAAGCTAAAGCTCTACATAGAGTAGAAAATTGTTCATTCGAGCGATTAATTGAGACCGAAACTGATTAGATCAATAAAGAAATGAAGGTTTGGAAATTGATGAAGGAAAGATTAGAAATCTAAAGATGAGTTTCACAATACAATTCTTGTATTTTAAAATCTTTTGATTGGATACAAATTAAATTTAAATCAATTGAATTTTAACAATACGTTGAAAAATTATCTCGATCGCGATAGATTTTTAGTGTTCAGGTCAAAAATTATGTTTGTATTAGTGGCTTTTGGGTTCCAAAAATTCCAAATCATCCGAATTGATCAAATTTTCTGGATCACTTTCAATCCATACGATTGCACCCGATTCTAAACTTTCTTCACAGGATTCTCTCTCGATTGCATACTGCTATTGGTCTGAGCTATTCAATTTATCCAATGCATTAATGAGATCTATGGTCGCATCGTGGACGGAAAAATAATATTCTCGGATTGCATCCAAGCTCTTCGGAAATCCTTCGGTCGCAATTAACTTTTTATATTCCTCATACGATTGTAATTGTTTGGGAAAGATTGGTCGATTAGCTTCGATCCATAGTTCGATTACATATTTCAAACTTCTCCAACGAGATATCGAAATTTTCCCTTCAAGTTTAGCTACGATTTCATCTCTCATTCGGACCATTTTGTTCGAAAGAAAACCGACAATATATTCAACCGCATCGAATAATGAATCTTCATTGACATCCACGTTTGTCTCATAGAAACGCTGTTTAGATAGAATCAATTGCAATTTGACCAAATCGTTCAAACGGATCGATAGATTTGAATATTTTTGAAAAGAAGTACTAAGCAATGGAGGATTTTTTCTGCTGAAATTCATTATCTGCTGAAATGGAGAAAAATTAATTGATTGAAAAAAAGAACAAAATGAAAATCTTGGATCAGAATTCAGTAACAATCCAGCCGCGCAAGAGAAATCTGGAGACCAAGTAATCCTAGTGAGTTCTGATGATTGCGATTTTGAAACCGAAATCCAAATCAAATGAGATCTAAAGATTAGTTTCATTGATTTCATTCTCATTCACCTTTTTGTTTCTGATTACAGTAAACAAAAACTGTTTGAAAGAAAAAGTATTGGAAGTTTTGAAAAATCGATCGAAAAGAATTCTCAGCAATTAGAAGAGAAAATTATTCTAAATACCATTCAATTGAGAGCCGAAAAAAATTGAGGAAGAAAGAGAATTTAGCTCATCTCAATCAGTAACCTCAATTTAGAATCTCACTCAAAGCTAAGTTTAGTAAAAAAAAAAAAATTTGATCCGCAATCCAATTCATGACCTAAGTGAAAGATGAAGATTGCTGTCGAAGCAGAGTGTGTCAAAATGCTATCGGATCCGATTCACATTTCGCGTTTCGTTTTCGAAGCAGAGAGGTAGAAAAAGAGAGAGAGAGGGCGAGTAAAGAAGGGTGACCAATTTCAAGGCTAGCTAACTCAAACAAAGAGATTCGACAATTAATTAAATCGAATTGGATTTCGAAAAAAAATTGGATGCAAATAGATTGATAGAATGCTACCATTGATTGATTAGGATAACTTTTTACTGAAATTTTTACTGATTCACTCATCAAAATGATTCTTTTTGATTCGATTTTTGGTTGAGATTGCAGTACCATTCATACAATCGGTTCATTTCTCTTAGCAAAGCGAAACAACAGACAAAGTGAAATAGGAACTTTGTTAAGCCAGGCTTTTTTTTCAAAAAATTCGATCCGTTTCTCTTTCATGCGAGCATATATCTCCACACTACTCTCTCTCTCTCTCTACTCTCGGTAGGTTATTGTTTTTTTGATTGTCAAATTTTTTGTCTCATTTTTTTATAAAAAAGATTTCGATTGATTAATTTGAAGAATTTCTAATCGTTGAAATAATCTTCTTGGCTCAAACTTGATTAAATCGAAGCTAAAATAATTCTGAACGAAAATGTCCTCAGGATTTTCAAATAGTCAATTGGATGCTGAATCGATGCATTCACATCATTTCGTTGAGTTTTTTTTTCCATTCATCGATTTGGTGATAGAAAGATTGGTTTTTTTGCGTCGAAACGTATCTGGTCCCATCCCTAATGATGATCTCGGTTATTTCATAAAAATCGAGAATCAACTCGGAAGCCTCAAAAGATTCATGATAATAGCGGAGAATTCTGTTCGGCATCGAGTCAGTGGACCTCTAGTAAGTTCAGCCGAACGCATTCGGATTCTGGATGAATTCTATGTCGCAATTATTGTCTCTCATCTACAATGTGTCGATCTCTGCCGAACGATTCGATTGAATGGTCCTAACATTACCTTGCAGATGGCCTATGAGCGATACAGAAGAGCTGCAAGTTACCTTATTCGTTTTGGCTTTTCATTCCTCCGTGATAACGCTTGGAACTGATCGAAACAATCCGAGAAAACCAGAATTCCGATTCAGATTCAGCTTCTTTTAAACTTTTGTTCAATTCAGATTGTTTGTTTGATTTTTCTCGGATTTAGAGATTTCATTGATTAAGATTTTCGAATAAAAATCAATAATTTTCCAGATGATTTGAATCAATTCTTCTCTTGATTGAAGATGTTGTGATACCAAATCTTTAATGAGTCCGAATCATTTAAAAATTGTCCATTCTATACTCGATCGTTTGGATTGGATTGAGACCACAGACATTTTCAACTCAATATTCCAATCGGTCAGACCAAACCTAACCGAATCCAGAAGAATCCAGACTGCTGCGACCAATCAGACAGCGAATAAAAAAAGCGAAAAAAATTCCAAAAATTTAGTTGTCTAGATTTTATTCAAATTATTCTCAATTTTTTTCCGATCATAATGATCGACAGCAAAAGCTAGAGCTGATCTCTTCTGTGTGTGCTGATATTTTTGACCAATGAAATCTAGCAACAATCAGTAATCTGAATCGTAAAATGTTACGGAATTTTTTGGGGATTTTTTTTTGAATTTTATAATATTACCAAGGCTGAAGACTGAAATTTTCCGCCAATAAATTTCATCTATTCCTCTCCTCTCTTTTGTTTGGAAAGTCTTCGTAATCATCGTGATCGTCGTCGTTTGATTCGGACAATTGTGGTTATGGATCGAACCGAGCTCAATATGCTGGCAATCTATGATACTTATCAACAAGTGTACGCAAACTGTTCCAACTCGATCCATTTCTATGTAAAAATAATGCAGAGTTCGTTCCAGCGGATTTCAATTCCGCGATTCTCAATGAATACGAATTCAATATGAAAACAATCGAATTGTCTAACAAAGAATACAAAAATTCAAAGTTTAACTTCCGTAAAAGAAACCGAAATCTCCAGCAATGCATTGATTTGTGAAATGCCGATTCGAAAAGAATTTGAGAGTTTATTTTTTTGAAAAGATTTTAACTCAATGAACTTTCTGTTACGGGCTCAGATCGTCAAAAGATCCTTATTGGCACAGTTTAGGTTTTCGGTTCTCTTTTTTGAATAGCACTCTTCAGTGTTATGATTTCTTTTTTTACAGAAATCACACCATTTTCCACCATTATTACTTTTTTTTGGTAGACTTTTGGTAGCTATATCTTTCTCTATGACCATTAGCCATTCAGTTGATTCGGATCAACTTTTTCATTATAGCAATCGTCATTCAGTTTCGAGATCTGATGATTTAGATTGTCTACGTCGTCTTCTATACCCAGTTTCAAAGATTTTAACTAAATGAACTTTCTGTCACGGGCTGACTTTGAGATCGTCATAAGATCCTTCTTTATGTTTTTGCTTCTTTAAACATGCGGGAAGATTCTTGATCATCCCAGCAATTGGCTTTTGCCTTTTGCTTTGTTTTGATTTGTTTGATCAGACTTTGATCATCTCACAATTCTATCACCTGCAAAGAAACAAAACAAATTAACTGAAGGAAAAATTTAAAATTCTTTTGAATGAAAAACTTGGTTTCAAAGGTTTCATTCTGGATCGCATTCAAATCTTCATCTTTTATTTTCTTTTATTCATTTCTTTCGAGGAAATTTCAATCGGATAAGCTCCAGTAACCAAGCAGTAAGAAATAGTTTCTGAAAACTTGATGATACAACGTGATGAGAATCCAAGCTTAGATGAAACATTCCGAATCGAATCAGAGCTGATTATGAGCTATGAGAATGAGAGTCAAAATAAAAAACACTGAAAGATGAATAATTCTAGTCAAAAATCATATCGCATACCTTGCAATGGATCGATAGCGTATGAATTCAGTAAGAAAGCCATAAACATACTAATCGAACAATTTAAGAGCAAAATGGATCAGAAATTGACAAGTTGAAGGTTACAATTTTCTTATTAATTTCAGCTGGTTTGAGGCGATCGATAGCAACGTTTTCACGAAGATTTCCAATTTGGATCGTAAACGTATGCTTGTTGCGCTAAATTACTTTAAATGGTCCGATATATGGCTTCTACAAAGGGCGAATCTGTGAATCGTCTCTTACGAATACCCATAGACATCTTGATAGTTTCGTAGGTAGGATTCAGTCTTACTTGCACAAGTTGGAATTGGACGTAATTTATTGATCTTTTTTCGAAGTTTTTTCATGAATTCTGGCATATTTACGTCTTCATCGTTCGTTGGCTCAATGAGTCAGCTGATTCAGTCAGCAGTAGAGTTGAAGCTTCACCAAAAATTAGTCCCGCTGACAAAATATCGAGATCTTTTTTGATTGTTGTTCGAATACCGAGTAGAATCAGCTGTGAAAGATCTTTAAATTTTTCGTTCTCGCTTTCACATTTTGAAGAATCTTAAAGTTGTCTATGAAATCTCTCTACCTTTTTATTGGCTCTTGGAATGATGGTATGCCGATGTACGAATATGGTTTGATCCCAAAAATCTAGTCAAAAAGCTAAAAAGTTGACAATTAAATTGACCATATTTCGATTGATTCCACTCTGGAGAAAGTATCTGCTACCTTGATCATCTGATGAATTCACTTGATTTGATCCGATCGAATCGAAAGTAAATCAGTGAATGTAATCAATCAGATTTTGAATTCTATCTAGCAACGATCGAAAATTCACAGGACATAGAAAAAAATAGATCATAAGTCTAGGGCTCGATTAAACATTCGCTTCATCTTCAACAATTGGCTTGAAGCAATTATTTTGCCACCTTTTCAATGGTTCTATTCGAAGCTCAGAATGATACGCTTCGATCGAACGTTTTGAATGATTTTTCTTCACTAAAAAGATGCTAGAAAGCGAATCGACAGACACTACAGACTTTGATCATCTCACAATTCTATCACCTGCAAAGAAACGAAACAAATTAGTTGAAGAAAAAATTTAAAATTCTTATGAACGCAAAACTTGGTTTCAAAGGTTTCATTCTGGATCCACAACGGTCCAATTATCAAACAGTAACAAATAACTCATGAAAACTTGATGATACAATGTGATGAGAATCCAAGCTCTGATGAAACATTCCGAATCGAATCAGAGCTGATTATAAGCCATGAGAATCCAGAGAATAAAAGGGCATCAGCTGTTTTCTATCTTCAGAATGAATCCAGTAACCCATTGTAGGCGTCTAGGAACTCACAAATCATATCGAATCAAAACTTTTCACTCGATTCTATGAGTTTTTTAAGAATGATAATTTAAGATATCGAACAAAATGGTCCAGATGATTCTATTGAACTTTACCATGAAAAATGGAGGGAGGAGGAAAAATCTTTGACTCTTTTTTCTGTTTTTTTAATACCGTCATCTGGTGGAAAATCTACGTTCCACAAGAATCAACAGTAAGGAAATAGGAGCGGAATAAAAATGATAAAAGAGAGAAACAAAGAATGAAATTCTTGTTGATAAAATTATCAGAAACGATGAATGAACTAGAAGAGAATAATTTGAGAGAAAACTGAAATTACTTGATGAGTTATTCGGACAAATTTGTTTTTATTTTGATCGAAATCTATCGAAGCTAGTCCTCTCCATAACAGCCATTATGAATTGCCATAAGGCATATGGCGAATGCTAGCAATCTTTCTGCTTGTCTCTCTTTCATTGTTCATCAGCTTGTCATTCCAAGATCTTCCAAAAGTTTGATTAAAATCCATAACTTGATCCAAAATCGGAGAAAATCTTTAAATTGAATCCTCAAATCAGTTCGTAAGTAAACTTGATTTCAATTAGATTCGATTCGATGAAAATTTTTCATTACAGAAATTTTTGATTCCGGTGACGTAATTGAAAAATAAAGATCAAAATCGAACTCAAAAATTATTAGCTCATCATCAGCTTATAGGTTTATTTGCGAGAATCATATTAAAAATATTATTGCGAAAATTTGGTTCGCGGCAAAATGGCAAGAAATCCAGATAATTCGTTTCTGCACAACTTTGAACAATATTTTCCAAGCTTCAGACGATTGCGCGAAAGTTTACGTTATCTACGCCGATATGTTCCCAACATAGCACCATTTGGATTTCTTGAAGATTTCGACACTATCGATCGATGTCTAGAAAGTCTTGAATCTGCTATGATCGCCGTTGAAGAGGAAGTTATCAGCCAAACGTTTCCAGTTCGACCGGTCGATTTGCGGCCAGATTTGGAAATTTTTTTAGAGACAGTCTTGAGAACACAACAGAAACGTAATCGATTAGCTCGGACCATCGAAGCGATCAATTCAGTTGATATCAATCTGAGTGTGGCGATCGAACACTATCGAGTTGTTTTGTCCCATTTGTACGAATTGAGAGAGTTTTTCCCAGGTATTCATCTGGATCATTTGTATAGACTCTCTTGAGAATTTTGTATCATTTCAATCTAGCAAAATCTTTGTATTTTGTTTAAAATAACTTTCAATTACTCGAAATGTCGAATATCAATAGTTTTTTTCTGAATAAAATCTAATCTAAGCGTTTAATGTTAATCAATTTGGAACAAAGTTTGGTGTGAAATGGTGGAAAAATAAACTAAACCCTCTAGAAATCCTCGAGACTAAACATTAAGAATATTCTGCTCAATCCAAACTCAAAAGCTGAGATTTACTTTGAAAGCTAAAGCTCTACATAGAGTAGAAAATTGTTCATTCGAGCGATTAATTGAGATCGAAACTGATTAGATCACTAAAGAAATGAAGGTATGGAAATCGATGAAGAAAAGATTAGCAATCTGAAGATGAATTTCATGATTTGCATGCATGCGATTGCATACTGCCATTGGTCTGAGCTTTTCAATTTATCCAATGCATCAATGAGATCTATGGTCGCATCGTAGACGGAAAAATAATATTCTCGGATTGCATTCAAGCTCTTCGGAAATCCTTCGGTAACAATTTACTTTTTATACTCCTCATACGATTGTAATTGTTTCGGAAAGATTGGTCGATTATCTTCGATCGTTCCAAATTGAACGATGGAGATCAATCTCCTTTCAAACTTCGATTCACAAATCAATTGCAATTTTTGCAAAAAGTCATCACCAGAGATATATTTCGAAATCAATCAGCATTATCTTTTCTTCATCCGGTCAATGGTCTAGAAAACCCATCCTACTATGATATCATTATGGAACCTAAGGATTTTACAACAATCAAAAAGAGATTGATTTTTCTCTGGTATCTGGACCACAATCTCTCTCGGTACTGATCCCAGCTGATCTGATTTCGATCCGCAATGCTCAAAAAGAGCAAGTTAAATTACTACCAGATCTAAATCGGAAATTCGGATACCGAATAAAGATTTGCCGGTTCCACTAACGGCGACAGTGAATTGGAATGCGAAACTCATCTTCAGATTGCTAATCTTTTCTTCATCAATTTCCAGATCTTTATTTCTTTAGTGATCTAGTCAGTTTCGATCTCAATTGATCGCTAGAATGAACAATTTTCTAGACTATGTAGAGCTTTAGCTTTTCAAAGTGAATCTCAGCTTTTGAGTTTGGATTGAGCAGAATATTCTTAATGTTTAGTCTCGAGGATTTCTAGATGGTTTAGTTTATTTTTCCACCATTTCACACCAGATTTTGTTCCAAATTGATTAACATTAAACGCTAAGATTAGATTTTATTCAGAAAAAAACTATTGATATTCAACATTTCGAGTAATTGAAAGTTATTTTAAACAAAATACAAAGATTAACATAATCCCATTTTGCTAGATTGAAATGATACAAAATTCTCAAGAGAGTCTATAAATATTGCCCAGATGAATCTGTGGAAAAAAATGGCTCAATTCGTACAATTGGGACAAAGCAACTCGATAGTGTTCGACCGCCACAACGAAATCGATATCAACTGGATCGGTCGCTTTAATGGTCCAAGCTAATCGATTACGTTCCTGGTGTGCTCTCAAGACTGTCGCTTTTTGTTTTTGTTTTATTGTTGTTGTTGTTCTATTGTCTATCATTATTTTCTATTTTATTTTTTATCACATTTTATTATTTTGATTTTTATTATCATTTTTCAAAGGATACCGCATGGTCTTGGAGCAGATGTGGAAATCTTGCTATCAAGACCTTAAAATTTTGTATTTAAAGGTTGGCAAATTCTGCCACAAACATGTCACATTTTCATTCTTGTTGGATACGTCACTTCGACAGATCTTCTACAATTCTGGACTTGTGTCATCGTTTGTAGCCTGCCTGAGTCCAAATTGTATCCTGATTATTTCATCATCATTTATCTTTTAATTTAGTGAATTTGATATTATTTTTTTTAATAAAGTGTTTCATGAAATTATAATTGTGTCCTAGAAGTAGCAATATTGAGTTTGGCAACTTCTAGTGTTTTAAACGAGCGTCACAAGTGCTATCTTTGGTCTTATCACGAACGTTCTTAGGTCAAGAAGTTCGGCCCATAACTGCAAATCGCAAAGAAGACTTGGTTGGCGCTCATATGGATTTGAATCGATCGATTGAAAATTTAAACTGTCGATAGAAACCAGAAAATCATTTGAATCAAACAAATCACAGCCAATCATTGAGATTATGTAATTAGCAATGATTTTGACAATTCTAAATGGGATTATTCTCATCTGGCAATGAATTTAGATTCAAACGCTAGACTTGGTAATGAATCTCACTATTTGATTCGATTCATCAGATAGATTACTAGATAGGCTGATTGATGGATAGATCACAGAATGAAGATGACTGAACTCGATAGCGAATTAAATCAAATCAAATCAATTCAAATCAAAGAAAAAATCAATCAATTTAGTTTATTGGGCTTTTATCAATGAAAATTTCCGATCAGTTTTAGATTATTTGAATCAATGTTGAAAAGTTAAATTAAAGTTACAATTAAAGTGAAACATATTCGAAAAACAAAAACAAAAGACAAAAACAAAAATTTAAAGTAACAATTTCAGAGTAGAAGACAAATAGTTTTTCAACGTATTCTTAGTTAATTGTTATGTTTCAATTCAATTGTTATGTTCCATAGATTAGATATGAATTTGAATAGTTTTGTTAAATCAATAAGAGAACAAGATAGGTTTCTGTTTAATCAAAATGATTCAAATTTGATGCAAATTTTCTCGATAAAATTCAAGACTTTCGTTGGCTAAACGTTCCACTCTCGAATAGACTGCTCTAACCGAGATTTGATCGGTATGGGACGGATCGATTTCATCAATAAGATGGATGATTTGCATACGAGAACGATGATGAGCCAAATTAGTTCGATGGAATCTTCTATTCAATCTGATGAGACGATCACGCAGAAAAGAAGGTGGAAGTACTGAAAGTTTTTCTCGAATCGATGAAGCAAGACAGGTTAGAAAATCTTTCAAATTTTCGAGATAGCGTTCGATCTGTGTGAACCATTGAATTTGTTCTATTGGAAATTCAAGATTGCGCAAAACTAAACTTCGCATAATGGCCAATTTAGTAATTAGATTGTCATAGGACAAATTGAGAGTCTCTAGTGATGAATTATGATTTCGATAAGACATTTTTGAGTTCGATTTCGATCTTTTATTTATCAATCGCAAAAATTTCTTCTTCAATTACGTCACCGGAATCAAAAATTACTGAAATGCAAAATTTTCATCGAATCGAATCTAATTGAAATCAAGTTTACTTACGAACTGATTTGAGAATTCGATTTGAAGATTTTCTTCGATTTTGGATCAAGTTTTGGATTTTAATCAAACTTTTGGAAGATCTTGGAATGGCAAGCTGATGAACAATGAAAGAGAGATTAGCAGAAAGATTGCTAGCATATGCAATACGCCATTGAATAATGAGCTATTCATAACGGCTGTTATTCACAGGACTAGCTTCGGTAGATTTCGGTCAAAATTAAAACAAATTTGGACAAAGGTCTCATAGGCCAGGTTCTAATAGATGGCGCTACAGTCAAAAAATTTCAGCAGCTGATTTCAAGGATTTTTACGTCATCAAAAACCCTGCCATCTAGTGATTTTTCCCTTTTCAAACTAAAGCCTAAGCTAGATGGATTGTTATGACGACTTTCAAATTGGTCGAGTGATAATTTTCTTATAAATATGTGTCTAAATATAATATTATCAACATACATATAATTTTTATCCCTTTTTTTCGATTTTTGACATCTAAATTTATCAGTTTCATTTGAACCACACTCTTTTTGGATCAAAGAGAATATAAACTTTGAGGATTTTCAGACAATCTACTGTCGATCATATATTGTTTAAAACTTCAAAATATTTCAATAAAATTTGGTTTAGAATCTAAGCGTGTCTAAGTCTGTGCATTTTTCATGACATTATAATAGTAAATTCACAGTTGGAGGTGAGAGACCCCCTTCCGTTAGCATGCATTCCTTCGCGAACATATTCTTTTCTCTTTCAATCTTCACTAACGTAAACATGCTTACGTAAAGGGATTAAGAAAATTGTTGACAAATTGACCCCTAGTTTTCTCTCTCATCTCTCACCTCTAATTGTGTACTTTTAATTGTCCAAAACTTAACTGTCCAAAAAATTGTTAATCAAAAATTGGTCTAACTATCTAGATCTATCTATCTATCTAGAACTATCTAAAATCAAAAACTATCTAGATGAAATATAATAAAGGCCATAAAGTAGATGGTCATTGGGTTCTTGGAGCATTAAATCCAACGACAAAAGAGCTGAGACTTAGTACGCTCCCCGGTAACAAGAGGACGAGAGCAGCTATCCAGCCTCTGTTGGATTCTTTCATTGAACCAGGCTCAACAATCTACACTGATTGTTGGCGATCATACAATTACTTAGATGATCCGGATATTGATTACGGTCACGAGAGAGTAGATCATTCTAGATCTTATGTGATGTATAAAGGGGATTTAAAAATCCATACCAATAATATAGAAGCAACTTGGCGTCCTATCAAGGATTTTTTCCGGACGCGAAGATTAGCCGCAGATGACTTTATCTATCATCTAAAGGTATTTGAAAAAGTATGAATATCAACAGCTATTATAATTTCATGATTTCTATAACTTTCGTAGGATTATGAATGGAAACGGTCAATAAAAATTCAAGACAAAGACCCGTTTCTTGAATTTTTGAAAGTATGCTCGCAACGATTCAGACCCGAAATTGATGTGTATTTGGCTAAAAATGCTCGCATAGACCTCGTAGCCTAACTTTTTATTATTCGATCTGATTATTTTTTTATAATTTTTATCTCAACATTTTTGTTCATTTACATTTGATATTAAAGCATATTTTTTCTGACTCAATTGCCAGTATTTGTGGCCAAATATTAGTAAAGGGAAAAAATCACTAGATGGCAGGGTTTTTGATGACGTAAAAATCCTTGAAATCAGCTGCTGAAATTTTTTGATTGTAGCGCCATCTATTAGAACCTGGCCTATGGGACTCAGGCCCAAATTTGTCCGAATAACTCATCAATTAATTTCAGTTTTCTTTCAAATCATTCTCTCTTAGTTTATTCATCGTTTCTGATAATTTTATCTTTTTGAAACAAAGAATTTCTTGAAATGAAATTCTTTTTTTCTCTCTTTTCTCATTTTCGTTCCGCTCCTTTTTCCTAACTGTTGATTCTTGTGGAACGTAGATCTTCCACCAGATAGCGGCAACTAAAAAAAAACAGAAAAAAGGGTCAAAGATTTTACCTCCTCCCTCCATTTTTCTGGAATAGAATCATCTGGACAATTTTGTTCGAAAGCTTAAATTATTATTCTTGAAAAACTCATAGAATCGAGTGAAAAAATTCGATTCGTTTCGATTCGATATGATTTGTGAGTTCCTAGACGCCTACAATGGGTTACTGGATTCATTTTGAAGATAGAAAACAGCTGATGCCCTTTTATTCTCTTGATAATTTTCAGATTCAAACTTTTATTTCTTTTTCTTAAGTTTAATCAAAAATTGATTTTTACTCTTTTTTCCGGTACCATCAAATTAGATCGAATAACTGATCAGATAAGCACTCGATTGCCTACTTTCGAGTGAAATAATCGTTTGCTCTAACATTGAAACGATTGATTGATTGAGAATTGATCCTACTGTTTACTGATTTATTTTGCTCCTAAATTGGTCGATTGATATGTTTATGGCTTTCTTACTGATCGCTATCGATCCATTGCAAGGTATGCGATATGATTTTTGACTAGAATTGTTTAACTTTCAGTGTTTTTCATTTTGACTCTCATTCTCATAGCTCAAAATCAGCTCTGATTCGATTCGGAATGTTTCATCTAAGCTTGTATTCTCATCACGTTGTATCATCAAGTTTTCAGAAACTGTTTCTTACTGCTTGGTTACTGGAGCTTATCCGATTGAAATTTCCTCGATTAATAAAAGATGAAGATTTGAATGCGATCCAGAATGAAACCTTTGAAACCAAGTTTTTCATTCAAAAGAATTTTAAATTTTTCCTTCAACTAATTTGTTTTGTTTCTTTGCAGGTGATAGAATTGTGAGATGATCAAAGTCAAGAATCGAACCTCAAACTTATGATCTATTTTTTCTATGTCCTGTGAATTTTCCATCGTTGCTAGATATAATTTAAAATCTGATTGAATACATTTGCAGATTTACTTCGATTGGATCAAATAAAATGAACAAAGAGAATCGATCGATTCAATAGAAACTCATAGAATCACGACGATTTCTAATCCAAATCGATATCCGCTCAAAACAATTGTCTAAGAATATCCAAAAATCATCTAACTGTTTCGATAAATACAATCAAGCAATATCAAAGCAAGCAAACATCTAGCATTGTTTAAATGGATCATGGCGTTTAGCCATAGACTTATGATCTATTCTTTCTATGTTCTAACTTTTGATCAATACAATCAAGCAATATCAAAGTAAGCAAACATCTAGCATTCGATTAGTTTCAGAATTCTCTGTTCGCAATCTAATCAGTTGCGATTTCAATTCATCAATCAAAACGAATTTTTCTGCTACGAAACGAAAAGAATAGAATCTACTTGTTTGTTCTGGCATTTTGGATGCTAATTGAATCGAAAAGATCGAGAATAGAAAGGATTAGAATGAGAAAATAATTCGAATAAAATTTCATTCCAATTTCAATCGGAGATGATTATCGAAATGAGCTAACAATTAGAAAAATGCCTAGGTAGCTATCGATGTGAAATTTTTGCTCTCAACAGACAGAATGAATGGAATGAAGAGTTCGTTTGATAGCTGTTCGATTTACAATCACTCATGCCAAACAATTCACGTATTGAGTTTGTAAAAATTTCACGGTCTTGGATTTCTTCTCGTAAAAGTATTCGATGCCAATATATTTACCCGAGACGAAGACGAAGACGAGATCCTGATCCATTGATAGTATCGGAATTTTGACATCAACACACTCTGAAATATCATTCGATGGTTTAATTCCATCGTCGAGGCTCTCACAAGCTGGTTGTTCATTGAAACGAACTGAAGAACTCATGTAAATCTTTCGCGATTCCGGCAAATATACTCTGTACATCGATTTTCCTTTGTATCCGAGAGATAGAATGAAATTTCTATATGCGATCGGAATCGGTTAAATTTTTCTTCAGGAAAGTCAACCCGAAGAAATTTTAGTCAAAAATTTCTATAACTTTATTGTTTCTCATAAGACCTTTCAAAAAGAGGGCAAAAAATATAACAGATAGAAATTTGTGAAAAAAAATCGATTGTTTTCATATTGGATTCTCATTCGTATAGAAATTGCCGCAAAAGTAGATTAGAATTGCGAAAAGGGAATTTGCGGAAACGCTCTCTCCAGCAATCCTAGATAGACATGGAACGAGTTACAAACAGTTGCGAACACTCGTCTGTAACTATCGATGATCGCCATCATATCGATCTGGGTTTGATCCATAGCGGCGATTGTGCGAATCAAACGATTGCGATCACGATGATGGCGCATACACTCCGAACGAAAGTGATGAATCAAAGAAATGATTCCATCGAGAGAATTGCCGTTCGATGAATCTATTCGAAATCTTTCCAAGAATAAGTTTTCCATTGCTCTTAAAAATGCTTTAAAATGATCTAGAAATCTTTCAATAGCTTGAAAGCTTTCAATACGGCTCGAAGAGGTTCGAAAAGTTCCAGGATTCACTGCTCGCAATCGAATCAGTTGCGATTTTAATTCATCAATCGAAACAAATGTTTCTGTCACGGAACGAAATGAATAGAATCTACTTGTTTGTTCTGGCATTTTGATTGCTGAATCTTGAATTTGGATGCTTCGATTCAATCGAAAAGATTGAGAATAGAAAGGATTAGAATGAAATAATAATTACAAGAAAAAAAAAATTCCTACCAATTTCAATTGAAGAAAAATATCGAAATGAGCTTGCAATTTGAACAAAAGTCTCGGTAGCTATCGATGTGAAGTGTTCACTCTCAACAGACAGAATGAATGGGAGGAACAGTTCGATTGACTCTACAGCGAGTAGAGATAGAATGAAATTTCAATATGAAATCAAAGTGTTCGATCAAATTTCCCTACTCTCGGAATCGGTATAATTTTTCATTAGGAAATTAAACTCAATGAAATTTTTATTAAAAAATTGAAGAAACTTAATTGTTTTCCATAAGACATTTTAGGACTGACAAACAAAAGGAAAAAGATACATCAAACAGATTTGTTGAAATTTGTTGACAAAGAAAATTTAAAAACTTTTCCCAGAAAAAAAATCCCCAAATCAAACACCATCATGGTGGATTGGAAAATTCTACAATCTCTACAATTTCAAAGAAAATGGAAATCCTCCAGATCAATTGCTGGAAAGAATTCGATCAATGAATTCAAATGGTCTATCACCGATCGATACAAAGCGATAAGTTCATCCAGACCATATTCAATAAGAAGAATTTCTTCGATTCGATCGCATAGACTGCTACGCTCTTCATCAGCGAGGAAGATTGTTTGATGAAATTCTTCAATATTTTCCCGAGAGAATTGTTCATACTTTCGACCACGATTGATTTGATCGAAAAACAAATCTTCTCCAGCAATCATTGCTGATTTGAGATGCTCTAGACATCGATCGACGTTATCTAGATCATCGATATGTCTTAACGAGGGATAACGAGTGACACGTTGTCGTAATCTAGCAAGATTTATTCGTAATCGATCGATGCTAGGAAAAAATTGTTCAACGTGACGAGGGCTGTATTCATAGGATTCATTAAAATTCAATGGTGCCATTTTTTTCGATGGACAACACTTGTTGCGTTTCGATTCGATTCGATTCAAACTGATTGAAAATTGGATTCGAAGCTGATGGAATTTTCGTATTTGGATCTTGTTTCGAAGCTAACTCAGTTTTTATTTGGACAGAGAACGCTCCATTGGAGATGTTGTGGCGAGAATTATTTCGATTCAAATTTCTCAAACTAATCATCGAGCATCAATTAATTCCTCTAGCACTTTGCCTGTTGCTTGATCTGTTCTGCTTGTTCAAAGGGTTCTCCTACACAGTGAATGATATTCAATTCTAATCGATCTGAAATAGAAACCTTCTCGCAAAAAAAAATCAATCGAGAAGAGAAAATTCATCTAGAATTTCATCTATTATTTCAGATAATTTTTTTTGTCTCTAATAAATTGTCTAAATTTTTGAATTTCATTGTGGAAATTGAAAACGATTTTTTTCGGAACAGAGGAGGGGAATCGATGAAATTTATTGGCGGAAAATTTCAGTTGTCAGTCTTGGTAATATTATAAAATTCAAAAAAAAAATTCCAAAAAAAATCCGTAACATTGTACGATTCAGATTACTGCTTGGAATCAAACAAATCAAAAAAAAAAAAAAACGAAAAGATTTAAAAGAACATCGAGTCATTTGACCAAAAAAAAAACAAAGATTCATTCAATATTATCCAAAATATTATTCAAATACTCATAAAATTGGGAAATGTTTTTTTTTTCTTTTTTAAAGAACAAAAAAAATCTCATCCAATTGAATCGCTGGAAATATCGTGGATAATTCAAGCAAATGTTCTTCAACCAATTGATAGTAAAAGAAGACCGCAATCAAATTGATCTCGTTCGGATCGATCGCTTCGATTGTTTCGCAAAGATCAAGACGATCAAGATGAGCGATTATGATTGTTTCTTGAAAAATCTCCAAACCAGGCCTTTCGATTATTTCTATCGGTTGATTTCGATACGTTTGCCCATAGAGTAGAGCTTCGCGAGCGATCATAATTGATTTAAGACTAAAGAGATGCTCATCAATGTTATCGAAATAATCAATAAGTTCTGATGGGACAATTTCGAGCATATTTTGACGTAGTGAATGTAAATTTTCTCGAAGCCGATCGATGCTTGGGAAATATTGTTCCACAAAATAGGGATTCGGTTCGAGATAAGAATGATAGCTTCGTGGTGGCATCCTCTCGAACAAAACGCTCGAATAATTCAATTAGATCGGAATTGTTGGATCGGAATAGATTGCGATTAGTGAAATCTTCGAGAACCAGATATGATTCGGATCAGTTTGACTAAAAAAAATAAAATAAAAAAAAACTCAATCAACCCCTTTAGCGCCTAGTTTGTAATTTTGCAACGATTGTATAGCCCACTACACACCGACTATTTGAATGACATTCAAATTTTGATGGCACAAAGACAATAGGAGGCTATTTGCATCAATCAATGAGCTAATAGATCATATTTCAGATCAGATTATTTCCATTGGCTAGCGTTAAGTTACATTATCGTTAATTGATAATTAAAATTTCAACAAATTAAATTAAACCATTTGACATTGTTTTTTTTCTCATTTTAGAACGAATCAATTGACCAAGAAAACTTTTGTTAGCCATTGGTTTTTGGCCCACCATTTTCTTTTGATTACAACACCGATAATATTGAATGATGATATGATGATATGATATGAATCTTGAAGACATTTTCGTTCAGAATTATTTTAGCTTCGATATAATTAGGTTTGAGCCAAGAAGAGTGAGTTTGAGATCATTTCAACGATTAGAAATTCTTCAAATTATTCAATCCAAATCTTTTTTTAGAAAAAAATGAGACAGCAATCGATTCGATTTAACAATTAAAAAAACAATAACTAACAGAGAGTAGCGAGAGTAGTGTAGCGAGATAGAAATTTATAGACAGTGTATTTTTTTGTGGTGAAAAATGGAAAAAATCATCTATGCTGAACAGAAAAACATCGTCTTCCTCTTCATCGTCATCATCTTCGTCATCATCTTCGGATGAGTGAATCGTTCGTGCATCAATATGTCTAGGTCCAGGTCATTGGAAGCAAATCACACCCTCTATCATAACCACTCCCTCAAGTTAATCAAAAATAAATTGAAAAACCGAAAGAATCGGAGAAAAAAAACAAAAAAAACTTTTTTTCGATTTTTTCCCATTTTTTCACTTCTCAATAAGTCTGATGATATCGTTGGAGGGGAAATTCTCAATCTCTCATAATTTGTTCAATTTAATATCTGATTATAATCAAAGTTTATCGATCAAACAAGTCTCTTCGATTTTATTCGGAAATTGACCTAGGCCTGATTGGCCGCAGCAGCTTATCTTCTGGATTCGGTTAGGTTTGGTCTAATCGATTGGAATATTGAGTTGAAAATGTCTGTGGTCTCAATCCAATCCAAACGATCGAGTATAGAATGGACAAATTAAATGATTCGGACTCATTGAAGATTTGGTATCACAACATCTTCAATCAAGAGAAGAATTGATTCAAATCATCTGGAAAATTATTGATTTTTATTCGAAAATCTTAATCAATGAAATCTCTAAATCCGAGAAAAATCAAACAAACAATCTGAATTGAACAAAAGTTTAAAAGAAGCTGAATCTGAATCGGAATTCTGGTTTTCTCGGATTGTTTCGATCAGTTCCAAGCGTTATCACGGAGGAATGAAAAGCCAAAACGAATAAGGTAACTTGCAGCTCTTCTGTATCGCTCATAGGCCATCTGCAAGGTAATGTTAGGACCATTCAATCGAATCACTTGGCAGAGATCGACACATTGTAGATGAGAGACAATAACTCTGACATAGAATTCATTCAGAATCTGGATGCGTTCGCCTGAACTTACTTGAGGTCCACGGACTCGATGCCAAACAGAATTTTCCATTGCTATCATGAATCTTTTGAGTCTATCGAGTTGATTCTCGATGCTTACGAAATAAAAGTGATACTCAAAAGGGATGGGACCTGATACGTTTCGACGCAAAAAAGCCAATCTTTCTATCAACAAATCGATGGATGGAAAAAAAAACTCAACGAAATGATGTGAATGCATCGATCCAGCATCCAATTGACTATTTGAAAATCCTGAGGACATTTTCGTTCAGAATTATTTTAGCTTCGATTTAATCAAGTTTGAGCCAAGAAGATTATTTCAACGATTAGAAATTCTTCAAATTAATCAATCGAAATCTTTTTTATAAAAAAATGAGACAAAAAATTTGACAATCAAAAAAACAATAACCTACCGAGAGTAGATAAAGAGAGAGAGAGAGAGTAGTGTGGAGATATATGCTCGCATGAAAGAGAAACTGATCGAATTTTCTGAAAAAAGGCATGGCTCAACTCAGTTCCTCTTTCACTTTGTCTGTTGCTTCGCTTTGCTAAGAGAAATGAACTGATTGTATGAATGGTACTGCAATCTCAACCAAAAATCGAATCAAAAAGAATCATTTTGATGAGTGAATCAGTAAAAATTTCGGTAAAAAGTTATCCTAATCAATCAATGGTAGCATTCTATCAATCTATTTGCATCCAATTTTTTTTCGAAATCCAATTCGATTTAATTAATTGTCGAATCTCTTTGTTTGAGTTAGCTCTCAATTGAAAGTTGTTTAGAATAATTTTCTCTTCTAATTGCTGAGAATTCTTTTCGATTGATTTTTCAAAACTTCCAATACTTTTTCTTTCAAACAGTTTTTGTTTACTGTAATCAGAAACAAAAAGGTGAATGAGAAAGAAATCAATGAAACTAATCTTTAGATCTCATTTGATTTGGATTTCGGTTTCAAAATCGCAATCATCAGAACTCAGTAGGATTACTTGGTCTCCAGATTTCTCTTGCGCGGCTGGATTGTTACTGAATTCTGATCCAAGATTTTCATTTTGTTCTTTTTTTCAATCAATTAATTTTTTTCCATTTCAGCAGATAATGAATTTCAGCAGAAAAAATCCTCCATTGCTTAAAACTTCTTTTCAAAAATATTCAAATCTATCGATCCGTTTGAACGATTTGGCAAAATTGCAATTGATTCTATCTAAAGAGCGTTTCTATGAGACAAACGTGGATGTCAATGAAGATTCATTATTCGATGCGGTTGAATATATTGTCGGTTTTCTTTCGAACAAAATGGTCCGAATGAGAGATGAAATCGTCGCTAAACTTGAAGGGAAAATTTCGATATCTCGTTGGAGAAGTTTGAAATATGTGCTCGAACTATGGATCAAAGCTAATTGACCAATTTATTCGAAACAATTTCAATCGTATGAGGAATATAAAAAGTTAATTGCAACCGAAGGATTTCCGAAGAGCTTGGATGGAATCCGAGAATATTATTCCGATCAATTCGGATGATTTGGAATTTTTGGAACCCAAAAGCCACTAATACAAACATAATTTTTGACCTGAACACTAAAAATCTATCGCGATCGAGATAATTTCTCAACGTATTGTTAAAATTCAATTGATTTAAATTTAATATGTTTCCAATCAAAAGATTTTAAAATATAAAGATTGTATCATGAAATTCATCTTCAGATTGCTAATCTTTCCTTCATCAATTTCCAAACTTTCATTTCTTTAGTGATCTAATCAGTTTCAGTCTCAATTAATCGCTCGAATGAACAATTTTCTAGGCTATGTAGAGCTTTAGCTTTCAAAGTAAATCTCAGCTTTTGAGTTTGGATTGAGCAGAATATTCTTAATGTTTAGTCTCGAGGATTTCTAGAGGGTTTAGTTTATTTTTCCACCATTTCACACCAAACTTTGTTCCAAATTGATTAACATTAAACGCTTAGATTAGATTTTATTCAGAAAAAAACTATTGATATTCGACATTTCGAGTAATTGAAAGTTATTTTAAACAAAATACAAAGATTTTGCTAGATTGAAATGATACAAAATTCTCAAGAGAGTCTATACAAATGATCCAGATGAATACCTGGGAAAAGCTCTCTCAATTCGTACAAATGGGACAAAACAACTCGATAGTGTTCGATCACCACACTCAGATTGATATCAACTGGATTGATCGCTTCGATGGTCCGAGCTAATCGAATACGTTCATGGTGTGTTCTCAAGACGTTGTCTAAAAAAATTTCCAAATTTGGCCGCAAATCGACCGGTCGAACTCGAAATGTTTGGTTGATAACTTCCTCTTCAACGGCGATCATAGCAGATTCGAGACTTTCTAGACATCGATCGATAGCGTCGAAATCTTCACGAAATCCAAATGGTGCTAAGTTGGGAACATATCGGCGTAGATAAAGTAAACTTTCGCGCAATCGACTGATGCTTGGAAAATATTGTTCAAAGTTGTGCAGAAACGAATTATCTGGATTTCTTGCCATTTTGTCGCGAACCAAATTTTCGCAATAATATTTTTAATATGATTCTCGCAAATAAACCTATAAGCTGATGATGAGCTAATAATTTTTGAGTTCGATTTTGATCTTTATTTTTCAATCGCAAAAATTTCTTCTTCAATTACGTCACCGGAATCAAAAATTTCTGAAATGAAAAATTTTCATCGAATCGAATCTAATTGAAATCAAGTTTACTTACGAACTGATTTGAGGATTCAATTTAAAGATTTTCTTCGATTTTGGATCAAGTTTTGGATTTTTAATCAAACTTTTAGCAGACCCTGAAATGTCAAGCTGATGAACAATGAAAGAGAGATAAGCAGAAAGATTGCTAGCATATGCAATACGCCATTGAATAATGAGCAATTCATAATGGCTGTTATGGAGAGGACTAGCTTCGGTAGATTTCGGTCAAAATTAAAACAAATTTGTCCGAATAACTCATCAATTAATTTCAGTTTTCTCTCAAATTATTCTCTCCTAGTTCATTCATCGTTTCTGATAATTTTATCAACAAGAATTTCATTCTTTGTTTCTCTCTTTTATCATTTTTATTCCGCTCCTATTTCCTAACTGTTGATTCTTGTGGAACGTAGATTTTCCACCAGATGACGGTATTAAAAAAACAGAAAAAAGAGTCAAAGATTTTACCTCCTCCCTCCATTTTTCATGGTAAAGTTCAATAGAATCATCTGGAACATTTTGTTCGATATCTTAAATTATCATTCTTAAAAAACTCATAGAATCGAGTGAAAAGTTTTGATTCGATATGATTTGTGAGTTCCTAGACGCCTACAATGGGTTACTGGATTCATTCTGAAGATAGAAAACAGCTGATGCCCTTTTATTCTCTGGATTCTCATGGCTTATAATCAGCTCTGATTCGATTCGGAATGTTTCATCAGAGCTTGGATTCTCATCTCATCAGATTCTCATCACATTGTATCATCAAGTTTTCATAAGTTATTTGTTACTGTTTGATAATTGGACCGTTGTGGATCCAGAATGAAACCTTTGAAACCAAGTTTTGCTTTCATAAGAATTTTAAATTTTTTCTTCAACTAATTTGTTTCGTTTCTTTGCAGGTGATAGAATTGTGAGATGATCAAAGTCTGTAGTGTCTGCCGATTCGCTTTCTAGCATCTTTTTAGTGAAGAAAAATCATTCAAAACGTTCGATCGAAGCGTATCATTCTGAGCTTCGAATAGAACCATTGAAAAGGTGGCAAAATAATTGCTTCAAGCCAATTGTTGAAGATGAAGCGAATGTTTAATCGAGCCCTAGACTTATGATCTATTTTTTTCTATGTCCTGTGAATTTTCGATCGTTGCTAGATAGAATTCAAAATCTGATTGATTACATTCACTGATTTACTTTCGATTCGATCGGATCAAATCAAGTGAATTCATCAGATGATCAAGGTAGCAGATACTTTCTACAGAGTGGAATCAATCGAAATATGGTCAATTTAATTGTCAACTTTTTAGCTTTTTGACTAGATTTTTGGGATCAAACCATATTCGTACATCGGCATACCATCATTCCAAGAGCCAATAAAAAGGTAGAGAGATTTCATCGACAACTTTAACATTCTTTAAAATGTGAAAGCGAGAACGAAAAATTTAAAGATCTTCCACAGCTGATTCTACTCGGTATTCGAACAACAATCAAAAAAGATCTCGATATTTTGTCAGCGGGACTAATTTTTGGTGAAGCTTCAACTCTACTGCTGACTGAATCAGCTGACTCATTGAGCGAACGAACGATGAAGACGTAAATATGCCAGAATTCATGAAAACACTTCGAAAAAAGATCAATAAATTACGTCCAATTCCAACTTGTGCAAGTAAGACTGAATCCTAACTACCTATGAAACTATCAAGAAAATTGTAACCTTCAACTTGCCAATTTCTGATCCATTTTGCTCTTAAATTGTTCGATTAGTATGTTTATGGCTTTCTTACTGAATTCATACGCTATCGATCCATTGCAAGGTATGCGATATGATTTTTGACTAGAATTATTTAACTTTCAGTGTTTTTTATTTTGATTCTCATTCTCATAGCTCATAATCAGCTCTGATTCGATTCGGAATGTTTCATCTAAGCTTGGATTCTCATCACGTTGTATCATCAAGTTTTCAGAAACTATTTCTTACTGCTTGGTTACTGGAGCTTATCCGATTGAAATTTCCTCGAAAAAAATGAATAAAAGAAAATAAAAGATGAAGATTTGAATGCGATCCAGAATGAAACCTTTGAAACCAAGTTTTTCATTCAAAAGAATTTTAAATTTTTCCTTCAACTAATTTGTTTTGTTTCTTTGCAGGTGATAGATTTGTGAGATGATCAAAGTCTGTAGTGTCTGTCGATTCGCTTTCTAGCATCTTATTGGTGAAGAAAAATCATTCAAAACGTTCGATCGAAGCGTATCATTCTGAGCTTTACCATTGAATAGATGGCAAAATATTTGCTTCAAGCAACTTGTTGAAGATGAAGCGAATGTTGAACCCAGCCCTAGACTTATGATCTATTTTCAATATCGTTCGTGATTCAATCACGAATCGTTCGCCGCGCAAAAGAGAACCGAAAACCTAAACTGTGCCAATAAGGATCTTTTGACGATCTGAGCCCGTAACAGAAAGTTCATTGAGTTAAAATCTTTTCAAAAAATAAAACTCTCAATAAACTCTCAAATTCTTTTCGAATCGGTATTTCACAAATCAATGCATTGCTGGAGATTTCGGTTTCTTTCACGGGAGTTAAACTTTGAATTTTTGTATTCTTTGTTAGACAATTCGATTGTTTTCATATTGAATTCGTATTCATTGAGAATCGCGGAATTGAAATCCGCTGGAACGAACTCTGCATTATTTCTATATAGAAATGGATCGAGTTGGAACAGTTTGCGTACACTTGTTGATAAGTATCATAGATTGCCAGCATATTGAGCTCGGTTCGATCCATAACCACAATTGTCCGATCATCAAAAAGTTCAAGTGAATCAAAAAGTTCGTGATCTTCATCATTAGTGGTCATTGAAAAAAAAAGATAAGACATTACGCTTAGCCATAGACTATAGTAAATTTAATCAAATGACAATCTTTGACACTCAGCCATCTCCTCGATTGGATGAAATTCTTTCGAGTCTTCGAGACGCTAAAATATTCTCAAAACTCGATTCTCGTCAAGGATATTGTCGAATACCTTCACGTCGAGAAGATAAAGAGAAAACAGCCTTTTGTTTCAAAAATAAGTTTTACCAATATACCAATAGTGATGCCGTTTGGTTTGTCATCGTCGTGTCAAACATTTATTGCACAACGAACTTGTGACTTACAACAACTTTATTGTGAACGAACTCTGCATTAATTCTATATAGAAATGGATCGAGTTGGAACAGTTTGCGTTCACTTGTTGATAAGTATCATAGATTGTCAGCATATTGAGCTCGGTTCGATCCATAACCACAATTGTCCGAATCAAACGACGACGATCACGATGATTACGAAGACTTTCCAAACAAAAGAGAGGAGAGGAATAGATGAAATTTATTGGCGGAAAATTTCAGTCTTCAGCCTTGGTAATATTATAAAATTCAAAAAATTCCGTAACATTTTACAATTCAGATTACTGATTGTTGCTAGATTTCATTGGTCAAAAATATCAGCACACGCAGAAGAGATCGATTGTCCACCGAACAAATCGATGGATGAGAAAAAGAACTCGACAAAACGATATGGACGCATCGATTTAGCATCCAATTGATCATTTGGAAATCTTGAAGACATTCTCGTTTAAAATTATTTTAGCTTCGATATAATTAGGTTTGAGCCAAGAAGATTATTTCAACGATTAGAAATTCTTCAAATTATCCAATCAAAATCTTTTTTTAGAAAAAAAATGAGACAGCAATCGATTCGATTTAACAATTAAAAAAACAATAACTAACAGAGAGTAGCGAGAGTAGTGTTGTGAGATATATGCTCGGACTATATAAGAGAAACGGATCAAATTCTCTGCAAAAAGGCACGGCTCAACTCAGTTCCTATTTCACTTTGTCTGTCGCTGCGCTTAGCAAAGACAAATGAGCTAATTTAGAAGGTATATAAACTTCGATACTCCAGGAAAAAAGAACCATTTTGAAGAGTGAAAATTTCGGTGAAGAATCAAACTAATCAATCAGTGGTAGCATTCCATCAATCTATTTGCATCCAATTTTTTTTCGAAATCCAATTTGATTGAATTGATTGTCGAATCTCTTCGTCTAGCCTTGAAATCACTTTCGCATCTTTACCCTCTTCTCTTTGTTTGACACGTAATATCTTGGCCTGAAATCAAAATGAACGCTGAGCCTAAAATCAAAATGAACGCTCAGCCTGGAATCAAAACGAACGCTCAGCCTGGAATCAAAATGGAAGCTGAGTCTGAAATCGAAATGAACGCTGAGCCTGAAATCGAAACGAACGCTGACTCTAAAATCGAAACAAACGCTGATCCTGGAATCGAAATGAACGCTGAGCCTGGAATCAAAATGAACGCTGAGCCTGAAATCAAAATGAACGCTGAGCCTGGAATCGAAATGAACGCTGAGCCTGAAATCAAAATGAACGCTGAGCCTGGAATCGAAATGAACGCTGAGCCTGGAATCAAAATGAACGCTGAGCCTGAAATCAAAATGAACGCTGAGCCTGGAATCAAAATAAACGCTGAGCCTGAAATCAAAATGAACGCTGAGCCTGAAATCGAAATGAACGCTGAGCATGCTGACATCAATGCTATTAATGGAACAGAACATATCGCAGCAGAAGTACCGATGGATTCAAATGGTACCACAGTTCTACCGAATGGAATCAAAATTGTCAATGGTGTTGCTCAAATGCCATTCGATCGTTCCGAATTGAACGATGGAGATCAATCTACTTTCAAACCTCGATTCACAAATCAATTGCAGTTTTTGCAAAAAGTCGTCATCAGAGATATATTTCGAAATCGATCGGCATTACCTTTTCTCAAGCCGTTCAATTGTGTTCGGTCGAAAGAACCATCCTACTATGATATCATAATGGAACCTATGGATTTTACAACAATCAAAAAGAGATTGATTTTTCTCTGGTATCAATCGGCCGATGAATGTATTGACGATATCAGACAGATCTTTATCAATTGTTTCCGCTTCAATTCACCATCGCATCATGTTTATTTGAAAGGTCAAAAGTTGCAAAATTTCATTCTTAAGAAAATGGCAAAAATGCCAGCAAACGAAGAAGAGATCGATTGTCCACCTAAGCCATCTTTGAAAAAATGTAAGTAATTGTTGATTTTTATTCTCATAGTTTCGCTCATTTCAGTTTCGATCTATTTTTAATAGATATGAAAAAACCAAAAAAAATCTCTCTTAATACTGATCCCAGCATCGATCCGCAACGCTCAAAAAGAGCAAGCCAAATAATTACCAGATCTAAATCGGGTATAAAGATTCGAAAACCAAATAAAGATTTCCCGATTCCACTAACGGTGGTATTGAAAAAAGTGCCACTAAATCAGCCGTTAAAAGAGTGTCTTGATTTTGTGAAAGAATTGTTCAAAAAATTCCATGCCGAATATACTTGGCCATTTTGGAGACCAGTCAGTGAGAAAGATTTTCCTGATTATCGTCAAAAAATTGAGAAACCAATGGATTTGACCACAATCAAGGTGAGAAAGATATATAAATTGGATCGATCGAAATTAGAAGCATTTTTTTCTCCTTCTTTCAATGAATCTGATTTCATAGAATAATCTCGAAACTGGTGTATATCTTACTATCGACGATTTCGCCAAAGATATGAGATTGATTGTTTCGAATTGTCGTCGATACTATGATTCTGACTTTCCTATCATCGAAAATGCCCGATGGCTAGAGGTAAATTTTTCCCCTCACCACCATTCGAGATAGTTACTGATCCGATTCTCCACAGGAAACGTTTGAGTCCAGATACTCTCAATGGCCTAAAGATTATTTTAGTCAGAAATTAGAGATCAAAAAGGCCAAAAAATTGACTGCAAAAAGATCGTCTCGAAAAATCGATTGTCCAGTTAACGTACATAAGAAATTGAAATTGGTCCAGATTGGAATGGAAAAATTAACGAAAAAAATGAACAATTTATTGAAACAAATTGGTCCGAAGAAATCAATCGCTACTTCTTCTTCTTTGACCCGGACTCGGCCCACTAAAGCCAGAGATTCGTTTAAGATGCAATCAGATGCAAATAAAGAAAGTGGAAAGAAATCCAGAGACAATTCTGGAATTATGGAAGATGAAACAAATCCAGACAATACCAACAACGAAAAGGTACAAAAAATTCTTAATGAACCGTTTGATTTGAACAACAAGGATCATTTGGAAAAACTTTCAAAAGATCTACTCGGATTAGAAGGTAACTTTCTTATTGACATTGAAATTCATAGAAAAATGGAAAAAATTTAATTAATCTATTCTATCTCTCATCTCACAATTTAGCAACCTATTATGAGAAGATTTTGTCGATCATTAAATCATTTGAACCGTGTTTCATCTATGATGAAGAGCAAAATATTGAAGTGGATTTGGGAAAACTTCAACCGAAAACATTGATAGCGCTACGCAAATTGGCGACTTCATCGATGCTGAACAGAGAAACATCGTCTGCCTCTTCATCGTCATCATCTTCGTCTTCCTCTTCATCGTCATCATCTTCGTCGACATCTTCATCGTCATCATCTTCGGATTCGGATGAGTGAATCGTTCGTGCACCAGGTTGTCTAGTTCCAGGCCATTGGAAGCAAATCACACCCTCCATCATAACCACTCCCTCAAGTTAATCAAAAATAAATTGAAAAACCGAAAGAAACGGAGAAAAAAAAAACACAAAAATAATAAAACAAAAAAAAACTTTTTTCCAATTTTTTCCCATTTTTCCACTTCTCAAACACAAACAAATACTCTAGAGTTGATCAGCTCTAGCTTTTGCTGTCGATCATTATGATCGGAAAAAAATTGAGAATAATTTGAATAAAATCTAGACAACTGAATTTTTGGAATTTTTTTCGCTTTTTTTATTCGCTGTCTGATTGGTCGCAGCAGTCTGGATTCTTCTGGATTCGGTTAGGTTTGGTCTGATCGATTGGAATATTGAGTTGAAAATGTCTGTGGTCTCAATCCAATCCAAGCGATCGAGGATAGAATGGACAATTTTTAAATGATTCGGACTCATTAAAGATTTGGTATCACAACATCTTCAATCAAGAGAAGAATTGATTCAAATCATCTGGAAAATTATTGATTTTTATTCGAAAATCTTAATCAATGAAATCTCTAAATCCGAGAAAAATCAAACAAACAATCTGAATTGAACAAAAGTTTAAAAGAAGCTGAATCTGAATCGGAATTCTGGTTTTCTCGAATTGTTTCGATCAGTTCTGAGCGATATGAATGAGGAATAAATAGCCAAAACGAACAAGGTAATATGCAGCTCTTCTGTATCCCTCAAAGGCCATCTCCAAGGTAATGTTAGGACCATTCAATCGAATCGTTCGGCAGAGATCGACACATTGTAGATGAGAGACAATAATTGCGACATAGAATTCATCCAGAATCCGAATGCGTTCGGCTGAACTTACTAGAGTTCCACTGACTCGATGCCGAACAGAATTCTCCGCTATTATCATGAATCTTTTGAGGCTTTCGAGTTGATTCTCGATTTTTATGAAATAACCGAGATCATCATTAGGGATGGGACCAGATACGTTTCGACGCAAAAAAACCAATCTTTCTATCACCAAATCGATGAATGGAAAAAAAAACTCAACGAAATGATGTGAATGCATCGATTCAGCATCCAATTGACTATTTGAAAATCCTGAGGACATTTTTGTTCAGAATTATTTTAGCTTCGATTTAATCAAGTTTGAGCCAAGAAGATTATTTCAACGATTAGAAATTCTTCAAATTAATCAATCGAAATCTTTTTTATAAAAAAATGAGACAAAAAATTTGACAATCAAAAAAACAATAACCTACCGAGAGTAGAGAGAGAGAGAGAGAGAGTAGTGTGGAGATATATGCTCGCATGAAAGAGAAACGGATCGAATTTTTTGAAAAAAAAGCCTGGCTTAACAAAGTTCCTATTTCACTTTGTCTGTTGTTTCGCTTTGCTAAGAGAAATGAACCGATTGTATGAATGGTACTGCAATCTCAACCAAAAATCGAATCAAAAAGAATCATTTTGAAGAGTGAATCAGTAAAAATTTCGGTAAAAAGTTATCCTAATCAATCAATGGTAGCATTCTATCAATCTATTTGTATCCAATTTTTTTCGAAATCCAATTCGATTGAATTGATTGTCGAATCTCTTTGTTTGAGTTAGCTAGCCTTGAAATTGGTCACCCATCTTCACTCCCCCTCTCTCTATCTTTTTCTACCTCTCTGCTTCGAAAACGAAACGCGAAATGTGAATCGGATCCGATCGCATTTCGACACACTCTGCTTCGACAGCATTGGTTAACGCTGTGATTGAATTGCTTGATCCTTATTAGCCTTTGACACAGACAGTGCGAAGCTATTCGCATCTTTCACTTAGCTCACAGATTGGATTGCGGATCAAATTTTTTTTTCACTAAACTTAGCTTTGAGTGAGATAATAGTGCTGCTATGAATGACGCAATTCTATTGTTTCGCATTCGTTCATTTCGGTTACATTTGCATTTTTTCAGCTCAATCAAAATAGGAATCATCAAAACTAGGATTACTTGGTCTTCAGATTTCTCTTGCGCGGCTGGATTGTTACTGAATTCTGATCCAAGATTTTCATTTTGTTCTTTTTTTCAATGAATTAATTTTTCTCCATTTCAGCAGATAATGAATTTCAGCAGAAAAAATCCTCCATTGCTCAGAACTTCTTTTCAAAAATATTCAAATCTATCGATCCGTTTGAACGATTTGGTCAAATTGCAATTGATTCTATCTAAACAGCGTTTCTATGAGACAAACGTGGATGTTAATGAAGATTCATTATTCGATGCGGTTGAATATATTGTCGGTTTTCTTTCGAACAAAATGGTCCGAATGAGAGATGAAATCGTCGCTAAACTTGAAGGGAAATTTTCGATATCTCGTTGGAGAAGTTTGAAATATGTGCTCGAACTATGGATCGATGCTAATAGACAAATCTTTCCGAAACAATTACAATCGTATGAGGAGTATAAAAAGTTAATTGCAACCGAAGGATTTCCGAAGAGCTTGGATGCAATCCGAGAATATTATTTTTCCGTCTACGATGCGACCATAGATCTCATTAATGCATTGAATAAATTGAATAGCTCAGACCAATGGCAGTATGCAATCGAGAGAGAATCCTGTGAAGAAAGTTTAGAATCGGGTGCAATCGTATGGATTGAAAGTGATCCAGAAAATTTGATCAATTCGGATGATTTGGAATTTTTGGAACCCAAAAGCCACTAATACAAACATAATTTTTGACCTGAACACTAAAAATCTATCGCGATCGAGATAATTTCTCAACGTATTGTTAAAATTCAATTGATTTAAATTTAATTTATTTCCAATCAAAAGATTTTAAAATATAAAGATTGTATCATGAAATTCATCTTTAGATTTCTAATCTTTCCTTCATCAATTTCCAAACCTTCATTTCTTTATTGATCTAATCAGTTTCGGTCTCAATTAATCGATCGAATGAACAATTTTCTAGGCTATGTAGAGCTTTAGCTTTCAAAGGAATTCTCAGCTTTTGAGTTTGGATTGAGCAGAATATTCTTAATGTTTTGTCTCGAGGATTTCTAGATGGTTTAGTTTATTTTTTCACCATTTCATACCAAACTTTGTTCCAAATTGATTAACATTAAACACTTAGATTAGATTTTATTCAGAAAAAAACTATTGATATTCGACATTTCGAGTAATTGAAAGTTATTTTAAACAAAATACAAAGATTAACATAATCCGATTTTGCTAGATTGAAATGATACAAATTCTCAAGAGAGTCTATAAATATTGCCCAGATGAATCTGTGGAAAAAGATGGCTCAATTCGTACAATTGGTACAAAACAACTCGATAGTGTTCGATCGCCACACCCAGATTGATATCAACTGGATTGATCGCTTCGATGGTCCGAGCTAATCGAATACGTTCATGGTGTGCTCTCAAGACTGTCTCTAAAAAATTTTCCAAATCTGGCCGCAAAAGTATCTCGACCGGTCACCGGCGATCATAGTAGACTTTCTAGACATCGATCGATAGTGTTGAAATCTTCAGGAAAACCAAATGGTGCTATGTTGGATAACGTAAACTTTCGCGCAATCGTCTGATGCTTGGAAAATATTGTTCAACGAAGTATGGATTGTGCAGAAACGAATTATCTGGATTTCTTGCCATTTTGTCGCCAACCAAATTTTCGCAATAATATTTTTAATATAATTCTCGCAAATAAACCTATAAGCTGATGATGAGCTAATAATTTTTAAGTTCGATTTTGATCTTTATTTTTCAATCGCAAAAATTTCTGAAATAAACTTTCTAAACTAGCTTCGATAGATTTCGATCAAAATAAAAACAAATTTGTCCGAATAACTCATCAATTAATTTCAGTTTTCTCTCAAATTATTCTCTCCTAGTTCATTCATCGTTTCTGATAATTTTATCAACAAGAATTTCATTCTTTGTTTCTCTCTTTTATCATTTTCGTTCCGCTCCTATTTCCAAACTGTTGATTCTTGTGGAACGTAGATCTTTTACCAGATGGCGGTATTAAAAAAAAAACAGAAAACAAAGAGTCAAAGATTTTACCCCGTCCCTCCATTTTTCATTGTAAAGTTCAAAAGAATCATCTGGAACATTTTGTTCGATATCTTAAATTATCATTCTTAAAAAACTCATAGAATCGAGTGAAAAGATTCAATTCGTTTGCTTTGTGAGTTCCTAGACGCCTACAATGGGTTACTGGATTCATTCTGAAGATCGAAAACAGCTGATACCCTTTTATTTTCTTGATAATTTTCAGATTTGAACTTTTATTTCTTTTTTCCAAAAACTTGATTTTTACTCTTCTTTTCCGTACCATGAATTAGATTGAATCGCGGATCAGATAAGCACTCGATTGCCTACTTTCGAGTGAAATAATCGTTTGCTCTAACATTGAAACGATTGATTGATTGAGAATTGATCCTACTGTTTACTGATTCATTTTGCTCCTAAATTGTTCGATTAGTATGTTTATGGTTTTCTTACTGAATTCATACGCTATCGATCCATTGCAAGGTATGCGATATGATTTTTGACTAGAATTATTCAACTTTCAGTGTTTTTTTTTTTGACTCTCATTCTCATAGCTCATAATCAGCTCTGATTCGATTCGGAATGTTTCATCTAAGCTTGGATTCTCATCCTATTGTATCATCAAGTTTTCAGAAACTATTTCTTACTGCTTGGTTACTGGAGCTTATGCGATCGAAATTTTCTCGATTGATAAAAGATGAAGATTTGAATGCGATCCAGAATGAAACCTTTGAAACCAAGTTTTTCATCCATAAGAATTTTAAATTTTTCCTTCGACTAATTTGTTTTGTTTCTTTGCAGGTCATAGAATAGTGAGATGATCAAAGTCTGTAGTGTCTGTCGATTCGCTTTCTAGCATCTTATTGGTGAAAAAAAATCATTCAAAACGTTCGATCGAAGCGTATCATTCTGAGCTTTACCATTGAATAGATGGCAAAGTATTTGCTTCAAGCAACTTGTTGAAGATGAAGCTAATGTTGAATCGAGCCCTAGACTCATGATCTATCTTTTCTATGTCCTGTGAATTTTCGATCGTTGCTAGATATAATTCAAAATCTGATTGATTACACTTGCAGATTTACTTCGATCGGATCAAATCAAATGAATAAAGAGAATCGATCGATTTAAGAGAAGCTTATCAAATCACGACGATCTAATCCAAATCGATATCCGATCAAAACGATTGTCTACGAATATTTAAAAATTATCTGTTTCGATCAATACAATCAAGCAATATTAAAGCAAGCAAACATCTAGCATTGTTTAAATTGATCATGGCGTTTAGTAACGTTAAATAATTTCTATAATTTGAGGATTTTATTTCTGGTGTTTAAAGATTTTAGAATGAAATTCGAAGAATTTATTTGTTGATTGTAGCTCGATCATCACTTTAATCATCCGATTTCTATCCGATCAATAAGCTTAGCGTTGCGGCTATGTAATTAGCAATGATATCGCCAATTACAATGAAGTGATTTGGATCTAACACAAAATCTATGCTCGAATGCTATTGGAACTCGAGACTGAACTCGCTTTGATTAGGCTCTTCAGATTGATCAATGATTGAGAACTAAATTCAATATGTTAGGTGATTACCGAATCGAACATATTTCGAATGAATTCGAAAGATAAAAAAAGCATGTTCACTGCAAGCTTTGTTCATTCGATTTTGAAATTTTCTACAATAAAGTTGTTAACTTTAGCTTCAAAAAAAATCTTAATAATGTCGTTCGCCGCGCAATATGGGTGTAGCGGTGACTATTTCATGACCACTAATAACTTCTGCAACAAAGGTCCCATAGTCCCAATTAGACCTATGAAGGAAAATGAATCAATACAAAGCAAAAGGCAAAAGCCAAAAGCCAAAAGCCAATTGCTGGGATGATCAAGAATCTGCCCGCATATTTGAAGCTTCGATTGAAGACGATCGAATGAGCAGCAAAATCAAAAAATGCTCTGAAAATGAATCCTTTGAAAACATAAAGAAGGATCTTTTGACGATCTGAGCCCGTAACAGAAAGTTCATTGAGTTAAAATCTTTTCAAAAAAAATAAACTTCCAAATTCTTCTCGAATCGGCATTTGGAAAATCAAATCTTGAAACAGCAATCTGATTGGACAAAAAATGAAAAGCGATGAGATGAGAATGCTAGATGAACGTTGAAAAACATCTTGTACAGAATATGAGCAGTTCATTCCAACTCCAATAGACGCAATTAGCCTAATTAGATCTTAGATAAAAACTGGACAAGTAATCTTTCTCAAAGAACTTTAACAATTTGTTCTGATTTCTCTCGGAATTGTTTCCATTTAATTTCATTTCTTATTGATTTTATCAAAAAGAAACAAAATAATTCCCTGTTTTTTTTCTCCATTCGTCCCGTTCCCGTTTCCTACCTGTTGATTCGTATGGAACTTAAATCTTTCCTAAGATGGTATTGATTGGAAAAAACCTGAAAAGAATTAGAAATATTTAAAACAAAAAAATCAGTTTAATTTTTATTGTTAATTTGAATGGAATCATTAGAATCATTCTGATCAATAGATTAGGGGAAATATTTTGATTAGAATAGAGGCGAAGAGATGCGATTCGTGAGGAATTCATAGATTCCGCAAATGAGCTCCTAGACGCCTGAAATAGATTGCTGAAGATTTCGCTTTCTTTTACGGGAGTTAAACTTTGAATTTTTGTATTCTTTGTTAGACAATTCGATTGTTTTCATATTGGATTCGTATTCATTGAGAATCGCAGAATTGAAATCCGCGGGAACGAACTCTGCATTAATTCTATATAGAAATGGATCGAGTTGGAACAGTTTGCGTACACTTGTTGATAAGTATCATAGATTGCCAGCATATTGAGCTAGGTTCGATCCATAGCCACAATTGTCCGAATCAAACGAAGACGATCACGATGATTGCGAAAATTTTCCAAACGAAAGAGACGAAACAAAGAAATGAATTCATAGAGAGAATCATCATTAAATAAATCCATGCAAAGTTTTTCCAGAATTAAATCTTCAACACTGCTCAATAATGCTTTAACACGATCTAGATTGATTTTGACAAACTTTGAATTTTTTGTTAAGCGAATCGATTGTTTCCATATTGAAATTCTTCTCATTCGTTCAGAAATCCCCGCAAGATCACCTTAGTATTGAATTGAAATTCTCGGGAACAAACTTTGAACCAATCCTAGATAGAAATGGATTGAATTGTAACAGTTTGCGTACACTTGTTGATAGATATCGAAGATTGATGCCATACTAAGCTGAGTTCGATCCATAGCTACGATTGTATTGATCAAACCACAACGATCACTATGATTACGAAGACTTTCCGAACGAAGAAGACAAAACAAAGCAATGATTCCATCGAGAGAATTACTGTTAAAGAAATCCATTCGAAATTTTTCCAAAAATAACTCTTCAACACTGCTTAATAATGTTTTAAGATGATCCAGATGTCTTTCAATAGCTTGAAAGTATGCAATACTGCTCGATGACATTCGAATAGTCACAGAATTCACTGCTCGCAATCGAATCAGTTGCGATTTCAATTCATCAATCGAAACAAATGTTTCTGTCACGAAACGAAATGAATAGAATCTACTTGTTTGTTCTGGCATTTTGATTGCTGAATCTTGAATTTGGATGCTTAGATTCAATTGAAAAGATCGAGAATAGAGAGGATTAGAATGAAATAATAATTACAAGAAAAAAAAAATTCATACCAATTTCAATTGAAGAAAAATATCGAAATGAGCTAGCAATTTGAACAAAAGTCTCGGTAGCTATCGATGTAAAGTGTTCACTCTCAACAGACAAAATGAATGAAATGAACAGTTCGATTGTCTCTAAAGCGAGAGAGATAGGATGAAATTTCAATACGAAATCAAAGTATTCGATTAAATTTCAATATGATCGGAATCGGTTTAATTTTCCATAGGAAATTAAACTCAATGAAATTTTTATTAAAAAATTGAAGAAACTTAATTGTTTTCTATAAGACATTTCAAAAACAAAAAAAAACAAAAGGAAAAAGATACATCAAACAGATTTGTTGAAATTTATTGACAAAGAAAATTTGAAAACTTTTCACAGAAAAAAAATCCCCAAATCAAACACCATCATGATGGATTGGAAAATTCTACAATCTCTTCAATTTCAAAGAAAATGGAAATCCTCCAGATCAATTGCTGGAAAGAATCGGACCAATGAATTCAAATGGTCTATCACCGCTCGATACAAAGCCATAAGTGTATCCAGACCATATTCTAAAAGAAGAATCTCTTCGATTTGATCGCATAGATTGAGACGCTCTTCATCAGCGAGGAAGATTGTTTGAAGAAATTCGTCAATATTTTCCCGAGATAATTGTTCATACGTTCGACCACGATTGATTTGATCGAAAAACAAATCTTCTCCAGCAATCATCGCTGATTTGAGATTCTCTAGACATCGATCGACTTTATCTAGATCCTCAATATGTCTAAACGAGAGATAACTAGTGACACTTTCTCGTAGTCTAGCTAGATTTATTTGTAATTGATCGATGCTAGGAAAAAATTGTTCAACGTAACGAGGGCTGTATTCATAAGATTCATCGAAATTCACTGGTGCCATTTTTTTCGATGGTGTCGATTAAATTAAAAAAAAACTCAATCAATTCCTTTCAACGTTTGTAATTTTGCAACGATTGTTATGTCTAGCTCACTACACACCGACTCTATGGATGGCATTCAAATTTTGATGGTCGAAAAAAACCCCTCTTTGGTAAATGAATCGGAAAAGAATTCGGAACCACTGGATAATAATCGATAAATGTATGCATTTACAATTCGAATTTCGAAATTTGCATCAAAATTTTTTAATTTTTTAATTCAAAATTGATTAATGAATCTCAATGTTTTTTTTTTAATATCTAGTTAGCATTTGATAATGGGCGGTGCATTCTTCTCCCTCTCTGTTTGCATGACGCGATAGATTGCATAGGGCTCCTTCAGTCTCTTTCGAGTAGCATTGCCCAGACGTTGCTGAAACTCTGCTCATTTGAGTTTTTTTTTTGAGTCGCACGACTCCTAGCGTGCATCATGAGAAAACGATTTAGGGAGGCATAAGGGAGTTGGCTATTTCCACAAATTCTAGCACGTCTGCCATAGCCGATATCAATTCCTATGCTCTCAAAATGGATCTGCTTTCACTGAACGAAATAGTCCAATACTAGATCGAGACATCTAGATCTATCAATTAGCTCATAAGTCAAATTCCCGATCAGATTCTTTTCATTGGATAGCTTTCGCTAATCGCTGCTCTAACATTATCGATCACGCCATTTTGAATCGTTTCGAATCGAATCGAATTGTCGAATCTTTTCATTCTGTTCGATATTACTCTCTTTGTTCTATTCAAAGGTATTTGAAATGTTTTTGATCGGAAAAAAATTATTCAACATTTAATGTTGCTTTTTCAAAAAGTTTCAAATCAGTCCAGAGATAAAAAAGTGCTTAGAGAATTTCATCATTCTCATTCTAATCTGGTTTTGGTTGCAAACCTTATTGCTTAGATTCAGATCAACAGGTATCCTATTGTGCTAACGGATTTTTTTTCCGAAAAATAATCTAAGATCTATTTTGGTTTGCTTTCAACTAATTGAACTTAATTAATTTCTCTTTTTTTTCAAAAATTATACAGACAATGACTCTCTACGAATCAATTGATCCATCGATCAAACTTTATTATCAACAGTTCTCAAATCTATCAATCCGGCAGATCGAAACTGTACTTTCACATCTGATTAGTTCCAGAGAGTATTATTATGGAAGTGATTCTTTCGAATCTCAAAACGATACTCTTTTTGGATCGATTGAATATATTGTCATTTTTTTGGGAAGAAAAATCTATCGAATGAGTGAAGAAATTGGAGCTAGACTTGACGAAGAAATAACATCAAGTGAATGGATCGGTATGAAAGAATTGATTCAAGAATGGACCGATTTGATGGAAACAATCTATTTGAATCATTGCGATTCAAACGAGAATTTTCAGAATTTAATATCATCCGATGAGTTCATGGACAGTATCATTCTGCTTGAAGAATATTATTTGTCCGTCTACGAGAAAATTAAAGATTCCATTCAATTATTGATTGCATTGAAAAGCACAAACAAATGGATTAATTTGATTGAGAAGGATTGAACGATGTATGGAAGAATTGAATTGTAGTTCAAATGATCAAGATGATTCATAAACCTCGCTATACCTCAATGATTCTCGAAGACAACACTGAAAATTGATCATAACCAAGATAATTTCTTAAACACTAAACAAACTCTTTATTGTTTTTATGTTAATGATTAAAATTAGTATTACTTTTTGATTAATAAATTGATATAACAGTTTTGATAAAGATTTAAAAACATACAAAATCTATTGTGAATTTGTCTCAAATCACTAGAATCATTAAACACTTTAGGTTCTTTTTTTTTTTTTTTTTTTTTTTGCTTTTTGATTGATCCAATCAATTTTGATTTCAATTGAGATTGATCGATCAATGATGTTAACGTTACGAAAGGTTTACCAAATGTTTTGGATCGTTCGATTTGGCTATTTATCAACCGAAACAAAACGAATCAAATCTTTCTCTTCACTTAGATTGGGTTAGAATTTTTGATTCTGAATCTTAGAAAAAATCTATCAAATCTGATACGATCGAAAATAGGATCAGATAAGCGACTAATTTGTGTAATTATTCCAACAATTTCGAGCAGAAAAAAAACAAAACTTAAACGAGCTAAGGATATGGAATGAATATAAGTGCGATTGGATTAAGGTTTTTGTTAACCATTGAGAAAATTATTGATTTTAATTGATTCTATCTAAAGAGCGTTTCCATGAGACAAACGTGGATGTTAATGAAGATTCATTATTCGATGCGATTGAATATATTGTCGGTTTTCTTTCGAACAAAATGGTTCGAATGAGAGATGAAATCGTAGCTAAACTTGAAGGGAAAATTTTGATATCTCGTTGGAGATGTTTGAAATATGTACTCGAACTATGGATCGAAGCTAATTAACCAATTTATTCGAAACGATTTCAATCGTATGAGAAATATAAAAAGTTAATTGCAACCGAAGGATTTCCGAAGAGCTTGGATGCAATCCGAGAATATTATTCCAATTAATTCAGATAATTTGGAATTTTTGGAACCCAAAAGCCAATAATACAAACATAATTTTTGACCTGAACACTAAAAATCTATCGCGATCGAGATAATTTCTCAACGTATTGTTAAAATTCAATTGATTTGAATTCAATTTGTTTCCAATCAGAAGATTTTAAAATATAAAGATTGTATCATGAAATTCATCTTCAGATTGCTAATCTTTTCTTCATCGATTTCCATACCTTCATTTCTTTAGTGATCTAATCAGCTTCGATCTCAATTAATCGCTAGAATGAACGATTTTCTAGACTATGTAGAGCTTCAGCTTTCAAAGTAAATCTCAGCTTTTGAGTTTGTATTGAGCAGAATATTCTTAATGTTTTGTCTCGAGGATTTCTAGATGGTTTAGTTTATTTTTCCACCATTTCACACCAAACTTTGTTCCAAATTGATTAACATTAAACGCTTAGATTAGATTTTATTCAGAAAAAAACTATTGATATTCGACATTTCGAGTAATTGAAAGTTATTTTAAACAAAATACAAAGATTTTGCTAGATTGAAATGATACAAAATTCTCAAGAGAGTCTATAAATATTGCCCAGATGAATCTGTGGAAAAAGATGGCTCAATTCGTTCAATTGATACAAAACAACTCGATAGTGTTCGATCGCCACACTCAGATTGATATCAACTGGATTGATCGCTTCGATGGTCCGAGCTAATCGATTACGTTCATGGTGTGCTCTCAAGACTGTCTCTACAAAATTTTCCATATCTGGCCGCAAAAGTATCTCGACCGGTCGAACTCGAAACGTTTGGCCGATAAGTTCCACTTCACCGGCGATCATAGCAGATTCGAGACTTTCTAGACATCGATCGATAGTGTCAAAATCTTCAAGAAATCCAAATGGTGCTATGTTGGAAATATATCGGCGTAGATAACGTAAACTTTCGCGCAATCGTCTGATGCTTGGAAAATATTGTTCAACGTAGTATGGATTGTACAGAAACGAATTATCTTGATTGCTTGCCATTTTGTCGCGAACCAAATTCTCGCAATACGAATCTATTCAGTCGAACTACAAAGTAGAAATAAACCTATAAGCTAATAATGAGCTAATAATTTTTGAGTTTGATTTTGATTTTTATTTTTCAATCTCAAAAATTTCTTCTTCAATTACGTCACCGGAATCAAATATTTCTGAAATGAAAAATTTTCATCGAATCGAATCTAATTGAAATCAAGTTTACTTACAAACTGATTTGAGGATTTAATTTGAAGATTTTCTCCGATTTTGGATCAAGTTTTGGATTTTAATCAAACTTTTGGAAGATCTTGAAATGACAAGCTGATGAACAATGAAAGAGAGATAAGCAGAAAGATTGCTAGCATATGCAATACGCCATTGAATAATGAGCTATTCATAATGGCTGTTATGGAGAGGACTAGCTTCGATAGATTTCGATCAAAATAAAAACAAATTTGTCCGAATAACTCATCAATTAATTTCAGTTTTCTCTCAAATTATTCTCTCCTAGTTTATTCATCGTTTCTGATAATTTTATCAACAAGAATTTCATTCTTTGTTTCTCTCTTTTATCATTTTTGTTCCGCTCCTATTTCCTAACTGTTGATTCTTGTGGAACGTATATTTTCCACCAGATGACGGTATTAAAAGAACAGAAAAAAGAGTCAAAGATTTTACCTCCTCCCTCCATTTTTCATGGTAAAGTTCAATAGAATCATCTGGACCATTTTGTTCGATATCTTAAATTATCATTCTTAAAAAACTCATAGAATCGAGTGAAAAGTTTTGATTCGATATGATTTGTGAGTTCCTAGACGCCTACAATGGGTTACTGGATTCATTCTGAAGATAGAAAACAGCTGATGCCCTTTTATTCTCTGGATTCTCATGGCTTATAATCAGCTCTGATTCGATTCGGAATGTTTCATCAGAGCTTGGATTCTCATCTCATCAGATTCTCATCACATTCTATCATCAAGTTTTCATAAGTTATTTGTTACTGTTTGATAATTGGACCGTTGTGGATCCAGAATGAAACCTTTGAAACCAAGTTTTGCATTCATAAGAATTTTAAATTTTTTCTTCAACTAATTTGTTTCGTTTCTTTGCAGGTGATAGAATTGTGAGATGATCAAAGTCTGCAGTGTCTGTCGATTCGCTTTCTAGCATCTTTTTAGTGAAGAAAAATCATTCAAAACGTTCGATCGAAGCGTATCATTCTGTGCTTCGAATAGAACCATTGAAAAGGTGACGAAATAATTGCTTCAAGCCAATTGTTGAAGATGAAGCGAATGTTTAATCGAGCCCTAGACTTATGATCTATTTTTTCTATGTCCTGTGAATTTTCGATCGTTGCTAGATAGAATTCAAAATCTGATTGATTACATTCACTGATTTACTTTCGATTCGATCGGATCAAATCAAGTGAATTCATCAGATGACCAAGGTAGCAGATACTTTCTCCAGAGTGGAATCAATCGAAATATGGTCAATTTAATTGTCAACTTTTTAGCTATTTGACTAGATTTTTGGGATCAAACCATATTCGAGAATAATGGGCATACCATCATTCCAAGAGCCAATAAAAAGGTAGAGAGATTTCATCGACAACTTTAACATTCTTTAAAATGTGAAAGCGAGAACGAAAAATTTAAAGATCTTTCACAGCTGATTCTACTCGGTATTCGAACAACAATCAAAAAAAATCTCGATATTTTGTCAGCGGGACCAATTTTTGGTGAAGCTTCAACCCTACTGCTGACTGAATCAGCTGACTCATTGAGCGAACGAACGATGAAGACGTAAATATGCCAGAATTCATGAAAACACTTCGAAAAAGATCAATAAATTACGTCCAATTCCAACTTGTGCAAGTAAGACTGAATCCTAACTACCTACGAAACTATCAAGATGTCTATGGGTATTCGTAAGAGACGATTCACAGATTCGCCCTTTGTAGAAGCCATATATCGGACCATTTAAAGTAATTTAGCGCAACAAGCATACGTTTACGATCCAAATTGGAAATCTTCGTGAAAACGTTGCTATCGATCGCCTCAAATCAGCTAAAATTAATAAGAAAATTGTAACCTTCAACTTGCCAATTTCTGATCCATTTTGCTCTTAAATTGTTCGATTAGTATGTTTATGGCTTTCTTACTGAATTCATACGCTATCGATCCATTGCAAGGTATGCGATATGATTTTTGACTAGAATTATTCATCTTTCAGTGTTTTTTATTTTGACTCTCATTCTCATAGCTCATAATCAGCTCTGATTCGATTCGGAATGTTTCATCTAAGCTTGGATTCTCATCACGTTGTTTCATCAAGTTTTCAGAAACTATTTCTTACTGCTTAGTTACTGGAGCTTATCCGATTGAAATTTCCTCGATTAATAAAAGATGAAGATTTGAATGCGATCCAGAATGAAACCTTTGAAATCAAGTGTTTCATTCATTTGAATTTTAAATTTTTTCATAAACTAATTTGTTTTTTTTCTTTGCAGGTGATAGAATTGTGAGATGATCAAATTCTGTAGTGTCTGTCGATTTGCTTTCTAGCATCTTACTGGTGAAGAAAAATCTTTCAAAACGTTCGATCGGATCAAATCATTCTGAGCAAATATTTTCTTCAAGCAACTTGTTGAAGATGAAGCTAATGTCGAATCGGGCCCTAGACTTATGATCCATTTTTTCTATGTCCTGTGAATTTTCGATCGTTGCTAGATAGAATTCAAAATCTGATTGATTACATTTGCAGATTTACTTACAATTCATTCGGATCAAATAAAATGAACAAAGAGAATCGATCGATTCAATAGAAGCTTATCGAATCACGACGATATCTAATCCAAATCGATATCCGATCAAAACGATTGTCTAATAATATTTAAAAATTATCTAAATGTTTCGATCAATACAATCAAGCAATATCAAAGCAAGCAAACATCTTGCATTGTTTAAATGAATCATGGCGTTACGTAAACGCTAAATAATTTCTATAATTTGAGGATTTTATTTCTGATGTTCGAAGATTTAAGAATGAAGAACCTGAAAAGAATCAGAAAATTTTAAAGCAAAAAAATCAGTGCAATTTTTATTGTTAATCGAATCAAATCATTTTTTATTGTTAATCAATGTTGTTGAATCGAACGACGACGATCACGATGATTGCGAAGACTTTTCAAACGAAAGAGACTAAACAAAGAAATGAATTCATAGAGAGAATAAATCCATAAAGTTTTTCCAGAATTAAATCTTCAACACTGCTCAATAATGCTTTAACACGATCTAGAAGAATATGGCTCGAAGACATTCGAATAGTTTCAGAATTCACTGCTCTCAATCGAATCAGTTGTGATTTCAATTCATCAATCGAAACGAATGTTTCTGCTACGAAACGAAAAGAATAGAATCTACTTGTTTGTTCTGACATTTTGTATGCTAATTGAATCGAGAAGATCCAGAATAGAAAAGATTAGAATGAGAAAATAATTCGAAAAAAAATTTCATACTAATTTCAATTGGAGATAATTATCGAAATGAGCTAAAAATTCTAAAAAGCCTAGGTAGCTATCGATGTGAAATGTTCGCTCTCAACAGGCAGAATGAATGAAATGAAGAGTTCTATTGACCATACATCGAGAGAGATAGAATGTAATTTCAATACGAAATCAAAGTATTCAATCGGATTTTAATACGATCGGAATCAGTTCAATTCTCTTTAAGAAAATTTAAATCAAAAAATTTTTCCATTCAAAATTGAAGAAACTTCATTGTTTTTAATGAGACATTTTGAAACAAAAAATGTGATAAAATAGACTAGATTGTTAATAGGTTGGGAGAGAGCACACCAAACAATTTAAAAAACCGAAAGGTTATGTATAAGCTATTGGAAAATGATTTTCTTTTTTTTCTTTTTTTTTTGTTTCTTTAGTTTCTTCACTGGAATCACGCACTACAAACTTTTGTGCGATTTTGATTATTAAATGGGTTGAATTTGCAATCCATTTCGAAAGTAGAAGATTAGAATTTAGATCAATTCTCGCTGAAACACTCTGTCCGCAAATCGTTGAAAGACAAAGAGCCAGGTGTAGGTTTGTTCGAACGCTCGATGATAAAAACGTACTGTCGCCAACAAACTGGTCTCAATTCGTCTCAAAACATCTATTTCGCGAATCAATTCAAGGCGAGCAATATGGCTGCGAAGACATTCCGAACGGAACTCTCGATAATGTGCACTGAGATCTTCGAATGGGCCATGATTAGCCTGAGTTAGTAGAACTTTTTCCCAAAGTGAATTTGAAATAGCGTTCACAAGTGCTTTAAGATGATCTAGATCCTCTTCAATAGCTTGAAAGTATTCCATATGGTCAGAAGATAATTGAATAGTTTCCGATCTGGATTCTCGCAATTGAATCAGTTGCAATTTCAATTCATCAATCGAAACGAATGTTTCTTCTATGGGACAGATAGAAGAGAATTCATTTGTTTGTCCAGACATTTTGGAGGCTGAATCGCTTATTCGGATTCTTCGATTCAATCGAAAAGATCGAGAATAGAAAGTATTAGGAAGAAAAAATAATTCTTAAATAAAAAAAATTCATACCAATTCCGAATGGAGAAAATTGTCGAAATGAGCTAGCAATTTAAACAAAAGTATCGGGGGCTATCGATGTGAAGGGTTCACTCTCAACAGACAAAATGAATGGAATGAAGAGTTCGATTGACTCTACATCGAGAGAGATAAGATGAAATTTCAATACGAAATCAAAGTAGTCGATTAAATTTCAATATGATTGGAATCGGTTTAATTTTCCATAGGAAATTAAACTCAATGAAATTTTTATTAAAAATTGAAGAATCTTCATTGTTGTTTCATAAAAACGATTTCAAAAAAAAAAGACGAAAAAATCGACGAGCTAAATATTTTCGAAAAAAAACGATCGTTTTCAGATTGAATTGTCATTCGTATAGAAATCGCAGCAAAAGTTGATCTGAATTACTGCATCGAAATTTGCGGAAACGCTCTCTCCACCAATTCTAGACAGAAGTTGGTCGAATTGTGACTGATTGCGTACACTCGTTGGTAGATATCATAGATTACCGTCATATTGAGCTGGGTTCGATCCATTGCCACAATTGTACGGATCAAACGACGACGATCGCGATGATCGCGAAGATTCTTCAAACGAAAGAGACGAAACTGAGGAATGATTTCCTCAACAGAATTGCCGTTGAATAAATCTATTCGAAATTTTTCCAAGAATAAATCTTCGATGCTGCTCAATAACTCTTTAAGATGATCTAGATGTCTTTCAATAGCTTGAAAGTATTCAATATGTTCCGAAGATAGTGTGATAGTTCCAGGATCGACTGCTCGCAATCTGATCAGTTGCGATTTCAATTCTTCAATCGAAACGAATGTTTCTGCTGAGGAACGAAATGTATAGAATCTCAATCTTGGTTGTGACATTTTGAATGCTCAATCTTGGATTTGGATGCTTCGATTCAATCGAAAAGATCGAAAATCTCGGTAGCTATCGATGTGAAATGTTTGCTCTCAACAGACAGAATGAATGGAATCGAGAGAGATAGAATAAAATTTCAATCCGAAGTCAAAGTGTTCGATCAAATTTCCCTACTATCGGAATCGGAATTAATTTTCATTAGGAAATTTGACTCAATGAAATTTTAATCAAAAATTTATGTAACTTCATTGTTTATATGAAAAATTTCGATAAAAGTAAAAAAAATATAACAGATAAGTTGAAGATTTTATTAAAGATTGAGAAAATAATATCCCAGAATAAACATTCTCCCGAAGAAGAAGAATTGAAGAATTATTTGATCAGCATAATCTATCTCAGAATATTCTGATGTAGTTCTTTCGGTAAAAGCTTCGTAAGAATGTCCGCTAACAGTACCGAACTTCTGACCCATTCCACCCGCAATCGGTTCTCGGCCACAAGATCTCTGACCATTAGCAAACAAATTTTGATGTGACGTAACCTCGGTGAAACCCTAGGAGACACCATTTGTTTGACTGCTGACTGATTGTCACAAAATAGTTCTGGAAGTCGAGTCTCAATTCCAAGTTCTAACAAAAAATTCTTCAAAAAAATAACATCTTCAGACGCTAAAGATGCTGCGATGGATTCCGCCTCTGAAGTGTTGTCAATCACACACTTCTGCAATTATGTCTTCCAAATGATAGGGCTATTGAACAAGACTAGCCATCCAGTAGTCGATTTGCATTGGATTTCTCCAGCAAGATCCGAATCGTTGAATGCTGTGATTTTCGAAACATCGCCTCCTAACGTTATATCATAATCGATAGTTCCTTTTAGATATCGCTAAAGATATTTTAGCATTTTCACATGAATCAATGTAGGCTTTTCGATGAAACGCGATAACAAAGACACAGAATACGAAATATCTGATCTTGTTCTGCAAGACAAACACAACAAGGCACCGATTGCCTGTCTGTAAGGATAATCCACATCACTTGAAGATTCGGAATAAGGATCAGTACCACAAGCAATAGGTTTAAAATCACTCATGCCAAACAATTCACGTATTGAGTTTGTAAAAATTTCACGGTCTTGGATTTCTTCTCGTAAAAATATTAGATGCCAATATGCTTACCCGATGTATCAGCTCGAATCTCAAAACTCTTCTTCATGAGATCAAGGTAGAAATCCACTTTCCCTGGAACATTTGATGCAAGTAACGCATCATAGACATACAGACACAAAATTAAAAATTCTTCCGCATCTTTTTCTCTTATGATAAAGACAAGGATCCAAAATCGTGGGATTCAATCCGATTGATCGAATTACTTCATCAAACTTTTTATTCCAACTTTTAGGACTTTGTCGCAACCGATGAAGTCCTTTCTGAAGAAGACACTCTCGATTCGTTCCATCATCGAATCCAGGTGGTTGCTCGATATAAACAGTCCCATCAATATCACCATTTAGAAACGCGTTTGAACAATCAAACTGGACCAAGTCCATTTGAATTGATGCTGCCAGTGAAAAGAAAATTCGAATTGAATCCAAATCATCAGATTTCTGATCAAAACCTCTTGCCACTAATCTGACTTTATATCGATCATCGGGCTTCACCGTGTAAACCCATTTGACTGAAACGACATCGGAATCTGAAGGTCTTTCTACGATTTTCCAAGTACCAAACTTGTTCAGTTGAGTGAATTCATGTTCCATCGCCTCTTTCCACAATCGACTTTGATCACTTTTGATTGCTTCGCTATAGTTTGTAGGCAAAACATTCGCCAACATAAAATCACGTGAAGGTAGGTCAATTCTTTAGACATAATCTCAGTTTGTTAGTGTAGACTCAGTTCCCAAATCGGTACGAACACAAAGAACCTGACGACCCGTGTCCATCTTTACTTCATAAACGATACATTTGAACTTATCTAGAACCTGAGTTCTAGACTTCATAAAGAAAACTTTTGAACGATGATAGAAGCGTACGGTTGCGAACAAACTGGTCTCGATTCGTTCCAAAACATCTATTTCGCGAATAAATTCACGGCTAGCACTATGGTTGCGAAGACATTCCAAACGGAACTCTCGATAATCTGCAATGAGATCTTCGAGAGCACCTTGATTAGCCTGAGTTAGTTGAAGTTTTTCCCAAATTGAATTTGTTATAGCGTTCACAAGTGCTTTAAGATGATCTAGATCTAGAGAATTTCTCAACCGAAACAAAACGAATCAAATCTTTCTCTTCACTTAGATTAGGTTAGAATTTTTGATTCTGAATCTTAGATGAAAAAAAAAATCTATCAGATTTGGTACGATCAAAAATAGGATCAGATAAGCGAATAATTTGTGTAATTATTCCAATCATTTCGATCAGAAAAAAAAACAAAACTTAAACGAGCTAAGGATAAGGAGAACAAGAATGAATATATTATTGCCTGCAATAAAGTTCCTCCGAAAGGCCGGTTTCAATTCTTTTGATGTCTAATTACTTTCTTACGACATCGATATTTTATTTAACCATTTAAGTCCAAGGGCAATATTTTACAAAATTTTATTACAGAATTCCAAGTAGTTTTATTTTAAAATTTCAATCGAATGCCGACAATGCGTTATGTCCTGGAGATGACACCTGCAAAACATTTCCAGAAAAGTCATCAAAAATTCATTAAGCAAATGCCAACCAATCCAGGAATCGCGAATCCTTAATTAGCGTAAAGACAATTCTTGACTCTTTTCTTTATATTTTAAGAATCATAAAACATAGGACACCTGGACACCGGCGATACTACAAAGGACACATGAAATTCATCTATCGTCGGCTTAGCTTTTTCATAATCATAAAACACATTTTTCATGCACAAACTCTAATGACCAATCGCAATTAAGGATTCTAGCCAAGGCCCAAAAACTTGTATATAAGGGCTTGAAATTTAACGAAAAACATGGTAGTTTAAGACGATACCTTTGCTCGTCAAGTTGTCATCTTCTAGTTTGAAAATCCATTTTTGGAGTATCAAAAAGCTGCCATCGATCCATTGGTTGACATCAAATTGTATCTGCTTAGTATCGACATAACTACAACATTTATCTACGCGCCTTATTCATACTTTGTTTCATTATTATTCTTCAATATCAACTTTTCATTATTATTTTATCTTTCGTAATTCTTTAATAAATTCATTTTATAGCTAAACTTAGTCGTCAAATAATTTAAATAGTGCCCCTTTTTAAAATATCTTCAAAACCTACGTTATCATCAATTATTTCGAAACAGAAATAATATCAAATATAAGCGTGATTGGATTGAGGTTTTTTTTAACCATTGAGAAAATTATTGATTTTAATTCGAAAATTTCTGTCAATGAAATTTCTAAATCCTAGAAAAATTTAACAAACAATCTGAATGGAACAAAAGTTTGAAAGAAGCTATGGAATCTGAATTCTGATTTTCTCGGATTGTTTCGATTAGTTCTAAGCGATATCACTGAGTAATTGAAAGCCATAAAGAGTAAGATAATTTGCAGCTCTTCTGTAGTGCTCATAGGCCACCTCCAAGATGATGTTTTTAGGACACATCAATCAAATCGCTAAGCAGAGATGGACAACGTTCAAGATGAGAGAGTATAACTCTGACACAGAATCCATGCAGAATCCGAATGCGTTCGGCTGAACTCACTAGAGGTCCACGGACTCGATGACAAACAGAATTTTCTGTTGTTCTCATGAATGTTTTGAGGGTTCCGAGTCGATTCTCGATGCTATCGAAATGACTGAGATATTCATAAGAAATGGAACCAGGTACGTTTCGACGCAAAAAAGCCAATCTTTCTATAAACAAATCGATGGATGAGAAAAAGAACTCGACAAAACGATATGGACGCATTGATTCAGCATCTAATTGAATATTGAACGAATATCGATCGTTCCGAACTGAACGATGGATATCGATCTTCTTTCAAACCTCGATTCACAAATCAATTGCAGTTTTTGCAAAAAGTCGTCATCAGAGATATATTTCGAAATCGATCGGCATTACCTTTTCTTCATCCGGTCAATGGTCTAGAAAACCCATCATACTATGATATCATTATGGAACCTATAGATTTTACAACAATCAAAAAGAGATTGAATTTTCTCTGGTATCGATCGGCCGCAGAATGTATTGACGATATCAGACAGATCTTCATCAATTGTTTCTGTTTCAATCCACCATCTCATCATGTTTATTCTAGCGGTCAAAAGTTGCACGAATATGTTGAAATGAAATTGGCAAAAATGCCAGCCGAAGAAGAAGAGATCGATTGTCCACCGAAGCCATCTTTAGAAAAATGTAAGTAATTGTTGATTTTCATTCTCAAAGTTTCGCTCATTTTAGTTTCGATCTATTTTCAATAGTTATGGAAGAAAATCAACGAAAAGCTTCGAAAAGATCAATAAGCTCCGCGAACGAGCCATCAAATGAGACAACAATCTGTCTTAATACTGATCCCAGCACATCTAGTTTCGATCCGCAAGGCTCAAAAAGAGCAAGCCAAATGATTACCAGATCTAAATCGGGTATAAAGATTCGAAAACCAAATAAAGATTTCCCGGTTCCACTAACGGTGGCAGTGAAAAAAGTGCCACTTAATCAGCCGTTAAAAGAATGTCTTGATTTTGTCAAAGAATTGTTCAAAATACCTTGCGGAATATACTTGGCCATTTTGGAGACCAGTCAGTGAGAAAGATTTTCCTGATTATCGTCGAAAAATTGAGAAACCAATGGATTTGACCACAATCAAGGTGAGAAAGATAGATCAATTGGATCGATCGAAATTAGAAGCATTTTTTTCTCCTTCTTTCAATGAATCTGATTTCATAGAATAATCTCGAAACTGGTGTATATCTTACTATCGACGATTTTGCCAAAGATATGAAATTGATTGTTTCAAATTGTCGTCAATACAATCCTCTTAAATCTCCTATCATCGAGCAAGCCCGTTTGCTAGAGGTAAATTTTTCCCCTCATTACCATTCGAGATAGTTATTAATCCGATTTTCCACAGGAAATGTTTGAGTCAAGATACTCTCAATGGCCTGAAGATTATTTTAGTCAGAAATTAGAGATCAAAGAGCGTAAAAAGGCTAAAAAATTGACTGTAAAAAAATTGTCTCGAAAAAACGATGGTGCGGTTGATGGACATAAGAAATTGAAATTGCTCCAGAATCAAATGCGTAGATTAACAAAAAAATGAACAATTTATTGAAACAAACCAGTCAAATGAAATCAATCGATACTTCTTCTTCTTTAATCAGCACTCGGATCACTGAAGACAGTGATTCATTTCAGATGCAATCAGATGCAAATAAAGAAAGTGGAAAGAAATCCAGAGACAATTCTAATTATCCTATGGAAGATGAAACAAATCCAGACGATAACACCAACGTAAGCGTACAAAACAATCTTAACAAACCATTCGATCTGAAAAACAAGAGTTTTTGGAGCTAAAAAGTTACCATTAAATATAATTTTAAAAAAAATTATGATTAGAAAGATTTTGAAATACAAAAATTGTATTATGAAACTTGTCTTTAGATCGCTAATCTTTTCTTCATCAATTTCCACAACTTTCATTTCTTTATTGATCTAATCAGTTTCGATCTCAATTAATCGCTCGAATGAACGATTTTCTAGGCTATGAAGAGCTTTAGCTTTTCAAAGGGAATCCCAGCTTTTGAGTTTGGATTGAGCAGAATATTCTTAATGTTTAGTCTCGAGGATTTCTAGATGGTTTAGTTTATTTTTTCACCATTTCACACCAAACTTTGTTCCAAATTGATTAACATTAAACGCTTAGATTAGATTTTATTCAGAAAAAAACTATTGATATTCGACATTTCGAGTAATTGAAAGTTATTTTAAACAAAATACAAAGATTAACATAATCCGATTTTGCTAGATTGGAATGATACAAAATTCTCAAGAGAGTCTATACAAATCATCCAGATGAATATCTGGAAAAAACTCTCTCAATTCGTACAATTGGGACAAAACAACTCGATAGTGTTCGACCGCCACAACGAAATCGATATCAACTGGATCGGTCGCTTCGATAGTCCGAGCTAATCGAATACGTTCATGGTGTGCTCTCAAGACTGTCTCTACAAAATTTTCCATATCTGGCCGCAAAAGTATCTCGATCGGTCGAACTCGATACGTTTGGCCGATAAGTTCCTCTTCACCGGCGATCATAGCAGATTCGAGACTTTCTAGACATCGATCGATAGTGTTGAAATCTTCAAGAAATCCTATTGGTACTGTGTCGGACACATATCGGCGTAGATAACGTAAACTTTCGCGCAATCGTCTGATGCTTGAAAAATATTGTTCAACGTAGTATGGATTGTACAGAAACGAATTATCTGGATTGCTTGCCATTTTATCGCGAACGAAATTCTCGCAATACGAATCTATTCAGTCTGATTAAGAAGTAGATATGAATCTGTTTGATGCAACGAAACCAACAAATTTTTACACAAATCGAGTGAAAATTAATAACCTAGTGAAAAATAATCCCAATGAGATAGTTCCTATTTCACTTGTTGCTTCAGTTTGTTTTGGCTGAGCGAAAAAAGGACAAACTCAATGAACGGTACTTGATTGTTCCAAAAACAACTTGAAAAAAAAGATCGAAAACCGAACCGAGGAACCGATTGATGATAAATCAATCAATTCAAATTCATTCAATTGAATTCGAAAATTCAAAAACTCAATTCATTTTAAGACACTGAATATGTTTTGTCTTGGTAGACAAGAATTGTTAAACTTTTAATGCTATTCTATTCTCACTTTCATCATAAGGTCTTATTCGATTTCGATTTCTATTTAGATTTCGATTTCCAATTAGATTTCGATTTCGTTTTGAATCTGATTCGAGAGATTCAGATTATTTTTAAAACATTTTCAAGTAAAACTTCGTTATTGAACTCATCTGAATTATAATCAGCGATGAATTTTTCTAATTGAATGTTTTCTTCTTTGATTTTCTAGAGAGAAATGGCAATTTTCCTAACTATTACCCTTTCTTGCAAAACTTGTAGAATGAAAGAAAAGATGTGGTTGTGTGAATTGCTTAACACCGGCTAGCTCAATCAATAGATGATTGATCCGGCAGTAAGATGGAAGGTTAAGATCAAGGAAAGTTCTTGATTGATCTCAAAAAAAAGGAGCATCGGTTGATTCGCTGATTGAGCTTCTTAGATGGCGATAGCGATTGAAAATATTCGCTTACTTGTCCAAGTCGAACTAAATAGCAAAGGAAGAATGTAAGTATTTTGTTATCATCTCTGATTTCCTGTTTTTGTTCCTGTTCTACATCTGTTTTTTGTTTGTTTGAAAAAAAAACATTGGTACCGACATTTTTTTCGTTTTTTTCTCTCAGTAAAAAGATAAGATTCTTCTCAAAGTATATCTAATTGATCTATTGATCGATGAGATCTTTTTTTTATCTTTTTTTTTTTTGTTTCAGTTTACTCTCTCTCTCTCTCTCTCTCTCTCGAAAAGGGAGCGAAATTCTTGAAAAATGTCTTCGAAAGAGTTCGATACTCTTTATAGAGATGTATTCAAAAAAATCTATCGAATAGATTACGATGATGCTTTCAAACGTCTGTTAGCGTTACAGCGAAAACCAGATTTGAAAACAATCGATAAGATTAAGAACGAGATCCGTATGATGCAATTGTTTTGATTTCAATTTCTAAATTGAACTGATATTTGTCTTTTTCTTTTTGATTCCGTTTTCAGGTAGCGAATTGAATATGATCGATGTTTGCAGTGATTTTTGGCATCACTTTGGGGAAGAAAAAATCACTCCCGAACGATTTACGAAAATTCGTAGCTTAATCAATGTATACTACCATGAATTCTCTCATCAGATACGGGTTTCTAAGTATCCAAAATATTTAGTCGAATTTTTTGAAGATAAAGCGAATTGTGAATCGATCCATGAAGCGATGGAAATTATACTCAGCACAAGAATTTGGTCGTTGCTAGCGATCTTAATCTGGTTGATCCCGTTGATTGGTATTTTTTTCTCTCTCTCTCTCTCTCTTCGAATCGAATTCATAATTTTATTGATAGATAATGAGAAACTAATTTTTGTTTTCAATCACCATCTCATAGAGGATATATTCGATCGTGTCGAGCAAATGTACCCGTTCAAGTTGCTCAAGTTGTTGTCAAGTTTTTTTAAATTACTCCATCTCATCACACCAGTATTGGATGAAATTCATCTTTTTAAAACTCCAATTTTGTTGCCACAGTTTCTATGTGAAGAAAATTTCATCAAAAACATTCGGGAACGATGCAAATTGGAAGTAGCTGTTCCAAAGGAATTTGAAGGCGATTCTCGTAACCGATATCTCTGTCTTAATCTACTCCAAATAATCTTCGATCAGAAGGTTTTGATTTCAAATCCGATTGATAGTTTTTTTGATCTCATTTCGTTTTCTCTCTCTCTCTCTCTCTCTCTCTCTCTCTCTGCTCAAATTTGTTCCAATTATTATCGGAAGGCTATGAAAGCTATCGAAAAGCATCGAGAAAATCTCTTCAAAATCTATTCAAATTTGAAGAAATTTAAATTGTTGGTTTGTGGCGATGTTGAACGACCTTTGATAAATTTAGATGAGCTCGTTGAGACCAAATTATTATTAGATCTGGAGCAAACGCTCATTCTAGACAAACAATTCGATTTACGGCGACATTTTCTCTACGATATTCGGCCCGAGAAGATTGTCCAAAACGATCTAGATTGTTGGTAGCTAAGAAAAATCCAAACCATAAAATTCCAACAACAAGATTAATTGAATATTTACGAAATGTTTTTGTTTTTTTTTATGTTTTCTACAACAATAATCTTTCAATAAGAGCTACGATTTTTTGTTTTCGCATTAAAATGAAAATTTGAAACTTTTTTGTTTGTTTAATTACTGTTTTGCTTCAATCAGAATTGATAGGTTAGATTCCAGAGTGAATTCAATATCTTTTCATTCTCAACTTCAATCTTCTATTATCAGATTGACAAATTTATCAAATCAAATCGAAACCAAATCTATGGTTTTGAATCGATCGATTGAAAATTTAAACTGTCGATAGAAACCAGAATATCATTTTAATCAAACAAATCACAACCAATCATTGAGATTATGTAATTAGCAATGATTTTGACAATTCTAAATGGGATTATTCTCATCTGGCAATGAATCTAGATTCAAATGCTAGACTTTGTGATGGATAGATCACAGAATGAAGATGACTGAATTCGATAGCAAATTAAATGAAATCAAATCAAATCAAGGAAGAAATCAATCAATTCAGTTTATTGTGATTATATCAATGAAAATTTCCGATCAATTTTAGATTATTTGAATCAATGTTGAAAAGTTACAATTAAAGTTAAACATATTTGAAAACCAAAAACAAAAAACAAAAAAAAAAAAAAAAAGAAACAGAAATTTAGAGTAACAATTTCAGAGTAGAAGACAAAGACAGTTTTTCAACGTATTCATAGTTAGTTGTTATGTTTCAATCCAATTGTAATGTTCCATATGATTAGATATGAATTAGAAAAAATTTGTTAAATCAATACGAGAACAAGATAGGTTTCTGTTAAATCGAAATGATTCAAATTTGAGGCAAAAGTTCTTGATAAAATTGAAGAGTTTCGTTGGCTAAACGTTCCACTCTCGAATAGACTGCTCTAACCGAGATTTGATCGGAATGGGACGGATCGATAGCATCAAGAAGATGGATGATTTGCATACGAGAACGATGATGAGCCAAATTAGTTCGATGGAATCTTGTATTCAATCTGATGAGACGATCACGCCGAAAAGAAGGTGGAAGTACTGAAAGTTTTTCTCGAATCGATGAAGCAAGACAGGTTAGAAAATCTTTCAAATTTTCGAGATAGCGTTCGATCTGTGTGAACCATTGAATTTGTTCTATTGGAAATTCAAGATTGCGCAAAACTAAACTTCGCATAATGGCCAATTTAGTAATTAGATTGTCATAGGACAAATTGAGAGTCTCTAGTGATGAATTATGATTTCGATAAGACATTTTTGAGTTCGATTTCGATCTTTTATTTATCAATCGCAAAAATTTCTTCTTCAATTACGTCACCGGAATCAAAAATTACTGAAATGCAAAATTTTCATCGAATCGAATCTAATTGAAATCAAGTTTACTTACCAATTGATTGTAGGATTCAATTTAAAAATTTTCTTCGATTTAGGATCAAGTTTTGGATTTTTAATCAAAATTTTAGCAGACCCTGAAATAACAAGCTGATGAACAATGAAAGAGAGATAAGCAGAAAGAATGCTAGCCTTATGCCGATGAAATATGAGCTATTCATTACGGCTGTTATGGAGATGACTAGCTTCAATAGATTTCGATCAAAATTAAAACAAATTTGTCCGAATAACTCATCAATTAATTTTATTTTATTCTCAAATTATTCTCTTCTAGTTCATTCAACATTTCTGATAATTTTATCAACAAAATTTTTATTCTTTGCTTCTCTCTTTTATCATTTTCGTTCCGCTCCTATTTCCTCACTGTTGATTCGTGTGGAACGTAGATCTTTCATAAGATGGCGGTGATTGAAAAAAACAAAAAAAAGGGTCAAAGATTTTACCTCCTCCCTCCATTTTTCATTGTAAAGTTCAAAAGAATCATCTGGACCATTTTGTTCGATAGCTTAAATTATTATTCTTGAAAAACTCATAGAATCGAGTGAAAAGATTCGATTCGTTTCAATTCGATTTGATTCGTGAGTTCCTAGACGCCTACAATGGGTTACTGGATTCATTCTGAAGATAGAAAACAGCTGATACCCTTTTATCCTCTGGATAATTTTCAGATTTGAACTTTTATTTCTTTTTTTCTAAAAAATTGATTTTTAGTCTTCTTTTCCGTACCATGAATTAGATTGAATCGCGGATCAGATTAGCACTCGATTGCCTACTTTTGAGTGAAATAATCGTTTGCTCTAACATTGAAACGATTGATTGATTGAGAATTGATCCTACTGTTTACTGATTCATTTTGCTCTTAAATTGTTCGATTAGTATGTTTATGGTTTTCTTACTGAATTCATACGCTATCGATCCATTGCAAGGTATGCGATATGATTTTTGACTAGAATTATTCAACTTTCAGTGTTTTTTTTTTGACTCTCATTCTCATAGCTCATAATCAGCTCTGATTCGATTCGGAATGTTTCATCTGAGCTTGGATTCTCATCACGTTGTATCATCAAGTTTTCAGAAACTATTTCTTACTGCTAGGTTACTGGAGCTTATCCGATTGAAATTTCCTCGATTGATAAAAGATGAAGATTTGAATGCGATCCAGAATGAAACCTTTGAAATCAAGTTTTTCATTCAAAAGAATTTTAAATTTTTTCTTCAACTAATTTGTTTTGTTTCTTTGCAGGTGATAGAATTGTGAGATGATCAAAGTCTGTAGTGTCTGTCGATTCGCTTTCTAGCATCTTATTGGTGAAGAATAATCATTCAAAACGTTCGCTTGAAGCGTATCATTCTGAGCTTTACCATTGAATAGATGGCAAAATATTTGCTTCAAGCAACTTGTTGAAGATGGAGCGAATGTTAAATCGAGCCTCAGACTTATGATCTATTTTTTCTATGTCCTGTGAATTTTCGATCGTTGCTAGATAGAATTCAAAATCTGATCGATTACATGGACTGATATACTTACGATTCGATCGGATCAAATCAAATGAACAAAGAGAATCGATCGATTCAATAGAAGCTTATCGAATCACGACGATATCTAATCCAAATTGATATCCAATCAAAACGATTTTCTAAGAATATCCAAAAATTATCTTGTATCAAGATGAGTCAGTAACTAGAATAAATTGCATCTGTATCCTCATTCTGAGCATTCAGTCTTAAATGACGACGATACTCGTCAGTATCGATCGATTGACATCATTGAATCCAGAATTAGTCATTATAATGTAATTCTTAAGATTCAATCTATAAGATCAAAAAAAGACCTAACATATATACAGATTGAATGATTTGCTTCCAATGATCGAAAAATGAAAAAGATTTTTCATAAGACTGCCACATTATTGGTAACCATCGAACGTGATCATCTATAATGGAGTCATCTAATCGAGTATCGCAAAACGTGGCCGAGGAAGAAGAAGAAGAAGATTTTATTGAGCGCTTATCTGCAAATCGCGATATTTGCGCAATTTTTTCCAGAAAGAGAGAAGAAGAAGAAGATTCTAAACGTTGCCGTGGAAAAGATTCTCAGCAGACTGAAGAAGCTGGAATCAACCTCGTCGATAGCCATTATTTTAGCCCAGTGCCCTCCGTTCAACGAGGAGAACCCTCGTTCTTCGTTCGAAGATTTGAATGCGATCCACAATGAAACCTTTGAAATCAAGTTTTTCATTCATAAAAATTTTAAATTTTTCCTTCAACTAATTTGTTTCGTTTCTTTGCAGGTGATAGAATTGTGAGATGATCAAAGTCTGTAGTGTTTGTCGATTCGCTTTCTAACATCTTATTGGTGAAGAAAAATCATTCAAAACGTTCGATCAGATCAAATCATTCTGAGCTTCACCATTGAATAGATGGCAAAATATTTGCTTCAAGCCACTTGTTGAAGATGAAGCAAACGTTGAAGCCAGCCGTAGACTTATGATCTATTTTTTCTATGTCGTGTGAATTTTCGATCGTTGCTAGATAGAATTCAAAATCTGATTGATTACATTCGCAGATTTACTTACAATTCGTTCGGATAAAATCAAATGAACAAAGAGTATCAATCGATTGCCAGCGTTGAATCCAGAATAAGTCATAAAGTAATTCGTAATATTCAATATATAAGATCAAAAAAAGACCTAACATATATATGAATTGAATGATTTGCTTACAATGATCAAAAAATAAAAAAGATTTATCATAAGTCTGCAACAATCTAACTGTTCCGATCAATTCAATCAAGCAATATCGAAGCAAGCAAACATCTAGCATTGTTTAAATGAATCATGGCGTTCTATGGCGCTTGAAAAGGTTTCGATTTACAATTTAGTAACGCTAAATAATTTCTATAATTTGAGGCTTTTAATTCTAATGTTCAAAGATTCAAGAAAGAAATCTGAAGAATCCATTCGTTGATTATAGCTCGATCATCACTTTAATCATCCGATTTCTAACAATCAATGAGCTTAGCGTTACGGCTATGTAATCAGCAATGATATCGTCGATTACAATGAAGTGATTTTCTAAATCTTTTCAAGGAATTAGAATTTAAATTGAAATTAAAAGAATTTAAAAATTTCAGCAAAGGAATTCTAAATCAAATCGGAAAGAAATTAATTTAGTAACTAAATTTTAGTTTATTTTGCCATTAAATTTATTGAAAAGTTTGAATCCATTTTAGGTTTAGTTTGTGATGAAAATTTGAAAATTAAAACAAATTGAACCAGAAAAAAGAAAGTTGAAACGCGTTAAAAGTTTTTATGAATTGAAAGTGAAGAAATTCAAATTATTAGATTCTATTCGATTCAATTGTTCAGTCATTGTAAGTTTAATTTGTGTGTCTTTTTTTCCAATTCAAAAAATGTACAAGCTACGTTACTGTTTGATCTAGATTTCAAATTTGATGGACAAAATCTACCAGTGATCTGGCAGTGGTGGTGTTCAACGATTGAACTTCCAAAAAAAACTCTCGAATTCTTCTCGAATTGGCATCTGACAAATCAAAGTTTTCAATTCTACGAATCAATCGTAAGCGAGAATTATGATGGACCAAATTTGCTTGACGAAATGTTGTTAAAAGACGATGTAAACGATTTCGTTCCTCACCGGATCCACTTGAAAACATGTTTCGTCGTATAGAAACGTCGGCATAGACGCAAACAGCTCTGGTATGATCGAGAGTGGATTCAATTCCTAGCATACTTTGAATATGGTCTGATCTAAGTTGATGATTACTTAAATATCCACGTCGAAGTGTGCCAAGTTTATCTAGTAATTCATTAAAGGAAAGAAGAATATCTTCAAATGGAAAGTCAGAAGGAACTTCAGTCGACATTTTCAATGTAATCTTGTCCGCAATCCTAAACAACAAATTCAATTAAAAAAGATTGCAATCAAATCGAATCGAAATAAAGTTTACTAACGCGTTTGTTGTAGAATTCACTTGGAATAATTTCTGTGCTTTTTAGTCTAACTTGAACAGGTTTTGAAACAGCAATCTGATGGGAAGCGATAAGGTGAGAATGCTAGATGAGCGTTGAAAAACATCTTCTTGTACAGAATATGAGCATTTCATAACAGCTGTTATGGACCTATTAAGCTTAATTAGATCTTAGATAAAAATTGGACCAAGAATCTCTCTCAAACAACTTTGACAATTTGTTCTGATTTTTCTCGAAGTTGTTTCCATAATTTCATCAAAAATAAAAAAAATAATTCCCTGTTTTTTTTCTCCATTCGTTCCGCTCCCGTTTCCTACCTGTTACTTTGTATGATTCATATGGAACGTAGATCTTTCCCCTAAGATGATATTGATTGGAAAAAACCCGAAAAGAATCAGAAAAATTCAAAACAAAAAAGTCAGTTTAATTTTTATTGTTAATTTGAATCGAATCATTAGAATCATTTTGATCAATAGATTAGGGGAAATAAATTGATTAGAAGAGACGCGAAAAGATGCGATTCTTGAGAAATTCATAGAATCCGCAAATGAGCTCCTAGGCGCCTGAAATGGATTGCTGAGATTTCAGTTTCTTTTACAGGAGTTAAACTTTGAATTTTTGTATCCTTTCAACTTAGGCAAATTGATTGTTTTCATATCGGATTCGCATTAATTGAGAATTGCGGAATTGAAATTTGCGGCAACGCACTTTGCACTAATCCAAGATAGAAAGAGGTCGAGTTGTGACTGATTGCGTGCGCTCGTTGGTAGATATCATAGATTACCGCCATATTAATCCCGGTTCGATCCATAGCCACAATTGTACGAATCAAACGACGACGATCACGATGATTGCGAAGACTTTCCAAACGAAAGAGACGAAACAAAAAAATAATTTCATCGAGAGAATTACCATCAAATAAATCGATGCGGAGTTTTTCCAAAAGTGAATCTTCAACACTGCTCAATAACTCTTTAAGATGATCCAGATGTCTTTCAATAGCTTGAAAGAATGCAATACGGCTCGATGATATTCGAATAATTTCAGGATTCACTGCTCGCAATCGAATCAATTGAAATTTCAATTCATCAATCGAAACAAATGTTTCTGCTACGGGACGGAATGAATCGAATCTACTTGGTGGTTCTGACATTTTGAATGCTGAATCTTTGGATGCTTTGATCCAATTAGAAAGATTGAGAATAAAAATAATTAAAAAAAAATTAATTCAAAAAAAAATTTCTTCCAATTTCAATTGAAGAAAATTATAGAAATTAGCTAGAAATTAAAAAAAAAGCCTAGGTAGCTATCGACGTGAAGTGTTCGCTCTCAACAGACAGAATGAATGAAATGAAGAGTTTGATCGAATCTACATCGAGAGAGATAGGATGAAATTTCAATACGAAATCAAAGTATTCGATCAAATTTCCCTACTATTGAAATCGGTTTAATTTTTCATTAGGAAATTTAACCCAATAAAATTTTAATCTGAAATCTGAATTATTTTATTGTTTTTATCATAAGAAATTTTCAAAAAAAAAAAAAAAAAGGAAAAAATACAACAGAGAGATAGATATGGTGAAAAAAAAATCGATTGTTTTCAGATAGGATTCACATTCGTATGGAAATCGAATAGAAAATCTGATTCTGGTCAAAAGATAAAAGAATAGACATTGATTATTTATTCCATCATCAAACTAGATTGGTAATTGATTAGAAGAAAATTCGATTAGCAGGGAAATTGATTTTTTTTTGTTTCTTTAGTTTCTTTCACTGGAATCACGCACTACAGATTTTTGTGCGATTTTGATTATTCAATGGTTTAAATTTGCAATCCAGTTCAAAAGTAGAAGATTAGAATTCAGATCAGACCTCGCTGAAACGCTCTCTCCGCGAATCGTAGAAAGGTATGAAGCCAGGTGTAGGTTTGTTGGAACGCTCGTTGATAGAAGCGTATGGTCGCGAACATATTGGTCTGAATTCGTTCCAAAACATCTATTTCGCGAATCAATCCACAGCGAGCACAATGGCTGCGAAAACATTCCAAACGGAAATCTCGATAATGTGTAGTGAGATCTTCGAATGGGCCATGATTAGACTCAGTTAGTCGAAGAGAATATTCAATAGCCCTCACAAGTAGTTTAAGATTATCTAGATCCTCTTCAACAGCTTGAAAGTATTCCATATGATCCGGAGATAATTGAATAGTTTCCGATCTCGATTCTCGTAAGCCAATTATTTTCCACTTCAACTGATCGATCGAAGCGAATGTTTCTTCAACGGTGTGAAATGTATAGAATCTCGATGCTGAATCTTGTGTCATTTTGGATGCTGAATCTCGATGATTTGGATGCTTCGATTCAATCGAAAAGATCGAGAATAGAAAGGATTAGAATGAGAAAATAATTCGGAAAAAATTTCATACCAATTTCAATCGGAGATAATTATCGAAATGAGCTAGCAATTTGAAAAAGTCTAGGTAGCTATTGATGTGAAGTTTTCGCTCTCAACAGACAGAATGAATGGAATTTTTTTTAATCGATTTGACAATCAAAAAAACAATAACCTACCGAGAGTAGATAGAGAGAGAGAGAGAGAGTAGTGTGGAGATATATGCTCGCATGAAAGAGAAACGAATCGAATTTTCTGAAAAAAGGCATGGCTCAACTCAGTTCCTCTTTCACTTTGTCTGTTGCTTCGCTTTGCTAAGAGAAATGAACTGATTGTATGAATGGTACTGAAATTTCAACCAAAAATCGAATCAAAAAGAATCATTTTGAAGAGTGAATCAGTAAAAATTTCGGTAAAAAATTATCCTAATCAATCAATGGTAGCATTCTATCAATCTATTTGCATCCAATTTTTTTTTCGAAATCCGATTCGATTTAATTAATTGTCGAATCTCTTTGTTTGAGTTAGCTAGCCTTGAAATTGGTCACCAATCTTTACTCCCCCTCCTCTCTCTCTCTCTCTCTCTCTTTATCTCTCTCTCTCTCTCTCTCTCTCTCACTCTGCTTCGAAAACGAAACGCGAAATGTGAATCGGATCAGATCGCATTTCGACAGCAATGGTTACCGCTGTGATTGAATTGCTTGATCCTTATTAGCCTTTGACACAGACAGTTCGAAGCTATTCGCATCTTTCACTTAGCTCATAAATTGGATTGCGGATCAATTTTTTTTCACTAAACTTAGCTTTGAGTGAGATAATTGTGCTGCTATAAATGACGCAATTCTAATGTTTCGCATTCGTTCATTTCGGTTGCATTTTTTTCAGCTCAATCAGCAATTGATAGATTTTTGAGATAAAATTTCTCATTCTCTTTCTTCCTCAATTTTTTTCGGCTCTCAATTGAAAGGTATTTAGAATAATTTTCTCTTCTAATTGCTGAGAATTCTTTTCGATTGATTTTTCAAAACTTCCAATACTTTTTCTTTCAAACAGTTTTTGTTTACTTTAATCAGAAACAAAAAGGTGAATGAGAATGAAATCAATGAAACTAATCTTTAGATCTCATTTGATTTGGATTTCGGTTTCAAAATCGCAATCATCAGAACTCACTAGGATTACTTGGTCTCCAGATTTCTCTTGCGCGGCTGGATTGTTACTGAATTCTGATCCAAGATTTTCATTTTGTTCTTTTTTTCAATCAATTAATTTTTTTCCATTTCAGCAGATAATGAATTTAAGCACAAAAAATCCTCCATTGCTTAAAACTTCTTTTCAAAAATATTCAAATCTATCGATCCGTTTGAACGATTTGGCAAAATTTCAATTGATTCTATCTAAAGAGCGTTTCTATGAGACAAACGTGGATGTCAATGAAGATTCATTATTCGATGCGGTTGAATATATTGTCGGTTTTCTTTCGAACAAAATGGTCCGAATGAGAGATGAAATCGTAGCTAAACTTGAAGAGAAAATTTCGATATCTCGTTGGAGAAGTTTGAAATATGTACTCGAACTATGGATCGAAACTATTGGACCAATCTTTCCGAAACAATTACAATCGTATGAGGAATATAAAAAGTTAATTGCAACCGAAGGATTTCCGAAGAGCTTGGATGCAATCCGAGAATATTATTTTTCCGTCTACGATGCGACCATAGATCTCATTAATGCATTGGATAAATTGAAAAGCTCAGACCAATGGCAGTATGCAATCGAGAGAGAATCCTGTGAAGAAAGTTTAGAATCGGATTCAACCGTATGGACTGGAAGTGATTCAGAAAGTTCGATCAATTCGGATGATTTGGAATTTTTGGAACCCAAAAGCCACTATTAAATATAAATTTTGAACTGAACACTAAAAATCTATCGCGATCGAGATAATTTCTCAACGTATTGTTAAAGTTCAATTGATTTAAATTTAATTTGTTTCCAATCAAAAGATTTTAAAATACAAAAATTATATTGTGAAAGTCATCTTTAGATTCTTTTCTTCTTTTCTTTCTTAATCTTTTCTTCATCAATTTCCATACCTTCATTTCTTTATTGATCTAATCAGTTTCGATCTCAATTAATCGCTCGAATGAACGATTTTCTAGGCTATGAAGAGCAGGTTGTGTGAATAGCGAGATGTGGTTGTGTGAATTTCTTAACACCGGCTAGCTCAATCAATAGATGATTGATCCGGCAGTAAGATGGAAGGTTAAGATCAAGGAAAGTTCTTGATTGATCTCAAAGAAAAGGAGCATCGGTTGATTCGCTGATTGAGCTTCTTAGATGGCGATAGCGATTGAAACTATTCGCACCTTACTTGTCCAAGTCGAAATAAATAGCAAAGGAAGAATCTAAGAATTTCGTTATCATCTCTGATTTCCTGTTTTTGTTCCTGTTATACATCTGTTTTTTGTTTGTTTGAAAAAAAAACATTGGTACCGGCATCTTTTTTGCTTTTTTCCTAAGTAAAAAGATAAGATTCTTCTCAAAGTATATCTGATTGATCTATTGATTGATGAGATCTTTTTTTTATCTTTTTTTTTTGTTTCAGTTTACTCTCTCTCTCTCTCTCTCTCGAAAACTGAACGAAATTCTTGAAAAATGTCTTCGAAAGAGTTCGATACGCTTTATAGAGATGTATTCAAAAAAATCTATCGAATAGATTACGATGATGCTTTCAAACGTCTGTTAGCGTTACAACGAAAACCAGATTTGAAAACAATCGATGAGATTAAGAACGAGATCCGTATGATTCAATTGTTTTGATTTCAATTTCTGAATTGAACTTATATTTATTTTCTGATTCCGTCTTCAGGTAGCGAATTGAATATGATTGATGTTTGTAGTGATTTTTGGCATCACTTTGGGGAAGAAAAAATCAATCCCGAACGATTTACGAAAATTCGTAGCTTAATCAATGAATACTATCTTGAATTCTCTCATCAGATATGTTTTTTCAAGTATCCAAAATATTGGCTCGAAATTCTTGAAGATAAAGCGAATTGTGAATCGATCCATGAAGCGATGGAAATTATACTCAGCACTAGAATTTGGTCGTTGCTAGCGATCTTAATCTGGTTGATACCATTGATTGGTATTCTCTCTCTCTCTCTCTCTCTCTCTCTCTCTCTCTCTCTCTTCGAATCGAATTCATAATTTAATTGATAGATATTGAGAAACTAATTTTTGTTTTCAATCACCATCTCATAGAGAATATATTCGATCGTGCCGAGCAAATGTACCCGATCAAGTTGCTAGCATTGTTGCCATATTTTTTCAAATTACTTCATCTCATCATACCAGTAGTGGATGAAATTCATCTTTTTAAAACTCCAATTTTGTTGCCACAGTTTCTATGTGAAGAAAATTTCATCAAAAACATTCGGAAACAATGCCAAGTGGAAGATGCTGTTCCAAAGGAATTTGAAGGCGATTCTCGTAACCGAAATCTCTTTCTTCATCTGCTTCGAGTAGTCTCCGATCAGAAGGTTTTGATTTCAAATCCAATTGATGATTTCTTGATCTCATTTTGTTTTCGCTCTCTCTCACTCCCAAATTTATTCCAATTATTATCGGAAGATTATGAAAGCCATCGAAATGCATCGACAGTATCTCTTCAAAATCTATTCAGATTTAAAGAGATTTAAATTTTTAGTTTGTGGCGATGTTGAACGACCTTTGATAAGTTCAGAGAAGCTTGTCGAGACCAAATCACAAATAGATCTGGAGCGAGAGCTCATTCTAGAGAAACAACTTGAGTTACGGCGATATTTTCCCTAAGATATTCGGTCCAAGAAGATTGACCAGAACGATCTAGATTGTTGGTAGCTAAGAAAAATCCAAACGATAGCATTCCAACAACAAGATTAATTGAATATTTACGAAATGTTTTTGTTTTTGTTTTTTTTTTGTGTTTTTTACAACAATAATCTTTCAATAAGAGCTACGATTTTTTGTTCTCGCATTAAAATTAAAATTTGAAACTTTTTTGTTTGTTTAATTACAGTTTTGCTTCAATCGAAACTGTTAGGTTAGATTCTAGAGTGAATTCAATATCTTTTAATTCTCAACTTCAATCTTCTATTATCAGATTGATAAATCTATCAAATCTAATCGAAACCAAATCTATGGATTCGAATCGATTGATTGAAAATTTAAATTGTCGATAGAAGCCAGAGTATTTTCATCTAGCAATGAATCTAGATTCAAAAGCTAGCTAGCTAGATGAATCTAACTATTTGATCTGATCCATTAGATAGATCACTAGATAGATTGATTGATGGATAGATCACAGAATGAAGATGACTGAATTCGATAGCGATTCAAATGAAATCAAATCAAATCAAAGAAGAAATCAATCAATTTAGTTTATTGGGATTATATCAATGAAAATTTCCGATCAATTTTAGATTATTTGAATCAATGTTAAAAAGTTACAATTAAAGTTAAGCATATTTGAAAACCAAAAACAAAAGACAAAAACAGAAATTTAAAGTAACAATTTCAGAGTAGAAGACAAACAGTTTTTCAACGTATTCATAGTTAATTGTTATGTTCCATATGATTAGATATGAATTTGAATAGTTTTGTTAAATCAATACGAGAACAAGATAGGTTTCTGTTAAATCAAAATGATTCAAATTTGAGGCAAAAGTTCTCGATAAAATTGAAGAGTTTCGTTGACTAAAATCTCCACTCCCAAATAGACTGCTCTGACCGAGATGTAATCGGTATGGGACGGATCGATTTCATCAAGAAGATGGATGATTTGCATACGAGAACGATGATGAGCTAAATTAGTTCGATGGAATCTTGTATTCAATCTGATGAGACGTGAAACTACAAAAAATTGTGTTCGAAACAATGAATCAAGAAAGGTTAGAAAATTTTTCAAATGTTCGAGATAGCATTCAATCTGCATGAACCATTGAATTTGTTCTGTTGGCAATTCAAGTTTGCGCAAAAATAAACGTCACAACAAGACCAATTTAGTCATTAGATCTTCATAGGACAAATTGAGAGTCTCTAGTGATGAATCATTATCTCGATCAGACATTTTCCAGTTCGATTTTGATCTTTATTTTTCAATCGCAAAAATTTCTTCTTCAATTACGCCACCGGAATCAAAAATTTCTGAAATGAAAAATTTTAATCGAATCGAATCTAAGTGAAATCAAGTTTACTTACAAACTGATTTAGGATTTGAGGATTGTAGGATTCAATTTAAAGATTTTCTTCGATTTAGGATAAAGTTTTGGATTTTTAATCAAATTGTTAGCAGACCCTGAAATGACAAGCTGATGAACAATGAAAGAGAGATAAGCAGAAAGAATGCTAGCCTTATGCTGATGAAATATGAGCTATTCATTACGGCTGTTATGGAGATGACTAGCTTCAATAGATTTCGATCAAAATTAAAACAAATTTGTCCGAATAACTCATCAATTAATTTCAGTTTTCTCACAAATTATTCTCTTCTAGTTCATTCATCGTTTCTGATAATTTTATCAACAAAAATTTCATTCTTTGTTTCTCTCTTTTCTCATTTTCGTTCCGCTCATATTTCCCAACTGTTGATTCTTATTCTTAGATTTTTCATCAGATGGCGGTGATTAAAAAAAAAAAGGTCAAAGATTTTACCCCGTCCCTCCATTTTTCATTGTAAAGTTCAAAAGAATCATCTGGAACATTTTGTTCGATAGCTTAAATTATCATTCTTGAAAAACTCATAGGATCGAGTGAATAGATTCGATTCGTTTCGATTCGATATGATTTGTGAATTCCTAGACGCCTACAATGGGTTACTGGATTCAATCTGAAGATAGAAAACAGCTGATTATTTATTTATTTTCTTGATAATTTTCAGATTTGAACTTTTATTTCTTTTTCTTAAGTTTCATCAAAAATTGATTTTTACTCTTTTTTTTCGTACCATCAAATTAGATCGAATCGCGGATCAGATTAGCACTCGATTGCCTACTTTCGAGTGAAATAATCGTTTGCTCTAACATTGAATTGATTGATTGATTGACAATTGATCCTACTGTTTACTGATTTATTTTGCTCCTAAATTGGTCGATTGATATGTTTATGGTTTTCTCACTGAATTCATACGCTATCGATCCATCACAAGGTATGCGATGTGATTTTTGACTAGAATTATTCAATTTTCAGTGTTTTTTTTTTGACTTTCATTCTCATAGCTCATAATCAGCTCTGATTCGATTCGGAATGTTTCATCTGAGCTTGGATTCTCATCACATTGTATCATCAAGTTTTCAGAAACTATTTCTTACTGCTAGGTTACTGGAGCTTATCCGATTGAAATTTCCTCGATTGATAAAAGATGAAGATTTGAATGCGATCCAGAATGAAACCTTTGAAATCAAGTTTTTCATTCAAAAGAATTTTAAATTTTTTCTTCAACTAATTTGTTTTGTTTCTTTGCAGGTGATAGAATTGTGAGATGATCAAAGTCTGTAGTGTCTGTCGATTCGCTTTCTAGCATCTTATTGGTGAAGAATAATCATTCAAAACGTTCGCTTGAAGCGTATCATTCTGAGCTTTACCATTGAATAGATGGCGATAGAACGAAAGAACGAGCGAAAAGAATAGAATCTACTTGTTTGTTCTGACATTTTGGATGCTAATTGAATCGAGAAGATCGAGAATAGAAAGGATTAGAATGAGAAAATAATTCGAAAAAAATTTCATACCAATTTCAATCGGAGATAATTATCGAAATGAGCCAGCAATTTGAAAAAGCCTAGGTAGCTATCGATGTGAAGTGTTCGCTCTCAACAGACAGAATGAATGAAATGAAGAGTTTGATCGACCATCGACTTCGAGAGAGATAGAATAAAATTTCAATACGATCGGAATCAGTTTAATTCTCTTCAGCAAAATTTAAATAAAAAAATTTTTCCATTCAAAATTGAAGAAACTTTATTGTTTTTCGATAAATTTCAAAACAAAAAATGGTAAAAAATAGACGAGATTGTCAATAGATTAGAAGAGAGGAGACTAAACAATTAAAAACCGAAAGGTTACGTATTAGCTATTGATAAATGATTTTTTTTTCTTTTTTTTTTTTTTGTTCCTTTAGTTTCTTCACTGGAATCACGCACTACAGACTTTTGTGTGATTTCGATTATTCAATGGTTTGAATTTGCAATCCAGTTCGAAAGTAGAAGATTAGAATTTAGATCAATTCTCTGTTCTCAACTCTGTTCGCAATTCGTTGAAAGGCAAAGAGCCAGTCGTAGGTTTGTTCGAACGCTAGATGATAGAAGCGTACTGTCGCCAACAAACCGGTCTCAATTTGTCTCAAAACTTCTATTTGGCGAATCAATTCAAGGCGAGCAATATGGCTGCGATGACATTCCAAACGGAACTCTCGAAAATGTGCACTGAGATCTTCGAGATCACCATGATTAGCTTGAGTTAGTAGAATTTTTCGCCAAAGTGAATCTGAAATAGCGTTCACAAGTGTTTTAAGATCATCTAGATCCTCTTCAATAGCTTGCATATATTCCATATGGTCAGAAGATAATTGAATAGTTTCCGATCTGGATTCTCGCAATCGAATCAGTCGCAATCTCAAGTCATCAATCGAAGAGAATGTTACTTCTACGGCACGCATAGAAAAGAGTAAATTTGTTGGTCCTGACATTTTGGAGGTTGAATCACGGATTCGGATGCTTCGATTCAATCGAAAAAATCGAGAATAGAAAGGATTAGGAAGAAAAAAATAATTCCAAAATAAAAAAAAAATTCATACCAATTCCAAATGGAGAAAATTGTCGAAATGAGATAGCAATTTAAACAAAAGTATCGGTAGCTATCGATGTGAAGGGTTCGCTCTCAACATACAGAATAAATGGAATGAAGAGTTCGATTGACTCTATATCGAGAGAGATAGGATGAAATTTCAATACGAAATCAAAGTATTCGATCAAATTTCCCTACTCTCGGAATCGGTTTGATTCTCTTTAGAAAAATTCGATCCAATAAAAATTTTTTTTTTCTGAAATCACAGTAACTTCACTGTTTAAATGAGAAATTTTGAAAAAAAAAGAACGAAAAAAAAAATCAATTGTTTCTCTTGTGAAAATGATTAAAATTTCAATCATTTTCAATTACGATGAATTTTAATTATTATCAATTTGTTTCGGATTCTGTTATTCGGATCTAATTATTTCATAATTAAACAATTCAAAGCTCAAATGAATTTCATTATCAAATAATCTTCTTGTATATAATCTTTTCTTCTTATAAATAATCTCTACTTCAATCTCTCTCTCGATCTTGATCTTTCAAAATTTCTATTGTAATAAATTTTAGCTTGAAAAAAAAATCTAACGTTTTAAACAATAAAGTTTTTTTTTTCAATTTTGATTGGAAATATTCTTTTGATTCAAATTTTCCTGAAAAGAGAATTAAACTGATTCCGATCGTATTGAAATTTGATCGAATACTTTGATTTCGTATTGAAATTTTATTCTATCTCTCTCTCGATGTAGAGTTAATCAAACTCTTCATTTCATTCATTCTGTCTGTTGAGAGCGAACACTTCACATCGATACCTAGACCTACCTAGACTTTTTCAAATTGCTAGCTCATTTCGATAATTATCTCCGATTGAAATTGGTATGAAATTTTTTTTTTTTTTGAATTATTTCCTCATTCTAATCCTTTCTATTCTCGATCTTCTCGATACAATTAGCATCCAAAATGCCAGAACAAACAAGTAGATTCTATTCTTTTCGTTTCGTAGCAGAAACATTCGTTTCGATTGATGAATTGAAATGGCAATTGATTAGATTACGAACAGTGAATTCTGAAACTCTTCGAATGTCTTCGAGCCATATTGCATTTTTTCAAGCTATTGAAAGACATCTAGATTGTGTCAAAGCATTATTGAGCAGTGTTGAAGATTTAATTCTGGAAAAACTTCGCATTGATTTATTTAATGATGATTCTCTCTATGAATTCATTTCTTTGTTTCGTCTCTTTCGTTTGGAAAGTCTTCGCAATCATCGTGATCGTCTTCGTTTGATTCGTACAATTGTGGCTATGGATCGAACCAAGCTCAATATGCTGGCGATCTATGATACTTATCAACGAGCGCACACAATGAGTTACAAGTCGACTCATTTCTATATAGAATTAATGCAGAGTTCGTTCGGATTTCAATTTCGCGATTCTCAATGAATACGAATCCAATATGAAAACAATCGAATTGTCTAACAAAGAATACAAAAATTCAAAGTTTAACTCCCGTAAAAGAAACTGAAATCTCCAGCAATCCTTTTCAGGCGTCTAGGAGCTCATTTGCGGAATCTATGAATTTCTCAAGAATCGCATCTCTTCGCCTCTATTCTAATCAAAATATTTCCCCTAATCTATTGATCAGAATGATTCTAATGATTCCATTCAAATTAACAATAAAAATTAAACTGATTTTTTTGTTTTAAATTTTTCTGATTCTTTTCGGGTTTTTTCCAATCACTACCATCTTAGGAAAGATCTACGTTCCATTCGAATCAACAGGTAGGAAACGGGAACGGAACGAATGGAGAAAAAAAACAGGGAATTATTTTGTTTCTTTTTGATAAATTTAATTAGAAATAAAATCAAAATGAAAACAACTTCGAGAGAAATCAGAACAAATTGTTAAAGTTCTTTGAGAAAGATTCTTGGTCCAATTTTTATCTAAGATCTAGCTAGGCAAATGGCCGCCATAACAGCTATTATGAAGGGCTTTGTACAATAAGATGTTTTTCAACGCTTATCTAGCATTCTCACCTTATCGCTTTCATTTTTTTGTTCCATTCAGATTGCTGTTTCAAGATCTGTTCAAGTTAGACTAAAAAGCCCAAGAAATTATTCCAATTGAATTCTACAACAAACGCGTTAGTAAACTTTATTTCGATTCGATTTGATTGCAATCTCTTTTTTCTTATTGAATTTGTTTGAAAATTCTCATTCCAGAAAATCAAATCACAGTAGCTTGATCGAGAAAGATTGATTTCATTTCACAGAAACAAATATTCTTAGCAATTCTTAAAAAATTACATCAATCATCAATGGAGCGAGCATCAATATCCGATTGCTATAATTCTTTTCAAACCTTACTAAGAAAATTGAAACATCTTCGTGATGTTATTTCAGCAGATGATTCAATGCCACTCGATCAATTGCAATGGTTAGTTGGAATAGAATTAGCTCTCGAATATGTACAAGCACTTTTTGGAATCGCCGAAACAACGCTCAAAATGCATTTGTTTTCGTGCTTCAATAATCAAGAACGAATGCGTCTATGCGATTTGATCGTACAATTCACTGCAATGGTTACCGTTCATCATATTTCTCGTCTACAATTGATTGAACAAATTGATAATATCAATTCATCAGACATCGATTGGTCAGCGTTCACAGCGATCTATTTGCGAGTGATAGCAATGAACACTATCACAACCGTTTCGTATCAAAATTTCATTTCTAGAATTTAGATCTCGATCGAACGTAGAAAAGTAGCAATTTTTTTTTTCTTTAGTTAAATCGACAATGAAACTCTCAAAAAGTTCTCTTCTTTTGAAGAAAGAAGAATCGAATCCAATGGGATCTAATAATTTGTAATTCAATAATCTAAAGTTGTCTCTGTTTTTTTCTTGTTTTAAATCTCTTTCTCTTCTCAAATGTTTATGCTCAAACATAAATTTAAAAATTAATTCAAATTTTCTCATTAATATAATGTTTAAAAATAAAAACTAAATTTTGATTTTCATTTTGATTCGATTTGAAATTGATTCGCTATTGAATTTAGTTTTCAATCACTAATCAATCAAAGTAATCTAATTTGATTTGAATTCATTCAATAGTTTCAATAGCATTCAAGATTAGATTCTTGGTTTGATAAAAATTATTCCATTAGAATCGGTGAAATCATTACGACGTAACGGTGATTACGTAATCGTATTGATTGAAGCTTATTGATCGTTAGAAATCTATTGATTGATTGATTGAAATAATGTTCGAGCAACTATCAATGAATATTATATTTTTCAGTCTATTCTATTCTTGAATCACAAAACCATTAGAATGGAATCATAATGGAATTGATAATGAATTGATAATAATGAATTAGTTTAATGAATTTTAAAATTCTTGTTAGCTAGTTACCTTTCTTGAGTTTTGATTCATTCGAACAAAAATGATCGTTTGATCCAACAGAACAGTCTTCTTCTACAAAGTATTAAATTGAAACCAAAGTGTATTCAAATTCATTCAGTTTTCAATCCAAACTGATCGAATTTCTTCGCATAAAAAAAAATCTCCAATCGAAAACAATCAAGACAAATTGAAAGTAATCTTCTCGATAGTAATCAAAAATTTTGTATCGATAATTTGATTTTGATGACAAAAATTGTCAATGTATAGAAGATTGAATTTGATAAGAAGAAAAAAAAAAGAAAATCGGAAATCTGATCAATACGATTCGTTGGTAGAATCAATTCTGATTCGATTGTGATCAATTAATAATCGCATAAGAATAGGTTTCAAAGTGATGTAAAGTTTTTCCATTGAGAAAAACAAACAAACGAATAGAGAAAGCAAAGCAATCTTCAATCTGAAGAAATTCAAAAAAAAAATATACTCACATCAGCAATCAATGTAGTATTTTGATTTTCGAATTTGATTTCATCTTGATTATTAGAATCGATTCGTTTCAACAATGAAAAATTTCAAAAAAAAAAAAAAAAAAAAATTCTTCTTCAAAACTGATCCAGTTCTTGTTTGAGATATACTTTTCTCAATTTCATCTGATGAAATGATTCTCTAGATAGTGTGTTGGAAAGAGAGAAAAAAAAATTAATTAATTAATTAACAATCTTAAATAATATAGTGATATCTTTTTTTTTGGATTTTGATTTCGATTCGTTTTGATTCGTTCAAAATGAATTGATTCAATCAATCAAGATTGCGATCGCTATCAACGGTTGAAAAATTTCAATCCTTAATGCTATTATAGTAATAATAACCATAGCTTTTTTGGATCGATTTATCTCGATTCACTTCATCTTCAAGAATTTTTGAACAAAAACATTTTTGTACACTTATCCCAATACAGGTACAAGTATCTGAGCATAGAATCTAAAGATAAAAAATTAGACAAAATAATTAGAAAAATAAAATTTGAAAGAGAGAGAGAGAGAGAGAGAGAGAGAGAGAGAGAGAGAGAGAGAGTGAAATAATTTGAACAAAAAAGAAAACTTAAGTGTATCGAGATTCCAATCCAATCTTTTTTTTTTTTTTTTTTTTTTTTTGAGAATTTTCCACACCAAACATTTTCAATGTTAACCAAAAAAAAAATCGTTTGAAATAATCCTGCTAATTCAGCAACATTTCTATCCGATTCCAAATCAAATGAGACCTGTAATAAGAAGAAAAAAAAAAATAAATGAAAAAAAAAACATTAAATAATTCTCGTTAATTCCAAAGAAAAAAAAAAGCATATATTGAATACTTCATGATGGAGTTTGAAAGCGAAATGGCGAGAGAGAGAGAGAGAGAGAGAGAGAGAGAGAGAGAGAGAGAGAGGGAGAGAGCGAAAGAGGTAAAATTGAGAAATCATTTTAGATCGAAAAAAAAAAATCCCTAAAAAATTCTAGGAAATAAGATCGTGTGAGGGTTTTGTTTTGCAAAAAAATTCACAATACAGCAACGATTGATTCGAAACTTTTTCAATCGAAACAATCCTGAAAGAAAATTTTGTTCTGATGCAATGTGTCAAGCTTAGAGATTGATTTTAATCACATCACACTGTCTGGTTGGTTGTTTTTGTTTTTCCATTGAAAAACAGATCTATGTGGAGACCATCGGGATCGTTATTCGAACCTAGTGATTTGAGAGAAAGTGAATATCGAGCTTCAACCAGGCCAAGCTATCGCTTACGATGCAAACAGAAATAGTGAAGACAGAGAGATAGAAAGTCAGCGAAAAAGAGAGAGAGAGAGAGAGAGAGAGAGAGGAAAGAGGAGACAGAATGGGTTGCTGATTTCAAGGTTAACAAACATTCGAAGAATTGGATGCGAAAATGATTCGCGATCTAAATTAAAATGATCAATTGGCTATGATTTCAACAAGATTAAAACAGAATTGTTTTTTTTTCATTTTTTTGCATTTCACGAGAGAGTTTTTTTTCTTTTTTTTTCTTTTTTTTTTTTGACATCAAAAATCCTATGCTGTTCAAAGAGTTTTGGTGAAGGGTTTTTGTTCGGCAAAAAAACAATTCTAGCTAAAAGCGAAACGAAAAAGGAACCATAACGAATTGTAAAACTTATCCGAATCTCTTTTTTTTTCATCATAACAAAAATAATTTCCAATTTTCTATTTTTTTCTTCATACCAAATAGACAGATTTTTTTTGTTGATGTCTACGTTGATAATTTTGATTTTTCATTCCGAATCAAACTAGAAGCGAGCATGAATCAACCCGTATTGCGAGAATAAGATTTGCGAAAAAAAAAAAGAAAAAATAAAAAAAAAAAAAAAAAAAAAAAAAGGCACATCAGATCGAAGCGAAAAAATCTCGATGAATCTAGAAAAAAATTGGAAAAGAAATTCCTATTACGTTCATATATATTTTCCAAGCATCAAACGTTTACGTTTGAGTTTACGTTTTCTACGTAATTTTGTTTCCGACACTGTACCATTAGAATATATTGAAGATTTCAACAACATCGATCGATGCTTAGATAACCTTGAATCGTTTATGATCGCTGGAGAAGAGGCACTCTACGGCCAAACAGAACAAGAAAGATCGGCCGAGGCTCCTAGTTTAGAGTATTTCGAATCGGTAATCTTCAATGCCCACCAGGATCGTATTCAATTAGCTGAGACTATCGACAAGCTCAATCCAGATGATATCGATTTGGTTGTGGCGTTCGAGCACTATCGAATTGTTATGTACCAATTGTTCAAATTGGCTGAGCTTTTTCCCGCTATTCATCTAGACGAGATGTATTTGCTTGTTTGAGAATTTCGTTCGAACACGTTCGGATTGTCTTGATTTTTTGTTCGAGTTTCGAAGTTGTTTGTCAAAATCAAAATCACAAATGTTTAGTTTCTATCTCAATCCCATGATTTCAATTTTGTTCAATGTAATAATATAATTACAAATAAAATCTACGTTAAATTTGGCCCTATGTTCTTCAGCAATCGTCTGTGTGCATGCGCTCGAGAATGCGCGAGAATTCAGAAAGGGTAGCAGAATGCGCAACAGTTTTTAAGACTCGAGATGAAGAGAGACCAAGAGATGCCTAATTATTAACATTCCTAAACGACTGATTAATTATCTACGTTTTTTCCGGTTTCTTTCGTCATTTTTTCTATCTTCTTGGTATTTTTATTTGAACCATTCCAATCGAATACCGTCCATAGAGCCAGTTTATGTTTTTCCTTAGGCCAACTCTGTTGTAAAGCCACTTCAGGAAAGGAACTAACTAATTTCAACCAAAAAGGAACTAACTGACACTCTCTCATTATTTTGTTGCGTATATTGATCTTCACTACAGTGCTGTTTGATCGAGTTGTTCTGATTCAACACATCTGATTGTTTAATTTCATTTTCAAAGTTCCATTTCATCAAAAACAAGATTTTTTTTCATCGTCAAAAATAATTTTTTCATCGTCTCGTTGATTTAGATTTCAATCAAACTTCAAACTTCAAAAATTTCTTAAGAATCAAAAGAGAGAAACGAAACAATAGAAATGTCTTCAATTCATCGACGAATTCATCGATCAAACTCTGGATCGAATCGTTCATGTCGATTCGTGGAATTGTATTTCTCTTCAATCGATTTGCTTAAATTGCGATTGACATTTTTACGTCGAAATATACCTGGTCGTTTACCACTGGTTCATCTTGATTATTTCACCAGCGTTGAGAATGATCTTGAACGTCTCAAAGCAGTGATGTTAGATATGGAAGATTCTCTTGTGCGTCATGCTCGTATGACTCGAATGCATCATTTGGATCGTGAACTAATTTTCAATGAATTGCTACGAAAATCTACGATTTCGCACTTGGAACGTATACGATTGTGTCGATTGATCCGTGTTAGAAATCGATCCAGTGTCACTTTGGCTTTGGCATTGGAAAAATATCAAATGGTGGCAAACTATGTTGCTGAATTTTGTGTCGAATCTATCCGTCAAATCGAGATGAACTAATTCGAAGAACGGAATCAATGAAAACACTGGAATTCATTCAAAAACTCTGACTTTTACTACACTTTAAACTTTTTTTTTTTTTTTGATTTTTTTTTCGATGGATTTGTAATTGTGTTTTTTTTTCTTTTCTCCCATTGATAATAATGCCATTGATTCCAGAATTGCTAAATTTAAATGAATGAATTATTTTCAAATGATTTGAATAAAACTTTTACTTTTGGAAAATAATCGATTCTTATTCTTCTTTGCTTTAGAAACAATCACTCGATCACTTTTCACTTGTATCGATTCAACTTGTTGCATACGATCAATCTCTTGGATCGATGTTATTGAATGTTACTTTTTTTTCTTTTTTCTTTTTTTTTTTTTTTTTTTTTTTTGATTTGATTGAAATCAATCTCGATTGTTAGGGTCTCAATGAAGAATGAAAAGCGAAGATCCAAGCATTCAGAGAGCTCTTTCGATTTCGATCATAATCTGATGATGAAGAACCAAGAGAAATCTGTACATTTTGTTCCATTGCGAAAAGAATTTGAACGAAAACGAAAATTGATTGAATCAAAATGGACAAAATCCATCATGTGTTCGAATGAGAATGTTTTCTTCTAGTATTTGTAGAAAAATTTACAATTTGTTTTGTGTTTGAAATCTTAAATTTTATTGTTGACAGAATCAATCGAGGTTAATCAAGATCAAGTAATCATAGAATAGTAATCATAGAATAGTAATATCATAGAATAGTAATATTATAGAATAGTAACATCATAGAATAGTAACATCATAGAATAGTAATCATAGAATAGTAACAACATAGAATAGTAACATCATAGAATAGTAATATCATAGAATAGTAATATCATAGAATAGTTGATGACAACGATCAACGATCATAATCCATTGATGGATGTTTAAGAGTTTGTCTCGAGATTCTGCAAAATTTATAGTGATCATTACAGCCAAAGTTGAATATTGGAAACACCTGGATCAAATCGATTCGGAATATATGGCTGTAAAATCAAATTAAATCGGTTTATATGGCTGTAATCGATTCAATGCCTTCTAAAGCGATTTTTTCCCCAATAACATTGTTCCATTCTTCGAAATTTTGCAACAAAATCAATGAATCAATCGCTTCTTTGGTTGCATTGTAAATACGCCAATAAAATTCTCGGAGCAAATCAGTGTTCTTCAAGAACTCTTCCGATGCTGTTATATCCTTGAACTTCTCGTACAATACGCAATAATTAAAAGAGATTTTGTGGATAGAATTGATCCATTTTTTAATCAAATTTTGCATCGAAAAAAAATGAGGAATCATCAATAGATTGTCTAGTTTAGCTTCAATCTTGTTTTTCATTCGGAGCGCCATTCTTTCTAGAGAAATGACCAAAAAATCAACCATTTCTTCAACAGGATTTGGATTCGATTTGGTTTTTAGATGATAAAACTCTTTAGATCGAGTCAAATGTGATCGTGTAGTTTCGATCTGTCGTAATGTTCGACTTGAATAATATCGGACTTCAAATTTGGTCGATTCATCAATTTTCTTGTAGAGAACCATTGTCTACGAAAAAAAAAACAGAAAAAAAAATTTAGATTATTCTTATGGATCGGATAATCGAGTGATAACTTCGTAACCAAAAAACATATATAATAATTCAATGATATCTAACAACAACAAGAATTATATTTCATAAACATTTCAAATCAAACCTCTCTTTGGTTAGGTTGGAATATCAGAAAAAAAAGAGATTAAAAATAAAACCGGATCAACTCAAGGAAGAAAGCTAGAAAGACAGCAAAGAAATGTTTGACTTCGAATTAATCAATTTAGTAGATCGAAAACAATCAAGAAATGATGAAATCGATAATGTTTGTTACAAATCATTCTTATCTCGAAGCTTATCAATGGAAAATAATCGACAATGATCGACAATCAGGCCTATGAGCTAAGTGAATAATCTGATATCGCAGAAGTGCGATAAGAACTTATGGAAAAAACTTCCAACTCCCTTATGCCTCCCTAAATCATTTTCTCATGATGCGAGCTAGGAGTCGCGCTAGGAGTCGCGCGACTCAAAAAAAAAAAAACTCAAATGAGCAGAGTTTCAGCACGTCTGTGATATCGGACAATTTTAGACGTGCAAAAAAAAACTTGTAGAAAAGAAGTGCAAGAACTTGTAAAACTAGCAAAGCTCATTTTTGCCTCCCTGAATTCTTTTCTCATATCACTTCATGAAGCACGACTATGAGTCGGGTGACTTAGAAAAAAACTCGAATGAGAGAGGGAAAGAGAGAGAGAGAGAGAGAGAGTGAGAGAGAGAGAGAGAGAGAGAGAGTTTCAGCACCTCAGGACTATTTCACTCAATGAGAACAGATCCATTGAGAGACCATTGGAATCGATATCAGCTACGCTACTCGAAAGAGGCGAAAAGAACCCTAAGCAAGCTATTACGTATAGAGAGCAGAGAGAGCAGAGAGAGAGAGAGAGAGAGAGAAAGAGAGAGAGGGCGAAGGGAAGAATGCGCAGCCGATTATCAAAGACCTGCTAAACATACAAAAAAAAAAAAAAATACTTTGTATTGAAAAGAGAATTGTAGGAAATTTTGTATGAATCCAAAACGTAAATGCTTCCATTTCAATTACCTATCATCATCGAAAATAATCGCAATCTTTTTTTTTTTTTTTTTTAATTATTTTTTCTCCAATCCAATACTGTGAATTCGATTCTAATAGCGATCCATGTTGTTGCCATAAAAAAAAGGAAACCGTTGATCCTTTAAACAGTTTTATTTCTAACATTTTTTCCCCCTTCCTATAGCTTCACCAAAACTATTTTTTTTTTTGTGCTAGATTTTTTCCATCACATTCTCATTCGTCAAAAAATATCAAACAACTTCAATTCACTAATTGTTAGATAAAAAAATAAATAAATAAATAGAAAACGTTTTGAATCAATCCAGATATTAGAACGAAAAAAAAAAAAAAAAAGAAAAGAAAAATGTCAAGAAAAAATCGACAAAGTCAACAATCGTGTAATGATCGACCAAATCGTCCACTTGAATTTGTTCAAGGATTTTTCTATTCAATCGATTTGTTAAAATCAAGATTGATTTTTTTGCGTGAAAATTTTCCCGGAACCATACCTTCATTGCATCTAAATTATTTTGATAAGATCGAGAATTGTTTCGATGCTATGAAACAGGCTTGGATCAATCTTGAAAATTCCATTTTGCTTCAAAACGATCGAAATGAAGTGAGCGCATTGATTCAAAGCCAAAAAATTAATGATTTTCAGCGTAAAGTAACAATTTCGCATATCGAACGTTTACGATTGATTCGATTGATTCGAGTTATGGATCCATCCAATCTCACTTTAGATTTAATTTTGGAAAAATATCGATTGGTTGCAAATTATTTGATGAATTTTGGTTTGTGTCACGTTCCTGAAATCTGATTGAATTGATTCCCAAAATCAAATCGGAAGAAGAGAAGAAGAGAATCGATTCTAGATTCAAAATAGCTTTTATTGTTCTCTTAATAATAATCATTTTTGTGTGATGAAAATCAAGTGATTTATAGAATTGAAAACTATTGACATCGTTATAATGAATATAATGAATAATTGATAATTATGATCATCAAGATCATTTCTTTTCTAACATCATAAAAAAATTCAATCAAATCAATTTTGAAATAAGTTGAGAAAAACTTTTCAACATTATAAGATAGATTTGAATCAATTCAGTTTAAAACTATATTTGACGAGGCAATCCAACATACACAAGTTGTACATCTGAATCAGATGAATTTTCTGTATCTGTATCACTTTCAATCACAATGGTTGTATCCGAATCGAAACCATCTTCTCTTATAATTGCATACTTCCATTGTTTTGATTTTTTCATTATATTCAATTCATCAATGACTTCTTTGGTTGTTTCGTAGACGTCCAAATAATAATCTCGAATTGAATTCCAGCTCTGTGGAAATCTTTCAGTTTCAATTAAATTTTTATATTTCTTATACAATTCAAATTGTTTAAAAGCGATTGTTTCACTAGTTCTGGTCCATAGTTCGATTAAAGATTTTAAAATAATCCATCTAGGCATCGGAATTTCTCCATCAAGTCTAGATTCGATCACTTCTCTTATTTGGATCATTTCGTTCAAAAAAAAATCGACAAAATTTTCAATCGCTTTGAAGAAAGAATCGGAATCTTCATTGCAAGCTTTGATCTGATAGAAACGCTGTTTAGATAGAATCAATTGTGATTTGGCTATTTTGATAAAACGGATCAATAGATTTGAATATTTTTGCAAAGAAAGTTTGATCAAACGAGGAATTCTGTCGCAATTCATTGTCTGAGCAAAATGAAATTTGAAAAAAAACCAAAAATAAAAATTTTTGATCAGGATTTAGTAACAATCTAGCCGCGCAAGTAAAATCCCGCAAACCAAATAATTCTGATCAGTTTTGATGAGAAGACTTCGAAACCGAAATCCAAATCAAATAAGATCTAAAGAATAAGATTCATTACTATTTTCAATTTTCATTCACCATTTTTTTTTTGTTTCTAATCACAGGAAACACAAACTTGTTCAAAAGAAAAGTATTGAAAATTTTGAGAAAAAAAAATCAATAAAATCGATAGAAAAAAAAAATTTTTTTCTCAATATTTTTCGATAGAGAAAATAGCAAAAAACCGGAAAAGCTTGTGGAAGAAAAAAAAAAGAATGAAAAATTTTATTTTAAAATCAATTAATTTAGCCAAAATGAACAATGAACATGACAATGATATAATGAACAAAAACCACGAAGCAAACAGAATCGCAAAAAAAAAAAAATGATTGTGTCGAATGATTTCTAACAAACCGATTATATCATTCAGTCACTTTGTCTGATTAGAAAGAAAGAAAAAAAAAAAACCATTTTTTCGCATTCAAAACTATGAGCTCGGTGAAAGATGCAAATCGTTTCACAGTGTCAGTCTGACAATTTCGTTTAATGAAAAAAGCTCAATGTGATCATTAACGAGCATTGGTACTCGCGAGACTAAAAAGAACAGAGCAAATCAATTCAATTCAAGCAATTCAATCACAGTACAATCCTTTACTTTTGTAAGCGAAATTCTAGAGAAATAGAGACAGGGAGAGACAGGGAGAAAGGGGTAGAAAACATGGGTAAATGATTTCAAGGCTAGCTACAATCATCAAAGAGAGATCCGACAATTAATTGAATCGAATCAAATAGATTACGAAAAAAAAAAAAAATCCGATGCAAATAGATTGATGGAATGTTACTATTGCTTGATTAGTTTTAATTCTTTACCGAAAAAAATTTTTACTGATTCACTTTTTCATAATTTCTAAATTAGAACAGATTCTTTTTTCCTGGAGTCTCGAAATTTCTATCTCTCCATAGTCACCTAATTTCTTTTAGCAAAGCGCAGCAACAGACAGAGCGAAATAGGAACTTTGTTAAGCCAGGCTTTTTTTTTTCAAAAAATTAGATCCGTTTCTCTTTCATGCGAGCATATATATCTCGCTACACTACTCTCTCTCTCTCTCTCTCTCTCTCTACTCTCTCTCTACTCTCGGTTAGTTATTGTTTTTTTTTTAATTGTCAAATCGGATCGATTGCTGTCTCATTTTTTTTTTCTAAAAAAAAAAAAAAAGATTTTGATTAAATAATTTGAAGAATTTCTAATCGTTGAAATAATCTTTCTTGGCTCAAACCTAATCAAATCGAAGCTAAAATAATTCTGAACGAAAATGTCTTCAAGTTTTCCAAATAGTCAATTGGATGCTGAATCGATGCGTCCATATCGTTTTGTTGAGTTCTTTTTCTCCTCCATCGATTTGTTGATAGAAAGATTGATTTTTTTGCGTCGAAATGTATCTGGTCCCATTCCTTGTGAGTATCTCGATTATTTCGTAAGCATCGAGAATCGACTCGAAAGACTCAAAAGATTCATGATAGCAATGGAAAATTCTGTTTGGCATCGAATCCGTGGACCTCAAGTAAGTTCAGACGAACGCATTCAGATTCTGAATGAATTCTATGTCAGAGTTATTGTCTCTCATCTGAAACGTGTTCATCTCTGCCGAGTGATTCGATTGATAGGTCCTTACATTACCTTGGATGCGGCCTATGGACGATACAGAAGAGCTGCAAATTATCTTATTCTTTATGACTTTCAATTACTCCGTGATATCGCTTAGAACTAATCGAAACAATCCGAGAAAATTAGAATTCAGATTCCATAGCTTTTTTTAAACTTTTGTTTAATTTAGATTGTTTGTTTAATTTTTTCTCGGATTTAGAGATTTCATTGATTAAGATTTTCGAATAAAAATCAATAATTTTCCAAATGATTTGAATCAATTTTTTTCTGTTGATTAAAGATGTTGTGATACGAAATCTTTTAATAAGTCCGAATAATTTAAAAACTGTCCATTCAAAACTCAATTGTTCGGATTGGGTTGAGACCACAGACATTTTCAACTGAAAATTTCAATCGATCTGACTAAACCTAACCGAATCTAGAAGATAAGCTGCTATGGTCAATCAGACAGCGGATAAAAAAAAAGAAAAAAAAAACAAAAAATTCCATAAATTTTAGTTGTCAAATTTTTATTCAAATTATTCTTAAAATTCTTAAAATTTCTCCGATGATAAAGAACAACAACAAAAGCAAGAACTGATTAACTGATTAATTGGAGTGTTTGTTTGTGTTTAAAAATACAATGCAAAGAAAAAAAAAAGAAAAGATGATTGATATTGAACGTAGGTAGGTACTAGGTTAATTAAACAATACAATCAAAGGGATTAGTTTGATCGATAAAGTTTGATTATAATCAGGGATAATGGATTGAACAAATGAATATCATTGAAGATTGAATATCATTAAAAAAAAAAAACGTATTGAAAAAAAAAAGAAACAGTTAAGAAAATTAATCTATAAATCTCTATAGTGAATTATTCGAAAAAGTTTTTTTTTTAATGCCGTTGTTCTAGATCATCTAGATCATCTTGATAATCTGTTGCACGAATGATTTCACTCATCCATTGATATCGATGGAGATGATGATGATGATGATGTTTCTCTGTTCAGCATCAATAAAATGACAAATTTGCGTTGCATTATCAATGTTTTTTGGTTGAAATTTTTTCAAATCCAATTCAAAATTTTGTTCTTGATCATAAGTGAAATATGGTTCAAATAATTTAAGAATCTTCAAAAAACTTTCTCAAAATTCGTTTCTAAATTGTTAGATGAGTGTAGTAGAATTGATTTAATTTTTTTGTTTTTTCATATCTTATTAATTTCAATATCAATAAGAAGAGTTACCTTCTAATTCGGCTATATCTTTTGAAAGTTTTTTTAAATGATTCTTGTTTTTCAGATCAAATGGTTCGTTAAGATTACTTTGTACGTCTACTACGGTCTACGGTTTATCGTCTGGATTTGTTTCATCTTCCATTAGATAATCAGAATTGTCTCTAGATTTTTTTCAACTTTCTTCATTGGCATCGGATTGCATCTGAAACGAATCACTTACTTCAGTGATTTGAGTGCTGATCAATGAAGAAGAAGTATCGATTGATTCTTGCTGACCGGTTTGTTCCAATAAATCGTTCATTTCTTTTCTTATTTTTTCCATTTCATTCTGGATCAATTTCAATTGCTTATCTACATCAACCGGACCATCGTTTTTTCGAGACGATCTTTTTGCAGTCAATTTTATTCTTGATGGCTGAGGCTTCTCTATTTCTTTGATCTCTAATTTTTGACTGAGATATTCTTTAGGAAACCGAGAGTATCTGTACTCTATCATTTCCTGTGGAGAAAGATTTCAATCGGATTAATAACTATCTCGAATGATAATGAGGAAAAAAATTTACCTCTAGCGAACGGGCTTGCTCGATGATAGGAGATTTAGGAGGATTGTATTGACGACAATTCGAAACAATCAATCTCATATCTTTGAAACAATCGTCGATAGTAAGATATACACCAGTTTCGATATTTTTCTATAGAATCAGATTCATTCAAAGAAGGAGAAAAAAAATGCTTCTAATTTCAATCGATCCAATTGATCTATCTTTCTCACCTTGATTGTGGTCAAATCCATTGGTTTCTCAATTTTTTGACGATAATCAGGAAAATCTTCCTCACTGACTGGTTGCCAAAATGGCCAAGCGTATTCAGCATGATATTTTTTGAACAATTCTCTTACGAAACTAAGACAATCTTCTAACGCCTCATTAAGTGGCACTTTTTTAACTCTCACCTTTGGTGGAACTCGAACATTTTGATTCGAAGTCATTGTTTCGCATTTAGGTTTGATAATCCTTCGGCTTACTCTTCTTGAGCCTTGCGGATCGAAAGTAGATGTGCTTGGATCAGTATCGAGACAGATTATTGTCTCATTCGATGGCTCGTTCGCGGAGCTTATTGATCTTTTCGAAGCTTTTCGTTGATTTTCTTCCATAACTATTGAAAATAGATCGAAACTGGAATGAGCGAAACTTTGAGAATGAAAATCAACAATTACTTACATTTTTCTAAAGATGGCTTCGGTGGACAATCGATCTCTTCTTCTTCGACTGGCATTTTTGCCAATTTCATTTCAACATATTCTTGCAACTTTTGACCGCTAGAATAAACATGATGAGATGGTGGATTGAAACAGAAACAATTGATGAAGATCTGTCTGATATCGTCAATACATTCTGCGGCCGATCGATACCAGAGAAAATTCAATCTCTTTTTGATTGTTGTAAAATCCATAGGTTCCATGATGATATCATAGTAGGATGGGTTTTCTAGACCATTGACCGGATGAAGAAAAGGTAAAGCCAATCGATTTCGAAAGAAATCTCTGCTGATGATTGTTTTTAAAAACTGCAATTGATTTGTGAATCGAGGTTCGAAAGTAGATTGATCTCCATCGTTCAATTCGGAACGATCGAATGGCATTTGAGCAACACCATTGACAATTTTGATTCCATTCGGTAGAATTTTGATGCTTTTCGAATCCATCGATACTTCTGCTGCGATCTGTTCTGCTTCATTTAAGAACTCATTAATAACATTCATGTCAGCATCCTCAGCATTCGTCCCGATTTCGGGCTCATTGTTCGTTTCGATTGTAGCCTTAGCTGTCTTTTCGATTGGCATTGGCAATATTTCAGGCTCAGATTCTTCGACATTAACTTGAGAATCATTGCAATTATCCAATGGATTGAAGGCAAATGGATCATCATTCGAATCAGTAAAAGTATCATTGGGGATGTTATCGAAAGGCAAACTTGTTGATTCGTCAACCGATGACGGTTCATCCATAGGGTCATTGGAATCTTTTGCTAATGGGATTTGGCCAGCTTTATCAGATGATGATAAATTTTCAAAAGGAAGATTGATTGATTCTTTTGTTTTTTTATTGGCTTCTTGTTCATCTTTTATAAACTCCGCCAAATTCGCCACATATTCATTGTCTTGGGGAGTCGGTGTATTTAGACAGCGATCGCCGCCAATGACTGAATCAGTATTTGATTGTTTCATTGTTCCAAATGTCAATGATAATATTTCAGGCTCAGATTCTTCAACATTAACTTGAGAATCATTGCAATTATCCAATGGATTCAAGGCGAATTGATCATCAGTCGAATCAGTAAAAATATCATCGGGAATGTTATCGAAAGGCAAACTTGTTGATTCGTCAACCGATGACGGTTCATCCATAAAGTCATTGGAATCTTTTGCTAATGGGATTTGGCCAGCTTTATCAGATGATGAATTTTCAAGAGGAATAGTAATTAATTCGTCCATTTCTGTATCGACAATTGTTTCATCTCTCAAATCATCCGCCAAAACTGCAAGAGATTCTTCTTCTTCCCGATTTAACGCATTTGGAATGCAATCGCTGCCAATGAAAGGATCATTATTTGATTGTTTGATCCTTTCGATTTCAAGTTCGACATTCGTTTCAATTGAAGCAGTCTTTTCGATTGGCATTGGCAATGTTTCAGGCTCAGATTCTTCAACATTAACTTGAGAATCATTGCAATTATCCAATGGATTGAAGGCGAATTGATCATCAGTCAAATCAGTAAAAATATCATCGGGAATGTCATCGAAAGGCAAGCTTGTTGATTCGTCAACCGATGACGGTTCATCCATAAAGTTATTGGAATCCTTTTTTGATGAAATTTCGCCAGCTTCATCAGATGATGAATTTTCAATAGGAATAGTAATTAATTCGTCCATTTCTGTATCGACAATTGTTTCATCTCTCAAATCATCCGCCAAAACTGCAAGAGATTCTTCTTCTTCCCGATTTAACGCATTTGGAATGCAATCGGTGCCAATGAAAGGATCATTATTTGATTGTTTGATCGTTTCGATTTCAAGCTCAACATTCGTTCCAATTGAAGCAGTCTTTTCGATCGGCATTGGCAATGTTTCTGGCTCAGATTCTTCAACATTAACTTGAGAATCATTGCAATTTTCAAATGGATTGAAGGCAAATGGATCATCATTTGAATCAGTAAAAAAATCATCGGAGATAATATCGAAAGGCAAGCTTGTTGAATCAAAAACCAATGGCGGCTCATACTTGAATTCATTGGAAACGTTCCCTGATGAAATTTGGCCAGCTTCATCAGATAATGAATTTTCAAGAGGAATAGTAATTAATTCGTCCATTTCTGTATCGACAATTGTTTCATCTCTCAAATCATCCGCCAAAACTGCAAGAGATTCTTCTTCTTCCCGATTTAACGCATTTGGAATGCAATCGCTGCCAATGAAAGGATCATTATTTGATTGTTTGATCCTTTCGATTTCAAGCTCGACATTCGTTCCAATTAAAGCAGTCTTTTCGATTAGCATTGATAATATTTCAAGCTCAGATTCTTCGACATTAACTTGAGAATCATTGCAATTATCCAATGGATTCAAGGCGAATTGATCATCAGTCGAATCAGTAAAAATATCATCGGGAATGTTATCGAAAGGCAAGCTTGTTGATTCGTAAACCGATGACGGTTCATCCATAAAGTTATTGGAATCCTTTTTTGATGAAATTTGGCCAGCTTCATCAGATGATGAATTTTCAAGAGGAATAGTAATTAATTCGTCCATTTCTGTAACGACAATTGTTTCATCTCTCAAATCATCCGCCAAAACTGCAAGAGATTCTTCTTCTTCCCGATTTAACGCATTTGGAATGCAATCGCTGCCAATGAAAGGATCATTATTTGATTGTTTGATCGTTTCGATTTCAAGCTCGACATTCGTTCCAATTGAAGCAGTCTTTTCGATCGGCATTGGCAATGTTTCTGGCTCAGATTCTTCAACATTAACTTGAGAATCATTGCAATTTTCAAATGGATTCAAGGCGAATTGATCATCAGTCGAATCAGTAAAAATATCATCGGGAATGTTATCGAATGGCAAGCTTGTTGAATCAAAAACCAATGGCGGCTCATACTTGAATTCATCGGAAACGTTTCCTGATAAAATTTGGTCAGCTATTAGAAATGTTGAATCTTCAAGAGGAATATTGATTAATTCGTCTATTTCCATTTCGTCATCTCTCATATGATCCGCCAAGAATCTCAGAGATTCTTTGTCTTCCGAAGTTTGCATTTTTGGATCGCGATTTTTGCCAATGAAAAGATCACCTGATTGCCTTCTGATTGAGTGATTATAATGAAAACCTCAATCGAATGTGTTAGGCTACGAATGAAATCGATTTAATCTATTTTTTTTAATTTGTAAATCAATTCAAAGCTGTTGATAAGAAAAATATAAGGAATTAGATAATTCAAATCCATTCAAAGACAAAGAATATTACGAATATCTCTAGAATGGATCACTGAATTCGAATAGGACCGGAAAAAAATGAGGAAGAAAGAAAAAACAAAATTTTCTTTGCTAATTGATAAGTTTTGATAGAAAAAAAAACGATGTCAAATGATTTAATTGAATGTGTTGAGATTTTAATTGTTAATTAACGATAATGTAACCTAACGCTAGCCAATGGTAATAATCTGATCTGAAATCTGACCTATTAGCTCATTGATTGATGCAAATAGCCTCCTATTGTCTTTGGTGCAAATAGAGCTGTGAAATGAGCGAGAGAGGAGAGAGAAAGCGAAAAAGAGAGAGAGAGAGAGAGAGAGAGAAAGGGAAAGACAGACCAGGGAATTATAAGCGACTATGTAGGCGATACACGCTAGAGAGATGTTAAAGGGGCCAAGATATTCGATCCTTGTGCAAAAATCTCTACGTGCGAAGCAAAGAGAAGGGGGTAGGGAATGCGCAACTAATTTCAAGGGTAGACGAACATAAACAAATCAAATCAGATTTTGATTTTGATTTTGATCAGATTTTGATACAAATAGATTGATGGAATGCTACCATTGATTGATTAGTATAATTCTTCTCCGAAATTTTCTACTGATCTTATCTTCAAAGTAGTTTTTTTTTTTTTTAAGTATCAAAATTTCAATACCATTCAATGAGTTTGTTCATTCAGCACAAAGCTTTCAAAGCAAAGAGAAGCAACAGACAAAGTGAAAAAGGAACTAAGTGATGCCATGCCTTTTATTTTCAGAAAATTCGATCCGTTTCTCTCTCACTCATATGAGCATATACTCTCGCTACACTACTCTCGCTACACCTCTCTCTCTCTCTCTCTCTCTACCCTCGGTTATTTTGATAACAGCGCCGAATAAAATTTTCTATCCTCTCTCTCTCTCTCTCTCTCTCTCTCTCTATCCTCGGTTATTTTGATAACAGCGCCGAATAAAATTTTCTATCCTCTCTCTCTCTCTCTCTCTCTCTCTCTCTCTCTCTCTCTCTCTCTCTCTCTACCCTCGGTTAGTTATTGTTTTTTTTCTTTTAATTGTCAAACCGATTCGATTGCTATCTCATTCAAAAAAAAAAAAAAAAAGATTTTGATTGAAAAATTTGAAGAATTTTTATGATTCATAAAATTAATTAATTTTTTTCCCCTTCAAATCAAAACTTGTAGATCAAATCGAAACTTGAATAATTCTAAACAAAAATGTCTTCAAACTTTCGAAATTTTCGATCAAATTTCGCTCTACGATCGATACGTTCAGATATACGTTTTGTTGAGTACTTTTTCTCATCCATCGATCTATTGATTGAAATATTAGTTTTTCTACGTCGACGTGTGCCTGGTTGCATCCCATTTAGATATCTCTATTATTTTAAAAAAATTGAAAATTGAATCGAATGTCTCAAAGCATTTTCGATCGTAGTGGAAAATTCTCTTCGACATCGAATCCGTCGATCTCGAGCGAGTCGAACTGAACTTATTCGGATTCTGAAAAAATTCTGCCAAAGTGTTCTATTCTTTCATCTTTAACGTGTCCATCTTTGCCGAACGATTCGATCAATAAATCCTAAGGAAATCACCTTGGAGATGGTCACTGACAAAAACAGAATGGTTGCAATCCATCTTGTCCGTTTTTGTTTTCAATCGTTCAAAGAAATCGATCGAAACTAAACGAAATAATCCGAGAAAACGATAATTGATTCAATGGCTTTTTTTTTTAAAAAAAAAAAAAAAAAAACTTTTGCTAAATTTTGATTGATTTTATTTTCTCTCTTAGAATTTTCATTGCTTAAGAATTTTGCATTAAAACAAATAATTTTCTTTTGATATCTTTCACAGAATTGCTTAATAATAATCGATTCTAGTCTAGATTGTTTGATCGGTTTGTGAAAAATTCAGCTTTTGATATTCAGATCAATCGAAATCGAAAAGAAAGTTGCATAGACGATCGGAGTTACATTTTGTTTGCAATGAGCGATTAAGTACCAACAATGCAATTGAGAATCAAAACTAAACATAACAATTTTAACTTATGATTTTATTGACAAAACAATGTTGTTTTCCAACCAAAAAAAAAAAAATAAAAAAAAAATTTCTTAAAATTATAAATAAAAAATATAAAAATATAAAAAAATATAATACAATACACTGACATAGATAATTGATAGTAACAATATTGTTTTGAATAGAATAAATAGTTGGAATATTAAAAATTTAGATTTTTAAGAAAAACAATCCAAATCCAAAAGTATTTCAATCATCTTATAGATCTATTATTGATGAAAAATGATTCGTTTCAATGTTTCATCATTTATTCGCTTTTTTTGATGATTTCCAATCGATCATAACTTCTATTTATAGATTTAGGTAACGCAACAGGTAAACTATTCAGTGACAATCTCTTTTGTAATCTTATTTTTCTGATTTTGATTTTGATTTTGATTATAATAATATCGTGAAAATTCTCTTAGCAAAGTGAATAGTTCTCGTTTCGTGATTTCATTTCGTGTAAGTTTTCCATTATTTCTCTGGTGTTTTTTTTTCCGGTAAGACATAAAATCTTCGTAAAATCTTTCTTTTTTTTTCTACAAATCAAAATTCCATTTAAATCAAGTTAAACATTTAGGCTGATTCTTTTTTTCCATATTGATTGGCTCGGATTGTTATCGATATCAATGCAATAATTTTGTAAATCTTCATTTGGGATTCCTTCACAGGAACGTTCTGCTTCAACGTTTTCCGGATCTTTTCTGTATTTTATGTTGGAAATCATATCTTCTCAGTCGCATTGATCAATTAAATAATCTAGTTCTGGGTTGTTTGTAATAATTTCGATCAGTAACAATTTCGAATTTACGTCGATACCAAATAATGATGCCAAAATTTTGTTGCTTCGATCATAGCCAAACATTTCTTCTCTGGCACAGAATAATTCAATTGAAATGGTAATAGTTTTAAAGCTTGAGAAAAACGTAATAGTTTTATAGTCATCATCATGTAACTGTTGAAGAATAGCACCTTTCCTCACGTTAGATGAATCAGTACAAAGTCGAATCGGGGTTTGGTTGGATCAAAAATTGCTAACGCTAGCTCTGAAATTAGAATCCTTTTAACTTGCTGAAATGAGACTTTTTTCTGACCAAATAAATTCTTTATCTTTCTTCAACAATTCATTTAAAGAAGCTAGCGACGTTGAACGTTTAGAAATCAACTTTGAAGAGATCAGAAACTTTTAATTCGATGGTGCAGATAATTCTGTGATAGCTTCAATATTAGATTTGAGCAATTCAATTTTATTTGTATGAAATTTGGTATCCCAAATATATAACTTTCTTCATAGCAAAATATGTCTTCAAAATCTTGATCTTAATATTTTCTGTAGCAAAAGCTTTAAGGATTTTCTCTATCAGCTCTTAATGTTTCTTAATATCAGTCGAGAAAATAAATTGTTATATCATCAATATAGTTGTGTGCAAAAGAGGTAAGTTCATACTTCTTTAAGATATTCTAGATAATACTTCGAAATATTATTAGAGCATTTTTCAACCCGAATTGCATAACATTTCCATTCGTAATGATTTTCATTCGTTACAAATACCGTTTTATGTTTATGTCTCGTTCTGCAATTAAACTATGATAAATTCCTGATGCTATCTCAAGAATAGTAAAATATTTAGCATTCAACAAATGATCTTCTATATTATTTATTTTTAGCATCGGATAAGTTTCATCAATTGTGATCGAGTTCAGTTTTACGATAATCAACACAAAGTTTTGTTTTTTGATCCTCATCTTTTTTTATCAACCAGAACAATAGGAAATGAATATGAAGAAATTGATTTTTTTTATGAGTCCATGAGTCTTAGTGATTCATCCACTTGTTTCTCAATTCGTTTTTTATCTTCTTCAGAAATATTTATAAAGACGAAGATTAATCGGTGTATTATTAGTAAAATCTATAAAAACATTTTTGATCTTCTATTTTATCAATATCGAATTTTTCTTCCGAAATTACCGATTGATAACGCTTAATTAACGAATTGAATTTGAACTCATCTTCTTCACTAAGATTTTCATTTATGTTAAAATTTTAAATTTCATCTTCTTCTCTGTTAATAATAGTGATCTCAATCTTCTTTTCGAAAAAATCATCTTCAAAATTAAAAAACCAGTGGATCTTCTGGTCGTGAATTTTTCGATTTCATTTAAATTACCAGATCGAAGGATTACAACATTTTCTAACATATCACTTTCGTTTTCCACCAATTTGAATTGCACAAAACCATTCAGATTCCAATATAATCTAAACAATTTGATCGTTGACAAAGAAATCACAATTAAATTTTGATCTCTAACAACCAAAAATTTAGTCTAATAAATTTTGTGGGCAATTTTTAAATTTGCTTCAACCATTCCTTTGAAATCTCGCATTTGTTATTGCCCATTAGAGTTACGGTATCATATTTACGCTCTAGTTTTAGACCAAAATTTTCACTCATTCTTTCATCCATAATATTAACGTTTGAACCAGTTGCAAACAAAGCTTTCAGCTTTCAATTGACTATCGTAGGAATCGTCTAAGTGATCAGATTTTGAGTATTCTCTCTTGGAACTAATGCAGTTGAGGAAGCTGTTTGGCATACAACAGTATTATGTTCGCCATTACATGTTGCACATCTAAATTGAGTTCGACAATTTAGATTGAGGATGTCGTTTTGAGAAACACTTCAAGCATCGTTTTTGGAATATTATGAATTGTTTGTTTGGCTTCTGTATCGGTATTCTGACATTGATAACTTCTATGATCAATTTCTCCACAAAAAATGCATGAATCAACTCTTGAAAGTTTCTTTCTTGGTTCTTGTTCAGGCTGCATCTGAGAGTCAGAAGTTTGTACGGTAATTGACGTCGGTATTTCTCGTTTATTATCTATTAGTATATTGAAAATTTTAATGCAAAACTTGTAGTTCAACTTCAACAGATGAAATTCTTCTCTCTAATTTATCGAAATATTCATGATTGTTGAATACTCTCATTTGGAAAATTGATCTCGTTATAGATTTTAGAAATCTGGATGTAATCGTATTGAAAAAAAACTTCTTCCAGATAATACATTTCGACCGAGGTTTTCAAAGAGAGATATGATGCTTTAATGCCTACAAATGTCTTCTTCAATAAATCGACATGATTCTCTTCAATTGCTGGTGAGGTTTTATCTAATTCTTTTCCCTCTATAATCTTAATCATTCTCGGCTTTGAAAAACGGCTAATAATATTCTGATAAACTTGAGTATTTGAATTTTCATCTTTGTTCAGAAGGTTTCATCGTTCTCCAGGACCAAGGACCTCACATAAAGCTGACCACTTTTGATCTATTGGTAGATTTTTTCCAATAATTCAAGGTATTGAATTTTTGAATAAACTAGAAATACATTTCGGATCCACCATTAAATATTGAAATTTTCAAAAGGTCCTGCGAGAATAACATTTACATGAAATCTGGAGATCGAGTTTTTTTTTTTTTGATCTTCAATTTTGTTAGATGAATCCGCCAAACTCTCAATAGGTACATTATCTCGTATAGCTTTGTCATCGCCAATTAGATAATTTTCATTTCAAAATTTATCAATTCAGTTTTTGCTTTCAATAATTTTTGCCAATATTCGTTATCTTCTTCGAATTTAGAATCAACAATTAGCATTCTATTCAGTGAGTACAATTCATCGATAGAATAAATTTGTTCGATCATTCTATGAGCAAATTCATCAAGATCAATTCTGAGATCATCAATTCGGTATTTGAAAACCATAGGATTAGCTTTTGATACTTCAAATTTTTCCAGTAGTGATTCGAGATTAATCGATCAGAATGGATGCGAATTTTTCAACATCAAAATTCTTCGATTACTCATCGTAATCAAAATGGCTAAAGAGGAAAAAAACGAGAACAATTATTAAAAGCTTGAAGAGTTAAAATATTCCCAAAAAAAAATCCTTGATTAAAAAAAAAGATTATCAAAGTGTTATATCTATCGGATTTTTCTTTCCGTTCCAAATTCTCATTCCAAATCCACGTTCTTAAGGTTTGTTCGAGTGAAAATCCCTTCGTTTAATCGTAATCATATCGAGTGTAGAAGATCGAGCACATCGAAACGGCTATTCCAAAGTATTCAGATTTCTGGTGATTGAAAAAGAATCAAATTAATCAAAATTTTAGAAAAAATTTCAAAAAAAAAAAAAAAAAAAAAATTCAAAAAATGAAAAGATTTTTTTTTTGTTTCCTTATTTCTTTCACGAACGGTTCTCTCCATTCTTCTTTTATCTTATCTTCGATTCATTCTCTTTCCATTATCGCTTATCGCCTTTCGTTCAAATTATCTTCATCATCGTCATTATCATCATCGTTATTTTCATCATCATTATCTTCATCATCGATTTGCATCTACATCGTTCCAAATTCAAAGTTTATCAGTAGCATTTGAATTTCTGCTCTAGATTCGATAAAACGAATCGAATCGAAAATTTATCATTACGATTTCGAACCTCGATCGTTCGAGTTGAAAAAATTTTACCTTTTTTTTTTTTTTTCTTTCTTTCATTCAATCTCTTCATGAAATGATTCAATTGATTGAATGAGAATGCAAAAAAAAAAATGGTGAATGAACATAACAAACAGTTTTGAAATTCCATCAAAACAAACAGTCCAAGATATGGAGATTTTTCAAACTAAATTCTTCGATCGAAAGATGGAATGTAAATTGTTGTAAGAGCAGAGAGATGATCGATGATCTGCTAAACTTAGCCTTACAACGCCCATCTACAACCTAACCTGATCTGCGGAAAAATCTATTGTTTTTTTTTCGCTCGATTCTAATTGTTAATTATCCTTGAATGCAATTTTTAGCATTGATTGAAAAATTGATCTATCTATTTGGGAATTAGATTTCCAAATTTTTTTACTTCACGCATTGTTGAAATTCCGATGCTGTTTCTATCGAAAACAACCTAGATGGCAGTAATGGTGTAGATTAGAAAATAAAAAAAAAATCCATCTCAATTCTGCAAAATGATTTCGCTATCTAGACTCCTAGGTCCTAGAGAGTGGGAAGAAAAAACCAAACGTTCAATGAGAAGTTCAATTTTGATTAAATTTCATTTTTTTAATACCTTTTTAATGATTTTGCTTTTTTTTCTGGCTATAGCTACCATCACCATCATCTTTGGCGTTGATCCAAAAACCAAACGATGCGATCGAAATTGCTTGGATATCTTTTCTTTCTTCTTAGGTTCCTAGACTACCAAAAAAAAAAAAAAAAAAAAAGATTCAAATTCATTAATGACCTGTCGTTGAAACGTGTGTGTGTGTGTATGTGTATGTATGTGGATTGAAATCTCTCTATATATCAATTTTATACCGGAGGTATGTGAACAAATATTTTAATATCTTTCATCGTTTCATCATAAAAAAAACCTAACTATCGAAAAAAAAAATAACACTGAGAAAAATTGATTGAAAATTTATTAAAGTTGAAAGTTTTTTTTTCTCTCTCTCTCTCTCTCCCATTGAAGAGAGAGAGAGAGAGAGAGAGAGAGAGAGAGAGAGAGAGAGAGAGAGAGAGAGAGAGAGAAATTGAAAATTGATTCATTTTTATCTGGCTGAAAATTTCAACCATTTCATAATTTCATTCTCGAGCACTTGAAATGATTGCAACGCTCGAGCTAATCGAACTAGCTAGCTAGCTAGCTTTAATCGTTTCGATTAGAGAAAAATCTGGGTCCCTATTTTATTCTTTATCAACTTTTTTTTTTTTTTTTTTTTTTTTTTGAAACTGGAAAATAATTTTACAATTTTCTCAGAAAAAAACAGAGCAGAGCGACGGAAGAAAATTTTTGACATTTTTCATCTTATTTAATTTCTCTCTCTCTCTCTAGTAGTTCTTTTTCATTTTTTTTGATTTCAAAGAAATTAATTCTGGCCATATTTCATTCCAATCATCCACGTGTGTGTGTGTTCCCTTGGAAATTGACACCAAAATTGGAACGTGTCAGTAAAGTTTGCTCGATAGAAACCAGACACACCTCTTTGCTGGTCGATTGAAGATTTGGAATTTATTTTTTTTTCGCTCTCTCTCTCTCTCTCTCTCTCTCTCTCTCTCTCTCTTATATCTCCTTCGACCACACCGATGATAATCATCGATTTCGGTGTTTTTTTTTTTTTTGCTTCTCATTTCTTTGTTCAATCGAAGAAGAGAAGTGTCAAGCTTCCGCTCGGAATCAAAATCGATTCTTATTTTTTAATGTTTGCTCTCTATTATCTTCTCAACACTTGAAGCTATTCGTTTGGTTTGTTTGAATGATGGAGAGAAAGAAAAAAAAAACAATATACCGACAGCGACTACAAGAGAGAGAGAGAGAGAGGGGTATAGAAGGTTTCTGTGATCTTACGGAATGCTGAAATAGAAAATAATAGACAGAGCGATAGAGTCATAGATTTTTCAATATAGCCTCTTTGGATTGTGATCATTCGAAACCTATCATCAAAGAAAATGATTACAATCCTATTATTATCATCATCATTATGACAAAAGTTAATAACCTCTCTCTCTCTCTTTTGCTCTTGGGATAAATGAACGATCAATAGATGGAATCTTGGAACTAGAGCTAAAAATTTGGTAAAATTTTTTTGGCAAATTTTAAACGAAATTTCCTAAACATATTTGATTCCTAATATCTCTCTCTCTCTCTCTCTCTCTCTCTCTCTCTCTCTCTCTCTCTCTCTCTCTCTCTCTCTCTCTCTCTCTCTCTCTCTCTCTCTCTCTCTCTCTCTCTCTCTGGTTTTGTCTCTGAAAAGTTTTGATCCAAAATCATTCGCAAATCTCAATGATTTATCAATGCTCTCGAGAAGTTCAATTGTTGGCTAGCGCAAACAAAAACAATATTTAGATTTAAAAAAAAAACGAGAAACCAAGAATCTATTTGAAAAAAAAAATTTGCTCTTGTTTTCGAATCAAAAACAATTACAATCAATCAATTCTGTAACATCGTCGAAAGAGAGAGAGAAAGAGAGAGAGAGAGAATTGTCGGTCACGGTCTCGTGTGTCTCTATCCAACACAAGACACATAGACATAGACACAACAGATTGATTATAATAATTTCATTCTTTTAAGAGCTTAGAATAATTAGAGGTACGATTGTTGTTCGTGTTTCACACTTGATGAATGAATGATAAATGAATGATCAATCAATGATCTGTTCGCTTCTTCTTCTTCTTCGTCTATTTCTTACCTCTCGAAACTTACGAAGAAAGCGAGAGAGAGATAGAGAAACGATTTGGCAAGAAGACATACGGAATGAAGAAAAAAAAAACGAAACGGTGAAGAGATTGAAGAGTGCAAAAATTGAAGAGAAAATAAAAAAGAACCGCGCCGTTCTCGTCAGCCAGTCTTCAAAGATCTTTTGTTGTTGATCCGAAAAAGGCCAATCTCCTAAGCCAAGATGACAGATGGTTAATGGTGTTCAAGCAAAAAAAAAAAAAATTATCTTACCATTTTTTCTTCTTCTTCTTTGTCTTTGATTTTGCATTCCACTCTCTCTCTCTCTCTCTCTCTCTCTCTCTCTCTCTCTCTCTCTCTCTCTCTCTGAACATAGAATTTTGAAGAATTTTAGAAGAATCAACTTGAATGAATTCGTTCGATTGTTGATGTCGTTGTGGAAGTTATTAACACATTTAAAGGTGATGATTATGATGATGATGATGATGATGAATTCTCGAAAAAAAAAAAAAAAGAATTCACCACTCACTTAACTCAGATTGTTGAATCTAATTGATCTGGAACGTAACGCTGTAAAAGAAGAGAGAGAGAGAGAGAGAGAAATTAAAAGTGGGAACAAAAAAAAAAAAAAAAAAGAGAGATTTCAAATCGTTACCTTATCATTTTCTTGAAAGCTAATTAGTCTCTCTCGATTGGTTTGTCTTGGAAAAATTTCAGCCCATTTCAGATCTAGACTACTGGTTTTTTTTTTTGATCTACAGAGATATTCAATGATCCAAAGAGATAAAAAGATATTAATTTTCAACACAGACAATAATTTGTTTTGTTTTTTTTTTAAGTTTTTTTTTTTTGCTCTTCTTCTTTACTATTCTCAATTATTTTTCACACCTCATCTAAAATAATTAGCTATCGGAGAGAAGATTCTATCTTTCTCAACCAAACAAGATGTTTGATGTTTGATGTGTGTGCGAGTGTGTGTGTGTGTGTGTGTGTGTGTGTGTGTGTCACAGGAAATGGATGCTACCTGGTGTTGATACACGTGCGTTTGCATATCAATCACTTTGAAATTTGTTCAAAATCATTCACACAAATATAGAAAATTGGATTGAATTTTAAGCAATCAATTATTGAGGAAAAAAAGTGTTTTCGAGGGATTATTAGAAGAAGATTTTGCTCTGAACCATAAAATGAACTCACTCACCATCGAATAATATTTCCATTTTGGAATTGAAATGAATGGAACGAAATCTTAAAATTTGATTTCTTTCTTTTTTTTTCTCGATGAGTAAAGCTGTTGATTTGTGATCCACCAACGAGACCGGAAAGTTGAAAAAAAAAAATAATAACAAATTTGAAAAACAAGTTGTTTGTAAAAAAAAAAGACGAAATCTCTTCCTCACTATCAGTTTCATAAAATTCTAATTTTTTTTTCTTGTTGAAACATTAAATTTTTTTGTTCTTCAACAGAACAGCAGCAGTATCTATCGTTAACCAGTGTCAAAAGTTTCAATCGAATCAAAAAAAAAAAAAAAAAAAATAGAAACGAAATGATAGGCTATGTAGGAAACCTCTGTAGGAGGCCATCGATAATGATGATGATTGTGATGATGATGATGGCGGTGATGGTGGCGGTGGTGTTGATGATGTTGATGGTAGTGGTGATGATGATGTTGATAATGGTGATGGTGATGGTGATCAAAATGACACTCAATCAACAACACTAGTACCAATCGAAAGAGAAAGAGACAGAGAGAGAGAGAGAGAGAAAATCAGAGAGAGAGAGAGAGAGAGAGAGAGAGAGAAAATCTCATCATCAATTTCGAGCTCAGTTTGAGATGTGCTGAAACGAAACGAAAGTTGGACACATATGGTGTGCATAGAAAAAGTAATACCATAATAATAATAATAATAATAATGACGATGGTGATGGTGATGGTGGTTTGAGACTGAAAACTGAAAGCAGACAAAAAAAAGAAGAAGAAGGAGAAGAAGATGAAAAGTTTTTTCGTTTGATTTCGAATTTCCAAGAAAAAAAAAATTATTGAAATCAAAATTGAATTGAATTCTAACGTGATTATTTACTAAGAGACAAGAAGGAAAACAACAACAACAACAACAACGACTAGAGAGAGAGAGAGAGAGAGAGGAAGGAAATTCCATTGATTCAAAATCATCACCGATATGATAGAAGGAAGAGGAGGAGGGAGGAAAAGATTCTTGGTAAATGCGATTCGATTACAACAGATACGGTAGAAGAGAGAGAGAGAGAGAGAGAGAGAGCGAAAGAGAGATGAAAGTTATTTGTTAGTTTCTCTCTCTCTCTCTCTCTCTCTCTCTCTCTCTCTCTCTCTCTCTCTCTCTCTCTCTCATTTTTATTGATTTACATTTATTGATTTCGATGATCACAACAAATCAAATCATTCAATAAAAATCAGAATCAGAATCAAAATCAAAAAAAAAAAAAAATCTCCATCGGTCTCTATTAAATTGCTAGAGTAAGATGAAAATATTCTCCTCTTGACATTATTATGTATATGTTATCAACATTTCATTTGATTTGAAATCAAGATTTGCGATAGGGATTTGGGAAGTTTATTGTTTTGTTTTGTTTTGTTTTTGTTTTTTTTTTCGCACGTAGAAATTTCATAAAATATGGGGACTAGAAAATAGCGAGAGATTCAAAGCGAAAGAAAGAAAGAGAGAGAGAGAGAGAGAGAGAGAGAGAGTGTTTCAAAATTTCATAATCATCACAAAAACGATCACTATAGAGCGAGTCGAAAATTCTGTTCCAAAGTCTCTGTATGTTTTTGTGTCTGTCTGTTTGTGTCTGTGTGTGTGTGTGTGTTAATGGATGAGATCCTAGAAAAGATCAAATTAATCGATTGCTTTTATCTCTTACTATTCTTTTTTTTCTTTTTTTTTTTTAAAGATTAGATTTCGATTCATTCTTACGTTCGAGAACGGCGATCAATTCGTTCAAATCGATTCCATTTGGTTTTGGGCAAACAATTCGTACAAATTTCGGACCATAGACATAGACATACACACACACACACACACACACACATACATACGCAAACATAGAGAGAGAGAGAGAGAGAGAGAGAGAGAGAGAGAGAGAGAGAGAGAGAGAGAAAGAGAGATTGAAATTAGAATGAAAAATTGAGATAAGCTTATAGAGAAGCTTTAAAATCTAATCTCCAACCAGCAGGATACAAATCATAATGTTTTGGTGTTCAAGTTTGATTGCTTCCATCGAGAATAACCTTAATGATAGGAGATGGAGATTGAGATGGAGATGAAGATGATCGTACTCTGAATCGATCAAAATAATACTCGATAGAGGATGATGAAGTTCGTAGCAAAATAAATGATTCTCTTCTTTTTTTTTTTTTTGGTCATTTTGCAATCAATCAATGAATTGAAATCAAAAATGAAAACAAAAAAAAAAAAGAAAAGATAAATGAGGAAATCTTCTCTCTCTCTCTCTCTCTTAATTCTTATAGCAAGTATTGATTTGACCATTTGGATCAAACTGGCCACAAACTGACCATAGCTATAGCTTTAGATCAAAACAACGAGCAAGATGAAAGATAAAAAGTGGCCAGAAAACAACGATAATCTTCTTCATTTTTTTTTATTATTATTCGTATATATTCATCGATTCATTTTGATCCACATTGGTGAATTTTTTTCCCCCAATCATTTCTTATCGAAAATCGAAAGTACCAAAAATATAGTTTGTGTGTGTGTGTGTGTGTATGTGTATTATAAACGATACTTTAGAACGAGACAGAGAGAGAGAGAGAGAGAGAGAGAGAGTGAACTTGGTACCACCAACTGATATTTGCTTGGTTACGATGAGAATGATGAGAATAATCCGAGAACGAAATGATAATCTATTCAATTCTGAAACATCATGGACGCATTATGGAATAGCAAGAAAAAAAGAGAGATCGATTTAGAGAGAGATAGAGAGAGAAAGAGAGATAGAGAAAAAAATCAAAGCAAAAACACCGACACCTCGACACAATTTGTGATCCGAATTTCAAACTAACCAAACGAATAAGAATTAAAAAAAAGAACAAAAAGCGAAACCAATAGAAAGAGAGAGAGAGAGAGAGAGAGAGAGAGTAGAAATAGAAAATTTTATTCGGCGCTGTTATCATAGTTCTATGATATTAGCGCATAAATTTTTTAGTAAATCATAATATTTTATAATAAGAATTATATAATATTGTGTTTTTTATATTTGGTAGAGTTTCGTTTTGCTAGAGATAATAAGAAACAATAATGGCAAGAAATATTAGAATAAGAAACAAAACATCAAAAAAAAAAGAAAAGAAAAAAAAGTGAAATAATCAAAATTAACAAGGAATTTATAGTTAGATTAATGAAGATGAGGAAGAAGACCAGGTGGAAATCAACAGTTCGGTGGTTGTGGATGAGTTGTGATTGATGTAGAAAGTGGATGATGATTGGAAATCGAACAATTATTTGAAGCTTCAATGCTTCTGAGATGGTCATGGATATGTTGGCATAATTTTTTGAATTTTTTGAAATTTTCTTTGGTCTGAACAAAAGAATTGAGATTGGTGATGTGGTTCAGACTTAGACTTTCTTTGATTGGTTCATAATGAGAGCAATTTAGGAGAAGATGAGATGGATTTTGAATTGATGAATTATCACAGCTGCAAAAAGGATTGTTGGAAATTTTCATTCTGCAGAAATACTCCGCAAATGGCCCGTGTGCTGTGAAAAATTGAGTAGTGAAATAATTGGTGTGAACAAATTTTGGTACATAATTATTAAGGATTGAAAATTTTGATTTGTTTGTGAAAAAATTTCTAATAATTTTGATTTTTTTTAATTCTTTAAAAAATAAATTTGGGTTCGGAGTGTCAATCCTTTGAATATTGTTTTTGTGTAAAAATTTCATTGTTTGGATGCTGATGTAGGTGTCCAGTGTTTCAATTTTGGTGAGACAATTGATACATGATTTGGAAACAGTTTTGAAGGCCATTGCGGAGTTTCGCAGAAATTGGTGCTGGATCGATTCTAATTTTTTCTTCTGATTTTTGTTTATTTGATCGAACCAGATTTCAGAGCCGTATGTAATCATAGGCCTGATTAATCCTTTGAATAGATTTTTTCGTTTTCGAGAGAGAGAGAGAGAGAGAGAGAGAGAGAGAGAGAGAGAGAGAGAGAGAGAGAGAGAGAATTTAAATATTAGTTTCAAATTTACACCCGTTGCATCATCATCATCATCATCGAACGATACCGATCCGTTTTTGATTCGATTTTGGTCGCAATGAAGAATCTAGATTTAGTAATTTCTCTCTCTCTCTCTCTCTCTCTCTCTCTCTCTCTCTCTCTCTCTCTCTCTCTTTTCGATATTCTCTTTTAGTGTGTGTGTGTGTATGTGTTTATCCAAAGATAGGTGTGTAGCATTGCTTCACTCGATAGAAGTCATAAGAAGATTTTGATTGATGTTTATTCTGGAATTTTTTGAGACGAATTTTTTTTTACTTTCATCCAAACTACCACCATACGATTACGATACTATGATTAATTGTACGAGATAAATTTGTTCCTTAAATTCTCAATGATTTCTCTCTCTCTCTCTCTCTCTCTCTCTCTCACTTCAATCAAATTAGATCGGTAATTTAGTTTGATGATCAAAATCATTACATTTGGAATAGTTTTTCTAATTATTTTCGGATAGCTTTTTTCTTCCACATTCTATAATTTATCTATTGGAAACTATTTTGAAACCATTTTAGCTTCTCTTTTTTTTTTTGGATTCTAAAATCCGCTTGAATCTATAGCTTCATCTAAATTGAATCACTAGGATCCAGTTTCAAACAAAGAATAAAAAATCTAGAAGAGAGGAAATTGATACGTTAGAATCAAAGTGGAGAGAGAGAGAGAGAGAGAGAGAGAGAGAGAGAGAGAGCGTGATGGAAACACCATTGAAGGTGTTAAGAATTGACTCATCCGATTCAACAACGATGATTCTATCCAAAATCAAACTTAAACAAACACACACACACGCACGCACACACATACACATACAAACGTTGAAACTATTATTGATTTCAAAATGAAATCATTAAAAAGATTAGCTTAGATTGATTTTGTTGTGTTTTTACACTATTTTCTCTACTATCATTTGATTGTGATCCAAAAAAAAAAAAGTGACTCATCTTGTTTTCCGGATTCTAGTTTGGATTCATTTTAGTTACATTGATTACATTGTTAATAAAATCATTGAACTAAAATCTATCGCTTTCGCTCTAATATCTATCTTTTCTATTCTCTTCTTTCCTTTTTTTCTGATTAAATTTTATATTTGTTTTGTTAGCTTTTTTTTTTCTTCTTTCGTGTGTTAGCATCAACATCATCAACATCAGTATAACTCTTCTAGAGAGTTTCTTTTCAAAGTTTAGAGTTAGTTTCATTTTTATTTGTTTTTGAAGATCTTTGAAATAAAATCGATTGATCGTTTAGATTCACTATTAGAACCAGTGAAAGTTTCATTGATTCGATTAATAATTTCGGATTGTATTTGAATCCGATCGAATCATCGATCCGGATTCAAGACGATCGAAATTGATCGAAAACGTTTCGAAGAATATTTGTATAAATGAAAAGATCTGTAGATTTGTTTCGATTCTAAAAATTTTACTAAAATTTCCACTAAAAATGAATATCGAATAAATCATTGAAACCTAACAGCCAGAGAGATTCATAGCTATGTTTTGGTTTCTTTTTTTTTTTCGTTTTCATTCCATATTGGATTGGATTAAAGGTGGTATCGATTGTGGTTTAGGTAACAAAATTTTATTCTCAAAGAAAAAAACGACTACAAATTTATTTAAGATTATCTTTTTTTTCTAATTCAATTCGGTAGATTAGCTCAAAATTCTCTCTCTCTCTCTTCTTTGATCTATTAGATAGTACTAAGATGTTTTACAATGACACAATTTGATTAGATTTAATTTGTTCAAAATTTTTTTTTTCTCTTATTTCAAACCGAAACCTAGTGGAAACAATTTTCTCTTCCAGCTAATATCGTTTTGACAATCTGTCATATTTTATTTGAAATAATGACATCACATTAGACATTGATTAAAGGTGAGAGAATTTGCCACTGCCAGAACTGCCAAGAGAGAGAGAGAGAGAGAGAGAGAGAGAGCGAATTCCTCACAGATTAACCTAGAATCTTCTAGACCTTAAATTATCATCAGGTAAATTAGTCTAATTAAATTCGCTTTCGATGTAATTTATTTTAACTATTTTTTTTTTCGTGCCCAATTTTTCTCATTCTATGTATTTTGACATCACCCAATGTTTGATTGATTTTAAGTTTTAATGCTTGGTGTAGAGAGAGAGAGAGAGAGAGAGAGAGAGTGTTAGAAAAGTAGAACAGAATAAAGAACAATTTGTTGGATTTTGTTGTTTCGATTTTGATCTTAATCAAACTGAATATTTAATTCAAAACTATTTATTTATTCGTTTGTGTTCTCTCTCTCTCTCTCTCTCTCTCTCTCTCTCTCTCTCTCTCTCTCTCTCTCTCTCTCTCTCTAATTAGCATTAATAAAATATCATTTTGAAATTTTCATTCCAATCACATTGCTTCTCTCTCTCTCTCTCTCTCTCTTTCTAGATTCTCTAGAACGATAATTGTCTATGACATTTTGGCGTTTGACACATCGCGACAGCAATCTCTTTTATTGTTCTATTCCATTGGTAGAGAATCAAAAAAAAAAAAAATAAAATAACAAAACAAAAAGTTTCTATTTTGAAGCTAAGCTAGAAGGTTTTGTTTCGATTATATTATTGAAATATCAAAAAAAAAAAAAACGAAGATATTTAGAAATCAAAATGGTTCGTATCTTAAATTTCTGCCATCTAAAACACTTTCGAGCTTCGAGGTTTCTCTCTCTCTCTCTCTCTCTCTCTCTCTCTCTCTCTCTCTCTCTCTCTCTCTCTCTCTCTCTCAGTTTTTCTATTCTTTTCTACCCAATTTGCTTTTGTCCATTTTCTAGATGAAAATGTCAAAACTTTGTAAGAATTTTGTTTCTCTCTTTTTCTTTTCTGTCTTTTCTTTCTGTTTTGTTGCCAATGTTTCGATCAATTAACCTCACTTGAAAAATTTCTCTCTCTCTCTCTCCCTTTCTCTCTCTCGCTTCTCTTCTCTTTTGTTTGAGATTCTTTTGATTTAATTATGAGAAAAAAATGCTACGAATTTTGACAAAAAAATCGAGAGAGAGAGAGAGAGAGAGAGAGAGAGAGAGAGAGAGAGAGAGAGGTTTTTTTTTAATACTTTTTCTATTAGCCTTGGAATGATAACAACGAGGAAAAAAAAATGATCTCAATCAACAACAATCCATCCATATCGGATGCCGATGAGATATTGACGATGTTGATGATCGGAAAAATGACACCAAAAAAAAAAAAAAAAAAGATGAATAGGATCAAAGAAATAGATAAAAAAAAACTCTTTTTTTTCACAAACATAAATTGACACTCAAACACTTCAGAATCAAATTTGAATCGTTTAAAACAAAACAATGAAATGATGTTCATTGTTCTCATCGATACTCTTCGATGATGATGATGATGATGATGATGGCTACAATCATCTCGAAACAAGATTGTCATTCATTTTCACCATCAATCTCTCCATTCTCATCTTCGATCTCTCACTCTGAAGCCTTTGATCAATTGAATGATCTTAGTTGAGAGCTTTTTTTGCTTTGCTTCACAACTCTATTGCTATCGTTTGTTTTTTTTTTTTTTTTTTGATTTTATTCTTCACTCTCTCTCTCTCTCTCTCTCTCTCTCTCTCTCTCTCTCTCTCTCTCTCTCTCTCTCTCTCTCTCTCTCTCTCTCTCTCTCTCGACGATTATTCTCGATGAGATAAATATCTTCAACAATCGGAAAAGTGTAACATCGAAACACTAGCGAAGCAAGCAGAAATGTTTGCAATGAAATTATTAGTATCAATTATTCATAATGATTTCATTGTCTAATGAATCAATACGCTAAGAATCTGTTGTTCTTTTTTTTTTTTTTTGAAACGAAAACTTTTCCAAAAAAAAAACAAAACAAAACATAACATATCAAAACAAAAAAAAATGAAGATAAGTGTTACAATGAAAATCAATTAGCTTAATTGATGGATCGTTGCTTGTGTGTGAGAGAGAGAGAGAGTGAGAGAAAGTCATCGTTCCATTGAAGTTCTTACTATGAAGATGTTGGAGAGGGATGGAAAAAAATAGATGAGAAAGCTAAGTGAGAGTGGGAAATAAAAGGTTCGTTTCATCAAAACGAAAAACAAAATCGTTTAGATCTCAGAATCTCATTCAAATTCCAAGTAATTTGTAGCGATGATTTCTAGATTCTTAAAATCAAATTTCGATCAAATCTAATACTATCTTTTTTTTTGTCGTATCCTGACTCTTCTCCTTCTTCTTCTTCTACTACTTCATTGATTGATTGATTTCATTAAATGAGATTATTATAAAATTCAATGTCAAAATCGAACCCAGCATTCTTGAATCTCTCTCTCTCTCTCTCTCTCTCTCTCTCTCTCTCTCTCTCTATTATGTCAAAATTTCAGATGCATAAGACATAGCTGCTAGGTTCTTCGAATGTTCTCCTAAGATCATTTCGTTGATCTCAATTTATATGGTTCCTAACAAAAAAAAAAAAAAACAAATCTGATCGAAATTTTTCTCAATTATTTCTTACTCTCTGTTATCTACAAACAAACAAACAAACAAACCTAACGAAGATAATCAATCTTAGTTAAGAGAGAGAGAGAGAGAGAGAGAGAGAGAGAGAGAGAGAGAGAGACAGAGAAAAGAATAATCAAAGACAAAATTTGTTTGCAACCCAATTCAAAATTGTATCTTATTTGCTGTTTGCGAAATTATTAATGAGAATAATTCGATTAGAACAATGCACCCAACTTTTTGTTCATCCAAAAGAAAGAGAGAAAGAAAAAGGTTGAAAATTTTGCTCGACTTTCAATCACATCTGCATTTAAAATAATTTTCAATCTACCTACAAATCGAAAGAATTAAAATATTCTTACCAATTGAAAAGAATGCTGAAGATCTTAACAAAGATAGATTACCGGTAGATGGCAGTTTTTTTCCACGATAAACTTTATTCGATTCAAATAAGTTTTTAAAAAATTCAATCGAATTGAAATTTCTCGATCAATCACCTTTCTCGATCAATCTTATGGCTTAGAACATTGATTATATTTCTCGTTGGCGAGGGGGGTCGAGGTTACTTCGGCGATACTGATTTGTCCGTACTTTACGAACAATTGAGATAAACTATCTGATTTGAAGTTAACCACGCAACCAACACAACTTGACCGATACAATCTTAACGAAAACTTGAGGATAGGCTTTAAGAGAGTTTATTAAACACATAAAAAAACGGATACAAATGAAGATAACAAAAATAAAGATGATAATAATGTTGCAGTTATGGAATGAAGGAAGGTAAATGATCCCGGAGGATGCCAACTTAACGTAATCGATTCGTGATCGAAAATGACATGATCTGGTTAAATTTACCATTCCTTAAATACTAAAAATCCTTAGGTCTTGATGATTAAGAGGTATCAAGACCATAAGGTATCCTTTGTTGAACAATCGTTGGATGATAATAATTAAACAAAGGATTGATTATCCATAGGTCATCCACATGTGACTTTGATAATAATGTGGCTCCGGACTGTCGCGTTAATTGAATAGAAGAATTGGTCAATCCGGAGACCTGAGATTGATAGAGACAGACACATGTGGTATGACAAACAAAAGAATAGTAGACTCTGTCAGACAGAGTGAAAGGATGAAAAGAGCTACAAATTAAAACTAAAGAATAATAAAAAGAATAATAAAAGAATAGGATAAGTGTAGCCATCGATTAATGATAAAAAGGAAAATAAAGTTAAAAAATAAAGGAATTGGAAAATTGAAAAGAATTTAGGAATAGAATAGGAATAAAGATACTATTGTGATAAAAGGATTAAAAATAAAATTCATCGGCTACGGCCGACCACTTGGGGTGGATGACTGCTTGCAGTAACATATTTTCAATCGAAAAGAATTTCAAAATAATCTAGGATCAATTTCTCGTTCTGATTTGAATCTAAAACAATCAAAAAATTAATCAAAAATTGAACACATACTTTGAAACGAATTCAATTTGATCCAATCTAATCGATGAGAAAGAGATTAGCTATTTTTTTTTTTTTTTGGTTGATTTCAATCATTTGAATCAAGTTTGAAAACGTATCAAACAAAACGTTTACAAGAAACGAGCTTAAAGAATCAAAATAAAAAAATTTGCTATCAAAAAAAAAAAAATGGAAAAATTCCAAAATTTGCACCCTTAATTTTCTTCGGTCTTTTCTTTCGAGAAAGACTTGAAAAGAAAATAAAGAAAAAAAAAATTGGGGCTAGAAAAAAAAAAGAAAGAACAAACAGTGGTAGGGAGGGAGACCAGAGAAAGAACTTCTAACACATCGAAGCTAGAAGAGCTTTGAAGAGTCTAACCTTACTTTTCGGTACTGATCTTAATAGCGAAATAGCGAGCTAACCCTTTTCTTTTCTCCAATAACAACAGTCTAGAGAGAAAAAAAACCATAATTAATTTCTTTCGTTTCCATTTTGTACAGATTTGCCGACCTGAAGACCTGAAAAGAAAATAAAGAAAAAAAAACTTTGGCTATTATTTGATTATTATTATTACTATTTTGGTAATTCTTTCTACTTTTTTTTTGACTGGTTTAAGGACCGAAAAATTATTTTTTTTCTTTTTCAACCTGCGGTCGTTTAATGTGGTCTTGTTGTTGTTGTTGTTGCTGTTTTTTTTTGTTTCTGTTCCAACTCGATCTGGATCATCATATTTGATGAAACAATGGCCCAACTAAGCGTTCTCTCTCTCTCTCTCTCTCTCTCTCTCTCTCTCTCGTTCTCAAACAGACTAACAATATTCCCAAATAAATAAATAAATAAAAATATTCCAACATCGAATCGTCGAACAGTGAAATTCAGTCTTGAAGTGACTAGGTGAAGCCTAGTCTGTGTTTGTATCATTGTTCTCGAAATTTTAGCTTCAAAGAAAAACAAAATCTTCGAATGTTTTTCTCTCTTCTTCACTCTTATAGGATTTTTTTTTTTTGATTTCAAAATACAAAAAAAAAGCTAAAATTAAGCTTCAATATTATCGTCTTTCACTTATCCGTTTTACTTTGAATTGATTTTCAAAATTTAATGACCCAGATTTCGGTGCAATAAAATTCAGATTAGATTATGAATGCGATGATTTTAAAATATTGAAATTAATAGATAATAAATTAGAATTAAATGTAATTTCTTTGCTCATTCGCTCTCTCTCTCTCTCTCTCCTTCTTCGTCTTCGAAGAAAGACCCTAACACACACAATTGATCCTAGAGGTAGATTTTCTCGTTTTTTTTTTAATCGAATATTATCTCCAAAATGAATAGATAGTTCAAGAATCTCTTTAATATTATCTTAAATTGTGATGGGTGTTAGGTGTGTGAAGAGATCACACCGATTGATGCATCTACAGCATACCTTATAAGCTTGGTCCGATCGAGAGTGGAGATATTTTTTTTTTATTGCACCAGATTTTCTCGTTTCGTTTCGTTTCGTTTTTTTTGTTCCCTATCAATCACATCAATCCGTCAAAGCATAATTTATTGTCATTGTTATGATTGTTGTTGTTGTTGTTGTTTGATATTAACAGACAATTAAATTTTAAACATAAAAAATTACCATGTGGCATTTTTTTTTTTTTTTTTGATGATGATGACGGAACAACATCACCACACACACACACACACACACACCTCATAAATATCTTGGAACAAAGATGGTATTGATTTTGTGAGAAAAAAATAGCGTAGTCTAGAGCGTTTCAAAATTTTTTCGAAAATATATTCTTCTCCTCACTAATTCTCTCAACAACAAAGAGATGAAAAAACGAGAAAGAGAGAGAGAGAGAGAGAGAGAAAACAATGAATCGAATCTTTAATTTGATCTTTAAGATTTTGGTTTCGAAATTGTTCCGAGTCTATTCTGGTCTCGCTCTCTCTCTCTCTCTCTCTCTCGATGCCAATATGGTATCTATACAATGGTATCTGTTTCGATTTGATTTCTTTTTTGTTAACTATTTTTCCTATTCGTTCATTTTTTTTTTGCCGATCTGTAGATACACAATGCCACAGTGCACCAAGCTATGGTGTTAAGCTATGGTGTAGTTCTCTTCAAAGTGAAACGAAAAGAAAGAAAAAAACATTGCGAAAGCATTCCAAGCAGCAATGAAGGTGAATCGTAAAACTTCTCGATTGTGTTGTTCGTTTTGATTTAAAAAAAAAAAAAAGATCCGCATTGAGTATGAAGTGAGTGAGTGAATGTTTTAGATGAAGAAAGAAAGAAAGAAAGAAAAAAAAAGAAAGTCCAACAATGATGACCCTATCGGACTGTTGTTGTCGATAATGATGATGATGATGATGGTGGTGGTGGTGGTTTTGGTGGTTGTGTTGATGATGGTGGAAGGGGATTTCGTTCGCAACAATATTGGTCCTAGAAAAAATAATTGAATATTTCCAGGTCATCTCATCATTCTCGTCATCATCATCATCATCATCATCATCATCATCGTCGTCGTCGTCGTAGTTGTTTGTCGTTGTAGACCTAGAGAAAACGATCAAGCTGATCGAGCATATTGGATTGAGATTGAAGAAATTGAAAAAAAAAATTAGACAAAATTTCAATGCTTATTGATGTAGAAAAATAGATAATCTTAGATTCATCGTTCTCTCTCTCTCTCTCTCTCTCTCTCTCTTGTTGTATTTTTTTTTTAATTTTTGATCAAATCGACCACCACCATCATCATCATCATCATCATCACCACCACCAGGACCATCATCTTTATTATCATTTTTTTTTTTTTTTTTGAAGGGATTTGATCGAGTGAAAAAGAATGAAACAATTCGATTGATTGATTTCTCTCTCTCTCTCTCTCTCTCTAGGGCCTGTGTGTGTGTGTGTGTGTGTGTCCAATCTACTTTCTCGAATGAATTTCTCTCTATTACCTCTCTCTCTCTCTCTCTCTCTCTCTCTCTCTTCTGAATGATATAGAAAAAGAAATTATTTTATTTTATTTATTTATTTTTTTCTTTCACTTTTATTCTTTATTGATTATTGATAATCTTTCAATTTCAATCTCTCTCTCTCTCTCTCTCTCCTATCGCTCTACATTCCTCTCATTGATTAAATGTTTGATCGAAAGAAAGAGAAAAGAAAAAACGACGATGATGAATCGCGGTACCGAGAAAAAGAGATCGAAATGAAGAATGTTAAATTGAATTGTTTGAAATCATTCAAACAAATCGAAAACAAGCGAATCGAATTGGTTTCATCTATTCAATGCAATTACTTTATTATTATTATTATTATTATTATTTTTTTGTTCTTCTTTATCCATCAATTCTTATCTCTCGTACCAAGTGGAAACTAAACGGAACCATATTCGTACCAAAGATGGAAAGCTACCTAAAGAGAGAGAGAGAGAGAGAGAGAGAGAGAGTGAGAGTTAGTGAACGAATCGATTCAAAAAATCGGCTCCAATTTCTTTGAAGTCTTTCAACATGATGCTTTCTATGAAGACGATGTTGTTGTTGATGATGATGATGATGATGTCGATGATATGTTTGATGATTGTTTTGTTAATTTTCTAGTTTTCTTTCTCTAATTTTTTCTACAATCAAAAATTAAGGAAAAGAAAAAAAAAGGGAAGAAGAAGAAGAAGAAGAACAAAGAAATCGAGGTAGAGTGAAAAAAAAAGTGAAACGAATTTCTTTAACCTATTTCGTTCTAGAATTTCTTTCTTTTTAGAATTAAAAAAAATATGCTTGAACACTTTCAAGATCGGATCGGATCGGATCGGATCGAATCACTATGCAGAGATCTCAGTTTGATCTCTGATTCGCTTTTTCTATGAGTAAAAGTCCGTATGTCTGTATGTCTGTGTGTGTGTGTTGTGTGTGTGTGTGTGATGTGTGGAATAGTTCAAAGGTAAGAAGGAAAAAAAAATGAAAAGCAAAGAAATGCGAAACAAAATGAATGTGTTCAAGCAAGTGGAATCTTTTCTATTTTCCGTTGTTGTTGTTTTTTTTTTTTTTGGTTGAAGAGATTCAAGCAGAAATTTTTTTTTCTTCTTTTTTAATATTAATTTTTTTCTCTCTCTCATTCAATCAAACATTGTGATTTGGATGATTAGAACAAAATGAGAAAAAAAATTAAAAAAAAAAAAAATCTCTCTCTTTCTCTCTCTCTCTCTCTTTACAATCTTACCATCCTTTTTCGATCCATCGATTTGATTACGATCCAATAACCTAACGATCTATAGATCTCAATCTAATCTTTTTGAATCTAATCAAAATTCAAAGAATTTATTGGATCGGAATCGTTTGTATTCAATACGAAGCTCACATTGGATGAGATAGACCGAATGAACCAAACGAACACCTTGTCTTCGAAAGAGAGTGGAGAGGGAAGGAGAAAATCGAAATTTGAAAAAAAAAATATTCAAATTCTAGGTTTTTTTTATAGGTTCCAAGCTCTCTCGCTACGAAGTGGATTAAGATGAGAGCGATGAAAAGAGAGAGAGAGCGGAGAATACGATTCATTGATGATTGAATCGATGCTTTGAAGCGATAAAAAACAAAAAAAAAATTTCAAGATCTTTCGCAGAGAGATTTCGATTAACAAACAAACCAAACGATGATTGTTCACCGCATAATTGTCTGGATTGTTTTTTTTTTTTTTTTTTTTTTTTTTTACTAACTAAAGACTACGAACGAATTGCGATTCGAACGGAAGAGAAACAAAAGAAAAAAAAACAAGAGTATACAAGGTGTGATTAGATTTTCTTCAATGATAATATTCGATTGTCTCTCTCTCTCTCTCTCTCTCTCTCTCTCTCTCTCTCTCTCTCTCTCTCTCTCTCTCTCACTCACTCAGTCTCTCTTTCGAAATCGTTCAAGAATGGATTGAAACAGAAAAGAAGAATGAAACCTAAAAAAAAAAAACAAAAAAAAAAAGATACACTTCTGTTTTGGGAAACATTTTTCCGGTTTGACAGTTTCAAAACAACCAAACACAAAGATTTCAATAAAGAGAAGAGAAACATAGCAGAGAGAGAGAGAGAGAGAGAGAGAGAGAAGGGGAAGCGATCAAAATGATCGCTACAATCTGATAAGTTTCGATGACAATACAAAAATACCTATAGGAATTTCAAAAAAAAAAAATCTCAATCAAACCAAAGATCAGATAGTCTTTCGCTTCTAAGATTATCTCCAATCTTTTCTTCTTCTATCAATAAATTTTCCTTGCTACATCTATCCATTCATTCATTCGCTTCTCATTCGTTCGTTTCGTTTGTTCATCTTGATCTATCTGATCCATCGATCAGACGATTTCGATCTAATCAGCAAAGGTGTTCAAGTGAAGATTGACAATTGATTTTAGATATTATTATCAAATTCACTTCGCCATACAGATGTCGAGATTTCTTAGTCCGATGGTCAATCGATCGATGAGAGAGAGAGAGAGAGAGAGAGAGAGAGAGAGCGAAGAAGGTCGAATATTTTTGGTATTCTTATTCGAATGCGAAAAAAAAACCTCAACCGCTCTTCAAAAGCCCTAGATCTAAGAAATGAGATTGGAAATCTTTTTTTTTCTTCCTCTCTCTCTCTCTCTCTCTCTCGTTAATAATGATGATGTTGATGATTGAGCCGCCAAGCTAAACTAGTTTGAATTCTGTAGCCAAACGATCTCTAGCTCGATCATCATCATTATCTCTCACTATCTCTCTGTCATTGATCATCATCATCATCATTCGTCATCATTTCTCATCAAAACTGAAAATATCGAAAAAGTGTTGTAGTAGAAAGATTTGTGAGGAAGAAAATTCATATCATATCTCAACAATATCCTCTACAAAGATGGATTAGATCTAGCCTATCTTGGTTTTTTTTTTTTTGCTAATTATTTTTTAATTTTTATCAGGGGCCCTAGTCTCTCTCTCTCTCTCTATGTTCTGGGATTTTTTTTCTGTTTTTATCAAACTAAAACCAAAACAGTCGTTGCATTTAGCAAATGTTTCGAATTAAGATCAAACTTGGTGATAAAATTATCTCCGATGATTGATTTACCTTTTTTTTTCATTCCAAATTCATGTTTTGACAATCATTTGAATCATTTGTCAAAGCATTTTTTTGATGCTTTTCGAAAAGGAAGAGGGGAAGAATGGATGCAGTTGGAAGAATTGATGAAAATATTAAACTCATATCGAGCATCAGAGAAAACTTTTAAAAGAATCTGAAATAAAAACCGCAGCTAAGAAATGCACACACGCAGAGAGAGAGAGAGAGAGAGAGAGAGATATCGAATGAAATAGGCGATTTGTTTTCACAAAAATGAATTTCATTCAATGAAAAATTGCTATGATATTCATATTAGTTTTTTTCTATCCCATCTTCGGCTCGTTCTTAGCTATCAAAAGCAAGCGATGATGAAGGAACAAAGATACAAAAAAAAAAAAAAAGATTTCAATATCATTCATTAAAGGCAAAATCTTAAAAAAAAAAGATAAGCTATGGAATCATGTTGAAAATCGAAAATTTCCGAAAATATAAAATAAGATTAATTATTCAAATTGAAGAATCGAATCCGAACACACAGAGAAAGAGAAAGAGAGAGAGAGAGAGAGAGAGAGAGAGAGAGAGAGAGAGACCATACAAATATTCAATACAAACGATTATTATCGATTCGATCAATATTTGCTCGAAGCGATTCTTTCCGAATTCATAAATAAATCTAGAATTCATTTCATCTCTAACAAACTAGCAATGAGAGAGAGAGAGAGAGAGAGAGAAAGTAGGAGAGAAAAACAGTGAAACAATCTAGGTTCGTTTTTGGTATTTTTTTTTTTTGCTCAGTTTTGATTCTATTCTTTTTTGGATTCAGATTCTTTAGATCTAGAAATTTTTTTGTCCCATCTCTGGGAGAGAAAAGCAATCCAAGATCTGAGGTTGTTGAGAGATGATTTTTTTTGTTACAGTGTTAATCATATCTCTCTCTCTCTCTCTCTCTCTCTCTCTCTCTCGCTAGCTCGATTATCGCCAAAGATCAGTTTTTTTTAATTGTTTTCGAGATAATTTTGATGGCAACAAAACATCATCAAAATCATCATCGTCATCCTCATTATGAATAATAATAGCATCCATAAATAATAACAACAATAATAATAATAATAATAATAATAATAATAATAATCGTTTTTAACATCTTTAACAATTTCTTTTCATCGACTTTTTTGTTGTTGTTCTTGTTGTTGTTGTTAAGTTGACAAGTGTGTGATGAACATTTAGATTATCTCTATCTTCACATATAGATTCTTTTTTTTTTTTTTTTGGTCCAACCGAAACGACGAAACAAAATAATCAGTGTTGAATAGTTGAATAATAAATAATGAATTGAATAAAAATATGAGAGTGGAGGGAGGGGGAAGGTGAATGATGGCAATCAGATAAGCGAAATAAATTGCTAGTCAATCATTTTGATTTATGGTCATTTTCTTTTCCGATAGAATCCAAAAAGAGAATCTCGGAAATCTTTTCAGTTTTTTTTTAGTTTTCTATTTTTTTTTTTTTTTCATTTAATTCCTCTCTCTCTTTTGTTTTTGTTTTTGTTCTCGACAATTACAAATCATCTCCATTGAGAAGTCATCTTTTTTTTCTCGAATGTGTGTGTTAGTTTAGAAATGGCGAAAATATTTTGCATATTTTTTTTGTATTGCATTTTATTTTTCTCCCTCAAAATCTTACCTGTCAGAATGAATCATCGAAGCGATGCTAGAATCATCGAAAAAAAAAAAAATTTTTTTTCCAAATCTCCAAGTGAAACAATTTTCAAAGATAAACTCTATCTCTATATTGCTACGAAAAAAAAGGACATTTTTTTTTTTTTATTATTTTGTTCTTCTTCCCAACGCTTGGAATTCATAGAGACTAACTCCTAGAGACCGCATCGTATTGATCTGTTTTGTTTGTGAGATGGCCGAAAAACAAAATCCAAATCCATCTTGTCCATTTTGTTATGTTTTTTCTTGGAGAATCTTTCATGAACTTTTCAATCTTTTAGCTGGTCATTGATTTCCCCCTCTTTCTCTCTCTCTCTCTCTCTCTCTCTCTCTTTATCAATTTTTGATTCTCTTCAACGTAGAAAGCAAACGAATGCCATTTGCATTCCAATCAAGATCGGAAAGTTTAGATTTTGAACGCTTATATTAATGAGAATGAATCATAACAATTAAAAATAATTATGGCAATAATTAGAAGAGAGGGAGAGAGAGAGAGAGAGAGAGAGAGAGAGAGAGAGAGAGAGAGAGAGAGAGAGAGAGAGAGAGAGAGAGAGAGAGAGAAAACAATTACGATTTGATCAAAGTGAAGAGATGGAAATAAAGATGACGGATCGGTTGATCGAAAAGGGTAGTAGACGACACTGATTGCAATGTTCTTCAGTCTCTAAATTTTCTGGCTAAGATTGTCTAGCCACAAAAGAGTTCTAACATTTTACTTTCCAAATGGAAAGAGAGAGAAGGAGATTTCCAAATGAACTCTTTCGAAAATTTTAGAAAACGATAGCGATAGTTTTTTGCTTTATTTCATTGTTTCTTTCCAGGGCTTTCGTAGAAATATTACAATCGAATAATAATAAACAACAATAACATTGCAATGTTTATTAAGAATAATCTTAGAGTTTTCTAGGTAATTCTTTGCGATACCCGTTGACCGTCTGCTTTTTTTTTACATTCTTTATCTCTCGATTGTTTGGTCTTTTCAAATTCGTACTACGAGCTACTTTTCGAACAAATCATTTGGAAGCTTTTTAATGAAGAGACCTAGAGAGAGGGAGAGAGAGAGAAAGAAAATCGCTAGAAAACAGATTAATCAACACACCAGCAGTGATGATGAATGATGATGATGATGATGATGAAGATGATGATTTTGAAAAGAGAACAAACTACTCACTAAACAATGTGATAATGAGCGAAACTAGTTTAATAATTGCATATTGGTATTCTTCGCTCTAACTCTGCTCTGCTGCTTGGTATTTTCTAGGCCTCAATATTCTCTACAACTCGAGATCTTCGATGATATTCTAATCATATCGGTACTCTTTTTTTTCTATCTCTCTCACTCTCTCTCTCTCTCTCTCTCTCTCTCAATGTTTTTGTCTCTGTTTCTTTCCGATCGATATCGAACGAATCATAATAAATTAAAAAAAAAAAAAAAAAAAAAAAAAAGATTGCAGTGGCGGTAAAAGATGATTGTTGTCTCTATGATGAGATTGATCCCGATTCTTGGCTATTTTGAATCGCTAAAATAATAGCACAAACATTATCCACAGATAATGCTGATTAGGGAAAGAATTTTACCATAAATAAGTACAAGAGCGAGAGAGAGCGAGAGAGAGAAGAATCAATTTGATTAATGAACTTTTTATCGTTCAATCTCTTCTCTCAATACCTCTACTGTCCCTTAGAAATTCTAGAAAGCAAAGAAAAGAGAGAGAGAGAGAGAGAGAGAGAGAGAGAGAGAGAGAGAGAGAGAGAGAGAGAGAGATAAAAGATAGAAGACATTTTTTTTTTTCTACTCCAAAGAATATTTTTGTTTCCTAGTCCTTTTAAAACAAACGACAACACATTAGTGAAAAGAATATGGCGAAAGAGAGAGGGAGAGAGAGAAGAAAAATGAATGATTAGTACTTGTCATCATCATCATCATCATCGTCGTCATCATCGTCATCGAGTGTAACAATACCAGAACCAAAAAAAAAAAAAAATATCCAGAACTATCTTATCTCATTTTTTTTCTGTCTGGTGAGATCATAATCATCACCAAGAGAGCTTGGCTAGCTTAGCTTGGAGCTGATTGGAAGAGAAACAACAACGAAAAAAAAAAAAAAATCCATAACTTTTTTTTTCTTTATCTGGGCAAAAAAAAAAATTTCCACTCTTCCAAAGCTCACAATTCTCATCTGATTTTTTTCCCCAGCCTCTCCACCTTACCTGGATATTCGCTATCTTTTTTTTTTTGGTGCCGATTATCAGTGATTGTCATCGGATGAATTTTTTTTATGTTCTCTCTACATTGCTCTCTCTCTCTCTCTCTCTCTCTCTCTCCTCAGTGAAGACTATGTCTTTATTGATCTGAAAAAAAAATATTGTCGTTGTTGTTGTCGAGACATTCGATTCTTTTCTTCACAAATCTCTCTCTTTCTCTCTCAAAGAAGAAGAAGAGAAAATCTTCCTCAATCTGATTGTTAGTAATCGGGCAATGTGAATGGAATCCAAGTGACCATAATTCTATCGCTAGTTTGTTTCTCTCAATAGATCATCCGAGAGAGCGAGAGAGAGAGAGAGAGAGAGAGAGAGAGAGAGAGAGAGAGAGAAAATGCAGCACGAAAAAAAATTGCTTGCTTCAAATATTGACGGTTTGGATCCATTTTGATCCGATTGTTGTGGTTGGCGAAACAAAAAAAAATTCTTCTCTCTAATCGGTTCGGGAGAGAGAGAGAGAGAGAGAGAGAGAGAGAGCAAAAAATGTGACTATATTTAGATTGAATCTTATTTCGCTTTCGAAGATGAGAAGAATGTCCGCAAAAAAAAAAATTATCTCTCTCTCTCTCTCTCTCTCTCTCTCTCTCGATGATTTTCTAATCATTGAACGATCACTGATCACCGAAAAAATCACTAGCAATTCAAAAAGTCAGAAGAAAACAAAAATGTCTCCACGAAAGAACGAAACCGAAAACTTTGTCGAATAACAAGACAAAAATCTATCTCTTCAACCAACCTAATGAGAAGAGAAGTGAGAGAGAGAGAGAGAGAGAGAGAGAGAGAGAGAGAGAGAGAGAGAGAGAGAGAGAGAGAGAGAGAGAGAGAGAGAGAGAGAGAGAGAGAGAGAGAGAGAGAGAGAGAGAGTGAGAGAAAGAGAAAGAAGGAGAATTCTAAAACTAAACATCAAAAATTTTATGATGTTTTGTTTGCAAACAAACTATTTTTTTTTTCTGCCTTCAAATTCGATTCATTTAGTTCGTTGAATAGAAAAACGAAAAAATTCTCATCGAACCGACAATCATCACATCGACGATATCGGCACATAAATTTCGACACACAGACACACACACACACAGACAGATCAATGCCGAAAAAAAGCCGAGCATCGTCATTATCGTTATCAAAGATCAAATCGCAAATTCACATCTCTCTTGAGCTTCACCTCTCGGTGAGCTAATCAGCTAGGTTAAATCTTAACAGCTTAGCTCGGCTAGGCTCAGTGAAGAGAGAGAGAGAGAGAGAGAGAGAGAGAAATGAATGACAGCCACAAAACAGAAGCTACAAATCGGATACTGAGATTTTTAGAAAATTTATTTCAAATCAAAAACCAAAAAAAAATTGATTGTGTGACAACTCTATTCCGAGAATCGCTATTTAAAACTTCAAATCCTTCCATCCATCCATCAAATCTAATCCGATCCGATCCGATCTAATCCTTTTCGCTGGACAGTCACTTCGCGGCTAAATGTGTAGCATTCTGGAATTTTTTTTCTTTCTCGCTATAGAAATCTGTGAATTTTTTTTTTCAAATTTAATTACCGATTTTATCGAGAAGAGAAAACCAGAAGACCAGGACAGAGAATGAGATGTGGGGAGAGAGAGAGAGAGAGAGAGCGAAAGGAATGGAGAAGAGCAGATTTGATCAATTGGATTCGAAGTGAGAATAAAATCGAATAGAAAACGATAATAAAAAGATGCTAATCTCATTTCAATGTCATGATAATCTTTTAAGAAGAAGAACTAATAAATTTTCATTTAATTACTATCAAATCATCGATTTCGTATCTCTCTCTCTCTCTCTCTCTTCAAGCTAAGAGATCTTTTTTGCAGAATCTTACGGAAACGTAACCTAAACAAAAAAAAAATAAATCTTTTTGTAAGGAATTTCAATATCAAAATCTGGCTATCTGGTTAGCAAAGAATGAGAACAAACACATCATTCGCAATCAATCACTCAATCAATTAGCTTCTCTCTCTCTCTCTCTCTCTCTCTCTCTTTCTTTCTCTCTCTTTCTGTCTCTTTTGATGTAGCGGATCAAAAACGTGTTGAATTGTTGCGAATCAATAGGATGGATAGATTGATTGATTGATTGATGATAGGTGTTGTTGTGGTGGTGAAAAAAAAACCAATTATCGATTAGATAAATGAATTTGGACAATTCTAATACCATTTACAGATCAGTCTAGTTCGATGTAAAATCTCGTCTCTCTCTCTCTCTCTCTCTCTCTCTCTCTCTCTCTCTCTCTCTCTGTCGATTTCCACCTTTTGAATGAAATCAATTAATCGAACACGAATTTTACCTTAATTTTCACATCGCTCTCTCTCTCTCTTCGTGTGTGTATGTGTGTGTGCGTGTGTGTGTGTGTTCGTGTGAGTTTAGATTAAGAATTCACAGAATTCAATGTGTTTTTCTTTTAAGAAAGAAAGAAAGAAAGAAAGCTTGAAAGGTGAAAATTTTATCTGTTTTAGTTTTTAACGAGAAAACAATTGTGTTAGATTTGCATCCATCGATCTAAGCTTAGAATTCTTGGGCTGAGGAGAGCGCTAGAGGTACAAAATCAGCGTGAAAGAAATCAATCGAAATTCAATCAATTTTATTTTTTCATCTCGGTGATACTGATGATGCTCGGTTTTCCACTAATCGCTCTCTGAAAAGACTTAGATCTAGAGAGAGAGAGAGAGAGAGAGAGAGAGAGAGAGAGAGAGAAATTACAACAAAATAGGGTCCACTTTTAATCAGATTGAAATTAATTATTTTCAGTTTCTCTCCCTCTCTCTCTCTCCCTCTCCCTCTCTCTCTCCCTCTCTCTCTCCCTCTCTCTCTCTCTCTCTCTCTCTCCCTCTCCCTCTCTCTCTCCCTCTCTCTCTCTCTCTCTCTCTCTCTCTCTCTCTCTCTCTCTCTCTGTTTGATTCCTCCACTTCACTCACACTAGAGATTATAATAATTAGCTTTTTTTTTTTTTGGTTTTTTCGTTTTCTCTTCGTTTCTTAAAATATTATCCAATTGTGAACACTATTCAAACGAAAAGATTTCGAGAGTGGAGTGAGTGAAAGGGAAGTAGGAGAAACAAAAAAAAAAAAAAAAAAGATTCGAGAATTCAATTCGATTGTTTTCGATCGTAATCTTTCGAAACCGCACAATCAACAAGTGTAATTAATTACAAACACACACACACACACACACACACCTTTAATTAATCTTTAGGTTCCTTTTTTTTTTTTTTTTTTGTTTCCATAATTCATTTTGCCATCATCACCTCTTGTTATCTCTCTCTCTCTCTCTCTCTCTCTCTCACTCACTCACTCACACACTCACTCATTCGCTAGGTCGCTTGATCATAGCTATAGAGAAGAATATACAATAAGATTGGATGCAAACGTAATCGAATGAAGATAAGAATTAAAAAAAAAATTGAACCAAAAATAATTCATATTTGCTACACTAATCTTAGCTAAAGAATATCTTCAAAATCTATTCGATGAATACTAATAACAAATTATTATTATTATTATTATTATTATTAATGCTTTTATAAAAAAAAAAAAAAAAAGTTTTTCTTTTTTTTTTCATATCGCATACCAAAAAAATACAGAAGGTGATACAAATTCGAGGTGATAGAAAAAAAAATTTCTTTCTTTCTTTCTTTAACAAACTAAGAATTGTGAGCGAACGAAATGAGAAAAAAAAATCGTGTCGTATTAAAATCTTCGTTTTTTTTTTTTTTTTTGTATCTTACAAAATAACCATAATCTAACCAGAAAACTAAATCAATCTGATGTTGGCAAAAAAAAAAAGTCTTTCGGTACAGATCATTACACTGGACAGCGAAAAAGAGATAGAGGGGGGAACGAGGGAGGGAAAAGAATTGAGACTTTGATTCATTTCGATTTGCTCTATCTTCGATCTCTCTTTCTCTCTCTCTCTCTCTCTATGTATGAACGCACCAATCATTCGTGATTGGTATTATTATTATTATTATTATCTCGCTTATTATTATTACTATAGTTGTTGTTGTTGTTGTGTGTGTGTGTGTGTGTGTGATAGATCCGATAAATCAGAATGAAATCAAAACTCTTCTTCTTCTTCTTCTTCTTCTTTTTTTTTACGCAAACAAAACGGAGAGGGGAAAAGATTTGAAAATAAAAAAAGTTATGTTAAAAGTTTTTTTTTTAGATGATAATGATTGTCGAAATTTTTTTTCTTCTTTTTCACTTCTCCCCCCCTCCCTCTTATCATTACTCTTTGATTGGTTTTGGATTCTCTCGACGCCAATGATTCTGGAAGGTTTGAAAGAAAAAAAAAATCCGAGTTCACAAGAGAATCTAGAATCGAGCAAAAAAAAAAACACCACAACGATGTTGTGGATTGAATCAAAATTAAATCCATTTTTCCTCATCCCCCTTCTCTCCATAATTTTTATTGTTTACGTAAAGATTTGTTGCGATTGATTTATTTCGTTAATTTTTTTTTTTTTTTTTTTTGGTTTTCGTAGAACTCTATCGAAACGATTCTTTAAGATTTCTTGTTCCGAGCTTTTAATGGTACATCGAAAAATCCAGACTAAGATTCTAGACGACTCGTCTTGAAGTAAAACATGGAGTTTTGTTCACTCAATCTTCTCTTGATTGTTTGAACTGATTTTGTTCTTCATTTTTTTTTTGATTCGGATTTGGATTGGATAGGGGTTTTCATTCTGATGATAACATATATAAGAATGGAAATCTATAGAGAGAGAGTGTGTGTGTAACTCAAAAAATTAATTAAAGGCGATAATGATTGTTTGAGATAATTTTAGTAACAAAAGAGGTTCACTTGGACACAAGGAGTTGAGTTGAATATTCTTTATTAAGGCGTGTATCATCTTTCGATGATATTATACGCATTAAAAAAAAAATTCAAAAATATACAAAAAAGCTTGGAATCATATTAGTAACTATGTGATGTTGAGATGGTAGAAAGTTTTGTGTCGCATAATGATAAATAAATAAATACAATTTAAAAAAAAATGAGAAATAAATAATTGTGATAGAATGAGGAAAAAAAAAAACAAAAAACCTCTTATATACAAAAACAATGATTAATAAATATAAAATTTGGAAAAAGAAAAAACAACCAAAAAAGAAAAATCCTATTTGAAAATCAAAAAGTTTGAGTCAATAAAAGAAATTAAAAACATAGGTTGGAATAATACACAGACATATTCAATAGAATCATCTAGAATTGTTTTGATGAGGATGACGATTTGATGATTCCAAGCTTCGTAGATGATCATGAATGTATTTACATAGTTTTTTGAATCTTTTGAAATTGTCTTTGGATGCGACAAATGATGATAGGTCTGTGATATGATTGAGATTCAGCTCCGTTTTGATGAGTGCATAATGTGGACAGTTCAGTAGTAAATGAGAAGGATTTTGGATGGATGAACTGTCACAGGAGCATGAATTATGGTTGATGATTCGCAACCTATGTAGATATTCTGCAAACGGGCCATGTCCGGTGAAAAACTGAGTAGTGTAAAAACTGGTCCGGACGAATTTTGGAATGAAGTTATGTACAAAGAATGACTGAAAATTTTGATTTGTAAGAGCGAAATTTTCGATGAGTTTGGTTCTCTTAAAATTTTGAATGTAGGCCTTGAGATCATTGGTGTCGATTCTTTGGATATGGTTGTTATGAAAAAATTTCATTCCTTTGATGTCAATATGAGTTTGCAGTAGTAAAGTTTTCGTCAATGATTGGGCACAAGTTTTGGATATAGTTTTGAAGCCCATGATAGAGTTCTTAAGAAATTGATGTTGTAGGGACTCAAGGTTTTTTTTTTGCTTTTTATTTATATGGTCTGACCAAATTTCAGAGCCATAAGTCAAGATTGGTCTGATGAGTCCCTTGAATAAAACCATCCTTTTTTTGTTGTCGATTCCAAATGTGTTTCTACAATAATTAAACATAATGTTTTTAATTTTCGTTGTTTTGTTGATGACATTCTTGATGTGAGTAGTGAAATTAATTTTAGATTTTGAAAAATGATTTTCAAAAACGATTCCAAGAATTTTGATGTTATTTACAAATTCGATGATATTGGAATCGATGATGATAGGATGGTTGAATGATTTCTTGTGAAAATTCATGATATTCGTTTTAGTGAAATTAATTTTGAGGTTATTGTCCAGCGAGAATGAGTAGATAAATTCAAGCGATCTAGTTAATGACGAGTGTAGATCGCTTAAATTAGTGGCGGAACAAATCACAGTTAAATCATCAGCATATGCATATATTGAAGCATTTGTGATGTTAAAAGAGTCTAAGAGTTTGTTGATCAGAATATTCCAAAGTAATGGGGACAAAGGACTGCCCTGTGGACAGCCTTTGGTCAATACCTTGGAATACTCGATCGTGTTATATTTCATTGTGATTGTTCTGTGGTGAAAATAACTATGCATCATTTGTATTAGGTGTTGTGGTATTTGTAATTGATGCATGTTATCAAGGATAATGGACCAGTCAGCGCTATCGAAAGCTCCGGTGAAGTCGATGGTAATTAGCGATGTCAATTTGCTCCTTTTTTCTGATAAAATCTTATTTTTGATGGCATGAAGTGCCGTTATTGTCGATTTATTAGGCGTGAAGCCATGTTGTTGAGGATTGATTTTGTTATTTTCAATTAAAAATTTTTGAATTTCATTTTGTAAAATTTTTTCTAAAATCTTCCCCAGAGATGGGAGCAAACTTATAGGTCGATAGTTTAAAAAGCAATGATAGTCTGATTTATTGGGTTTCGGAAAAATTATTAAAGTGGCTTTTTTCCATTGTCGCGGAAAGTAGCCGATATTCAAACATTTGTTGAATATCTTAGCTAAAAGCTCACTAATAATTTCTCTTACTGCCTTTAACATTGAATACGTTATGTTATCATTGCCGGGAGCTTTCTGGCTGCTGGATTTCATGATTAATGACTCTATGTATTCTTTGGTGATGTTGTATTCTTGTTCTGATGCTTGTGTTCTGTGATGTTCTGAATGATATGAATTGATTTGCGTGGGGAACATGTTATTGACTAGACTTTCGATGATTTTTGGATGTTCGTTAGATGGAAAGTCGTCTAGAATAGGAAGAGAGTGTGTTTTTGGGTTGAGTTTCAATTTGATTTGTTTGTGTGTGTTACCCCACGTGTTGTTTGTGTGGACTTCCTCTAAGAATATCTTCCATTGCTCAAATTTTTTCTTACGAATCGTCTTTACATAGATATTCCGGAAGTGCTTATATTCCTCATAGAGGAATTGTCGATTGATTTGATTTTTCTCTTTGCTGAAAATGTGTCTTTTGTTTCTGACTACTATCTGCATGCATTTCAATTCGTTGTCCCACCATTTGGATCTTTTTTGGTAAATTGAACGTTTAATGGTGGGCATTGAATGAAATGCTGCGTTTTGGATGATTTTTGTCAGAGATAAAATACTTTGGTCTATTGTATTCGTGGTTGGTGTGTGTTCTATGTTTTGTGAGATTTGATGAATGGTTTCTATGTTGATGAGTTCTCGGAATTTCGTCCAATCAGCTTTCCGCTCGTTGAATCTTCTAGTTGTGTTGAAGATTCGTTGAGGGATTTTTTGGTCTGACACATATTCGAACTCTATTAGAGCATGATCAAATATGGTCTGCTGGTTGGCTCTAGAGGTCCAGTTGCGTACATAGGGCATAGCTTTATGATTAGTCAATGTTAAATCAATGATACTAGTACCGTTAATAGTCAAACAGGTTGGATTCTTATCATTGTGTGGATAAAGATTGAAATCATTTATGAGTTCATAAATGATTTCTCCATGCCTGTTTATAATCCGGTCGTGCCACATTGTATGTCTGGCGTTAAAATCACCGGTGATTATTAACGGTACGTTTTCATGTGTCGTCAAAAGATTCTTGAGTATGTCAATGTGAAAGGATGAGATTGTGTTTGGTTCAATATATACATTACTGATGATCAACTGTGACTTGTTCAGTTGAATTTCAATTGATGTCATCCATGCATTAGTAAAATCTTCTAGTTTTTTGCAATAGAGACTAGAGTTGTTTAAATAAATACCCGTTTTGGGCTTTGAATTTTCGTCAATGTGGTATATTAGTGATTTCGATGGAAAGCCAAATATTGTCGATGAATTACGAGTATAAGGCTCTTGCATTAATATTATGTCATTTCTTGTATTCTCTAAATTACTCAACAGTTCTTGAGTAGCAGTTGAGCTTTTACGAAGGTTTTGTTGATGAAAAATTATTTTATCGAACATCATTTTTGAAATATAAAATAAAATAACAATGGTAATGAAAATAAATAGCAATAAATAATGTTGGGAATGAAAAGAAAATGACAGTAATTAAATTAGAGATGAAAATGTTAATAAATAAGGAATTGACGAAAATGTGAAATGAAATGAGATATTTTACAAGAAAAATTAATTCGCTGGATAGAATTGCGTTTGTTCGATGACTCGCTTCATTTGGGCGATGTAAAGTGGACAATTCTCCCAGTTAGAACAGTGGTTGGAATCGTTTTTGTATAAATTATGATTTTTGCAATTATTGCAGCATTTTTGATTGATATCTTTGCATTGGTGATTTGCATTCCATGGTTCGCTGCAATTTCTACAAATAGGAGATTTTTTACATTCGGATTTTTTATGACCGAATTCGTAGCATTTATAACATTGATTGACTAGTACTTTATGTTCTACTTTGCAGTATTGAAAATCAATGTAGATATTATTGAACATTTTTTGATTGATAATCTGAAATATTTCTGGTGATACTCGAAACACCAAATCCATAAATTTCGGGTTTCGTTTTTTCATTTGAAAGAGAAATTTGATTTTATTCTCAAGATCAGTAATATTTCCCAATTCAGAATTATTATTTTGAATTTGTGAGATTATATTTGTAATATTATTATCCATGTAGACCCCCTTAATGACAATTGTAGGGTCTTTCTTCTTAGGCGTGTATGCCTTGAAGCTGTTGTTATTGATGGAATGTTCATTTATTTTTTTGATCAAGGTTTCGATTTTTTCGTTATCGTTTTCCGCCGAATTTATTATGACAGAAGCTTTTGTTGTTTTCATATTCACAATTTTTGCTGCGGTTTTCGATTCGTTAATGATTTTTTTAACTTTGACATCGATTATTGTTGGAGTAACGATGTCTGGGTTTGATGTCGCTTTGATTATGATAGTTTTCAGCTGATTATTTTGATTAAAGTTTTCTTTCGGAATCGGTGTTGAGGTTACGGCTTGAGCATAAGAGTTCGGCTTAATTGGTAATTGAGTTGAGACCTTGGGAGTTAAGATTTTAGATATTTTCGATAATTCGTTTTGTACTGAAGATAGTCCTTTATTCATGGATTTTACATCTTCTTTCAGATCAGATAGTTCAGTATTATTTTCAGCCATGTTATCATCGTCATTCACTATTTCCTCTATCCCAATTTCTAATTGAGATTGGATGAATTTGAAAATAGGTAAATACTTGGGAATTGACCTTTTGTCGTTGAATCGGTGAAGTAAGCCATTGTACTTAACGTATTCCTCTAGCGATTTTCCAGCTAGTGTGGCAGATGGATTTTGCAAGTGAGGTTCCAGTATTTCCTCTGCTGTCATTTCCGTTTTCTTTGTTTTCGTTGATGGAGTTTCGCCTTCACTATCACTAGGCGTCTCAACGATTTGTTTTTGATTTTTTCTTTTCGTCATTTTGAAAATGACGAATGAAAAAAGGTAGTAGCACTGTGGTTAAATGCACTGGATGAAGACTAAGGTTTAAACTTAGATGAAAATGAAGAAAAGAAATGCCAAATTGATGAAACTTTGATGAAATTTTGGATTTATGGATCGATAATGAGGTTTTGGATGCGATTATTGATGAGAACGATGTAGATGAGATACAATGAGGTGAAAAAATGGATGTATTTGATTGAGATTTGTTAAAGATATAGCAGAAAAAGATTTTTGAAAATTTTTAACGAAAGTCGTGTGTTCTCTTTGAAAGCTAACACAAAACTAAGCTTGGACACAAGGAGAGAGAGAGAGAGAGAGAGAGAGAGAGAGAGAGAGAGAGATAGAATGAAATGGAATGAGAGGAAAAATTTTGAAATCAGTCCAAAATATAATCATAAATTGTGCTCGGCATCTGTGAACAAAAAAAAAAAATGAAACAAAGCAAAAAAAAAAAAGAGGAATAAAGGAGAGAAAAAAAACTCTGAATAAATAAGTCAATAAATTTCGTACATCACATTCGATTCGATTCTGGATCGATATAGAACGACAACAATCGATAGGAAGAAGAAGAAGAAGAAGAAGATTAGATTCATTGTTGTTGTTGTTGTTGTTGTTGTTGTTGTTGTTGTTGTTGTGGTGTGTGGTTGATCAAAAAATTATAATCTATAACAAAGAAAAAAAAAATGGAATAGATTAGAATATAGCAAATAAAAACTATTATTATTTATTTCTTTCGATTTGAATTGAAAATCGAAAAAGAGATTGATGGAAGAAGAAATGAGAAGATAACGAAGGGATAAGAAACGATTCTCAAACATTCAAACAACAATCAAAGAATCTTGAATGAATGATGATGATGATGATGATTTTCTATTTTGGATATTCGTAGCTTAGATAAATATTCAAGATAGATAAAGAGATTGAGATAAAATTCCTCAAGAAGAGGAGATTTCTCTCTCTCTCTCTCTCTTTTTTGATTGAAAACAATCCAACCATAATGGACTGACTATCTTAGATCTATCATATTAAGTGTGTTCGAGTGTGTGTGTGTGTGTGTGTGTGAAAGAATGATTTGTAAGAGATGATCCTAAAATCATAACACTCAATGATTTTAATAATAATAATAATAATCATAGTGATGATGATGATGGGGATGATGATGATGGTGGTGGACTTGGATAAGTCCATCGAATTCCATCTTACAGTACTTTTGGTTATCATCAACAACAATCTTGACGTGGATTGAATGAACATTTTGAGACATATAATGAACACAGAGAGAGAGAGAGAGAGAGAGAGAGAGAGAGAGAGAAAATCCAAAAAAAAAATTCCAGATCTAAATAAAAAAAAATACAACCGAGAGAGAGAGAGAGAGAGAGCGAGAGAAAGTCCAACAGTTGTTGAGTTGATGGAACCAAAAAAAAAAAAAAAAAAGGAGATAAACTTTGGTTTCTCGCTCGTTTCTGATTAACAGAACAGCATAATGAATTTCTTCATTTTCTTTTTCTTTGCCGAAGATATTTTGTGTGTGTGTGTGTTGATAATGATGGTGTTATGATGATGATCAAGATGATGATGTACATTCGTGATCTTGATCATCATCATTTTGATCATTATTATTATTATTATTATTACTATTATTCCTAGCTTAGCTTGTTACCAAAAAAAAAAAAAAAAAAAAAAAATTCTTTCGTTTCGGAAACGTTTGTTTGAGAATGATTGTGTTGAAGATTGTGAACAAAGATCGCCTCTGTATTTTTGAAGATAGAGAAACATTCGATATTAATTCGTTCTCTCTCTCTCTCTCTCTCTCTCTCTTTCTCTCTCTCGGTTTTTTCTTTACTCCCAATCTCATTTTCGCAATATTCTTTTGATTATGCGAATTTGAGTATCGACACCAGCATAGATATCGTTTTTTTTTCCATTGCTTGGTCATTTTTTTTTCTTTCTCTTTTTTTCTTAAGGATTTTTATTTTTTCGTGCCTTTCATTCATCGTCAATTTTTTTTTTCATTTCATTCGGGTTACGATTGGTACCATATTTCTCTCTCTCTCTCTCTCTCTCTCTCTCTCTCTCTCTCTCTCTCTCTCTCTCTCTCTCTCTCTCTCTCTCTCTCTCACTCTCACAACTCTTGATTGTAGGAAAAAGAAGCGCGCGAAAGAACAAATCGGAACCAAAGTGAAGGGGAAGAGAGAGAGAGAGCGAGAGGGGAAGAGAGAGAGAAGTGTTAATTTTTTTTTCTCATTTCACTTCATTTTGCTCTAGATGTTGGTGATGGTGTTTGATTTTTAAAAATATGTGTCGGTTATTTTCAGGGGAGGGGGAGGGAGGTTAAGATTGTTGAAATTTTTTCAGAGAATAAATTTCCTTTCTTTTTTTTTCTTCCACTCTTCCATATTCTTCTATTTTTCGATGGATCAAAATTGAAGGAATCAGAATGAATCAATGGAATTGGGTTTCGGCAATATCTCTCCTCTAAGGTGTTTGGATTCCGTTCGGTCAGCGTTTCTAAAACTTCTTAGAAAAAAAAAATCATTGACCCTTTTTTCTCTCCTCTTTCATATCAAATTGATTCATTTGAAGTTTCAAAGTGATCGCTAAGATCAAAACGATTCGCAAAAAATTTAAACGAACCATACGTAACCTAAACGAATGATCTTAGATTGTCGATGACAATGCGAATGGAACGAATGGAATATTTATTCTCATTGATTTGGTTATTACAACAACAAACAAATTCGAGAATACGAAATTCCAAGAAATTCACTTTGAATTATTAGATTATATTTTTTTTTCTATCTGCAATTTCACCTCTTTTCTTCTTTTCCTCTCCCTTCTTCTCTCTCTTTCTCACTCTATCTTTGTTGGTTTTTTAATTATCGATCTCATTCATTAATGATGAGGATGAGAATGAGAATGAGAATGATGATGATGATGATGATGATGATGTGTGTGTGTGTGTGAGTAGAATAATTATTATTCTAACCGTATCGTAGAATGTGATTCGTATTGTTTCGAATCGGATCCAAAATTAATAATATTATGAAAACGATGAAAACAACAACAACAACAACAACAACAACAACGAAGACGATGACGAGACAAGGACTAAGATAATGATGGTGATGGTGATGGTGATGATAATCATTATAATGATCATTATGATCATTATGATGATGATTGTGATGATTTTCGATGAAAATTAAAACTAGACCATCTAGTCCTAGGTTAGATCCTAGGTTTAGAATGATTGTTTAGAATTGCTAAAATAGAATATGAATCAAGTTTTGTTTTTTTTTTTTTTTTTTGTTTTTTTTACCACTTTTTTCTCACATCTCAAATCGTTGTCCATATGAATCTAATCATCAACTTAGATTAAGATCACACTGCCAATCTTTAACGGTTTGGAAGTTTTTTCCCCCTACTTCAATTAGATAGACCGATTAAATAGTGTTAGAGAAGGAAGAGAGAGAATGAAATCCAAATAAGAGAAGTGAAGAAATTCTTCTAAAGAATTCTTTCTTTAGAAGAGAGAAAAAAAAAAGAATTTTTAGATTGTTATGATCGGAATCAATATTGATTAGAAGATGTCACATGAAACCATAGCGAGAGAGAGAGAGAGAGAGAGAGAGAGAGAGAGAGAGCCTATCGAACAGCAGTCTATCGAAATTATTAACTCTATTAGAACAGTAAAGAAAAAAAAAGTGAAAATCCAAGCAAAGAAATTATTAAAAACGCTTCCATATTGTTGCGTTCACGAGGATTGAAGAGTGAAGAAAAGAGAGAAGAAAATATCAGACCAGATCTAATGGACCTTAATACAAGTTCAGATACTAAAGAGAGAGAGAGAGAGAGAAAGAGAGATTGAATTAACTTTCTAGAAGAAATAAAAATAGATTTCCTCAATCGTTTGGAATCATAAATGAAATGAAAATTAAAATTTCAATTCTCAAACATTCAACATTGTTATGTTTCATCCTATTCAAAAGCAAAAGAAAGAAAGAAAGAAAGAGAAAAAGAGAGAGAGAGAGAGAGGGTTGAATAAACTTTTAAACTTTTATTAATAGTTTTTTTGTGGAAATCAAAAAAAAAAGATTTGAAGAATCCAAACTGTCTTCGATTAGCTGTCTAGATTTTCCCCAGAAAAAAAATTTTTCATTTTTTTTTTACTGCGTATTGTTTATTCGATTAGTTAGCTTTCTTTCGAAATCTTTCGAAATTGTTAGTTAATCTGATTTCAACTCTATCCTTAGATCTTTTAAAAAGAAAAAAAGTTTTCAATGAGCTAAATTGTTTCAGTTATAAAACTATAGAAAATTAACAGAGACAGCGAGAGGGAGAGACGCAAAGAATTGGTCCCCAGAATTCTCGAACACTAATGATCGTAATCGATATTGAGCAATATCTCTATTCTGTTATGGCTATTTTTGAGTTTCTTCTTTATGGATCATTCCGTTTCTCCATCTCTCTCTCTCTCTCTCTCTCTTCTTCTTCAGGCGAGTAGGGAAATTATTAGCGAACCATTAGCCAAAATTTTCAATAAATGCCTAAACATGGGCTATTTCCCGAGGCAATGGAAAAAAGCTACGCTAATAATTTTCCAAAAGCCAGACAAACAAGATTATCATGACTATCACAATTATCGACCCATAAGTCTTCTCCCTAACACAGGGAAGCTGCTCGAAAAAATTTTGCAATTCGAAATACAAAATTTTTTAATGACAAATAATAAGATCAATCCACAACAGCATGGATTCACCCGATCCAAATCAACAATCACAGCTCTTCAAGCAATCAAGACCAAAATTTTAACAGAAAAACGACAAAAATTGACTTCGCTTATAGCGATTGATTTCACCGGAGCGTTTGACAATGCTGACTGGTCCATTATCATCGATAACATGCATCAATTACAATTACCACAACATCTTATACAAATGATGCATAGTTATTTCCAGCACAGAACAATCACTATGAAACATAACACAAATGAGTATTCCAAGGTAATGACCAAAGGCTGCCCACAAGGCAGTCCTCTGTCACCATTACTTTGGAATATCCTCATTAATAAACTCCTAGACACGTTTAACACCTCTAACGCCTCGATATATGCATATGCAGATGATTTAACAGTGATTTGTTCAGCAACCAAACTAGATGACTTACACATGGCTTTAATGAATTCAATGCATTTCATCAACTCATTCTCTCATAGCCACAATCTCAAAATTAACTTCACTAAAACAAAGATTTTAAATTTTCATAAAAAAACTTTTAACCATCCAGTTATCATCGACTCTAACATCATTGAGATTGTGGACAAAATGAAAATTCTTGGAGTCACATTTGAAAATCATCACATCAAATCTAAATTAAATTTTGGCACTCATATCAAAAATGTGATGAATAAAGCCATGAAAATCAAAAATGTCATCTTTAATTATTGCAAAAACACGTTTGGAATTGACAATAAAAAAAAGAAGAAATCTTTTCAAGGGAATGATTAGACCGATCTTGACCTATGGCAGTGAAATCTGGTCAGATCAAATCAATAAAAAGCAAAAAAATAGCCTCGAATCCATCCAACATCAATTATTGAAGAACTCAGTGATGGGTTTTAAAACTGTCTCTAAAATGTGTGTACAATCACTAACTAAAACTGTTTCATTGAATACACACATTAACATCAAAAAAATGGAATTTTTTCACAAATGTAACATACAAAGAATAGACACTGACGATATTAATAAATATATACAAGACTACAAAAAGACCAAAATCACAGAAATTCTTTCACAAACTAACGAAAATTTCAAGTCATTCTTTGTAAATAATTTCATTCCAAATTTCATTCACACAAATTTCTATACGACGCAATTTTTAACCGGACATGGCCCATTCGGGGAATATTTTCACAAACTGAGAATCATCGACAATCCATCGTGTACATGTGATAACTCATCCATGCAAAATCCAAGTCATCTTTTACTGAACTGTCCTCATTACTCCTCCATTAAAAGAGAACTGAATCTTCATCACATCATGGACTTACCATCATTCATCGTCAACAAAGAGAATTTCAAACGCTTCAAAAAACTTTGTAAATATATCCATGATCATCTGAGGAGCATAGAAGCATCAAATCGACAGTCTCACTATCAAAACGAACATACGAGATGATTGGAATACTCCCTTGTTTTTCTTAGCTATAATCCTGTATTCAAACCTTTCTTTTTTGGCTATTTTTTCTTTCTGGTTATGCAAACTTAATTCTGTTTTTTTTTTTACCTCCCACAAGAACATTCACATCAAATCTCAAAGAGGTTTTTTTTTCTTTTTTTAATATTTAGTCTTGTATATAAACTCTTTTCAATTTTAAGTCAAATTTAATTGTATATCTCTCTGTAAAATAATTTAAAACAATACTCTACCATCAGATTCCTACGAAATGTATTTATTTCCAATAATTTAAAGAATATTTTTTTAGAAAATCAATTATTGCGCAAATATCGTAAACCAATGATACGCGCGCTTAATAAAATATTTTCAAACTCAAACTCTCTCTTCTTCTTCTTCTTCTTGTTCTTCTTTTCTTCTTCTTGTATTTCGAACAAAACTAAAAAATAAAATTAAATAAAATTTGAGAATTATTTTTCAAAAAAAATTTACAATACGAAAAAAAATCGAACAGTTTCTCAAGAGATTCCAGGGCCTAGAATGATGAATGAATCGATCGGACTATCTCTCTCTCTCTTTCTTGATGTCCGAAAGAATCGAGAATCAATCATAATCTTTGAACAAATTTTTTTTCGTTTTAACGATCGATGGTCTAGTTTGGTGGCATCGAAATAATCCTTTGATTTCCTTTCCGAGACAGAACTGAAAAACATAGAAACTTCTCTAACTCGAGTGATTGAAACGGTTTGGTGGATGAATCGATATCAAAACAAAAAAAACAAATTCTTCAAAAAAATTTTTGAGAGAAAATTCTAATTCAACTCGAATTTGCTCTGTTTTAGAATCGAGAGAAATTAAAACTTCCATTTTCAAAAACTAATTAATTAGTAATTCCATTTTTTCTGATCCCATCTTTTTTTTTTGAACTTTCTAATCGGCCAAAGTCTGAAATTTGCCAATAAAATCCAAAACTGTCTTACGGACAGAGAATGCCGATTTGGAGGAGAAAAAAAATCCCTCTCAGACTGAATTCAATCGGAGACAGAGAGAGAGAGTGAGGGAGAAAGAGATTGAGGGAATGAGAGGAAGAGAGTGAGGGAGAGAGAGAATGAGGGAGAGAGCGAGGGAATGAGAGGAAGAGAGTGAGGGAGAGAGAGAATGAGGGAGAGAGCGAGGGAAAGAGAGGGGGGAATGAGAGGGAGAGAGAGTGAGGAAGAGAGGGGGGAATGAGAGGGAGAGAGTGAGGGAGAGCAAGGGAATGAGAGGAAGAGAGTGAGGGAAGGAGAGGGAGGGAATGAGAGGGAGAGAGAAAGAGGGAGTTTGTTTTTTTCACGGACCAAATTCTAGAATCTAGATTTTTAGGATCAGTCCGAAAAATAAATAAAGAAACCGAGAAAAAAAATTTCTCAAGCAAAAAAAAAGAAAAGAAATTACTATATGGAAAAATTAATCCGCCATTTGAAATGAAAAAAAGGAAGAGGAAGAAAAAGAAGACGAAGACGAAGAAGAAGAAGAAGATCAATTGTGTTCGCGAAAAGATTCGAGCAAAGAGTTCCGAAATTCTTTTCCATTTGCAAAACTACAATTTTTTTTCTTCTTCTCCTTACCGATTCTTTTTTTTTTTTTTTGAAAATCGAAACAAACAAACAGTGTGTGAGAAGAAAAATTGTGATGCACTTCTCGATTGAGAGATTCTCAATCACTAAGCTTCTGCTGCTGCTGCTGCTGATGCTCGGTTTTCCACTAATCGCTCTTTGAAAAGACTTAGATTTAAAGAGAGAGAGAGAGAATCGAGAGAATCGAGAGAAAATTCTTTTTTCCTAGTTTTATAATCTTCTTTTTTTTTCTTCTTTCGGATCGATTCGAGAAAAGTTCTCACTAATGATTGCAATGATAGCAGTTTGGTTTGGATTAAACAACAGCAAAAACAGCAGTAACAATGAACTCCCATTCAGCTATCATTTACCACCCACCGCCCACCAACATCAGTATTCATCGTAGTTGTCATCAACGAAATTCATTCGAAGATTCTATTGGGATTTGAACGAGAGCGAAAGAGAACGAGAGAGAGAGAGAGAGAGAGAGAACGGGAGAGAGAGAGTCGTAGAATTTAGAATTAGAATTAGAATTTGCTTTTTTTTTTTTTTTTGTTTCTCGTTCACATTATAGGAGACCTGAAGATTCAATGGTATCGTAGAGTTTTTTTTTCGCTTCGAATTTATTTGCTCTGTTTGTTTTTTTTTTTTTTTTTTTTTTTTTTAGGTTTAACTTCAGTATTTTTTTTTCTTTTAGTTTCCAATCTTTTCATTTTTAATCCATACAGTTATGATTTGTCTCGCCATCTCTCTCTCTCTCTCTCTCTCTCTCTCTCTCTCTCTCTCTCTCTGCTGAGGGAAATAAGAATTGTGGGGGTGTGGGTGGGAGGAAATTATTTGAAAAATGAAAATGAAATGCTTTCTCGATGATTGTAAACGATGATGATGAGAATGAATCGAATGATGGGATTTCATCATGGAATCCAATGATCAACAATGATTTAAATATTCCGCTATTTGTTTGCTTGTTAATCTGGAAACCAAAGTGAACCAGATGAATGAACAAACGAACTAGAATGAGAGAGAGAGAGAGAGAATTCCTCACAATCATCACAATCATCATCATCATCATCACCAAGATGATTATCCTCGATGATGATCTAAATGATGAAGATGGTTACGATCCCTCACCCCCCCCCTCTCGATTCTTTCTTCGAGACAATTTAAAGTTTTTAAAAGTGAAATAATTTTAAAATTTCAAAATCTTAAAATTTTTTTCTAGAGAAACAATTTTTATGGAGAGAAGAAGAAGAAGAAGAAGAAGAAAATTTCAAAGAGATTGGCAAAAATAAGAAGAAAAAAAAAATAAAGTTTCTCTTTCTCTTTTTTCTATTTTTTTTTTTTTTTCGTTCTCTTTGAAAATTAAGATGAATTTCATTCGAAAAAAAAAAATAAAATAAAAAAAATAAACCAAGCAATCTAGAATAGTTTTGATTAGAGATTGATAGAGAAGAAAAGAGAATCAAAAGTTTTATTCTATTCTATTCCATTCTATTCTATTCTATTCTATTCTATTCTATTCTATCTATTCTAGCTTTCTCTGTGATTAGATTGTGTGTGTGTGTCTGTTTCTGTGTATATTCGAATGAATTCTGGGATCGAAATAATAAAAATGAAAAAAAAAAATTCTATAGAAAAATCAGTTAAGAAATTCTTCTTAATTTCTTCTCTCTCTCTCTCTCTCCTCTCTCTTCTCTTTTCTACTATCTTTTTTGCTTTTGGATTTGAAATATCTTCCAGTTTTGTGATTGTAGCTAGTAAGTATGAATTTGATTGTGAAGATGATGATGGAGATGAAAACGAAGATGGATTAGTCTTTAGTGTGTGTGTGTGTGTGTGTGTGTATGTATGTTTTTATTACTATTCTTTAAAGAGTAAGTAATGAGTATTATTATTATTGCTATTATTATTTTTATTGTTGATTCTAGAAGATTGAAATTGATTCTAAAGTTTAAAATCAATTCTAAGAATATAGTTTCATTCTTATTTCTTTCTCTTTCTCTTTCTCTCTCTCTCTCTCTCTCTCTCTCTCTCTCTCTCTCTCTCTCTCTCTCTCTCTCTCTCTCTCTCTCTTTCTATCCTTCTCTCTGTCTCTATGGCTTCTTTTCGATTCGGAAGAGGATTAACAGTGTTCAATGTGAAGTGAATTAATTTTTGAATTAATTTCAAGAAAGAGAGTTCTATTCAACTTTGAAGTTTTGGTTTCAATCACAAAATTTATTTGCAAATTTTTTTCGCTTTAAAAAAAAAGCTTTTATAGTTTGATCTTTTCCTCTCTCTCTCTCTCTCTCTCTCTCTCTCTCTCTCTCTCTCTCTCTCTCTTGCTTTCGGAACAATTAAACATTTGGAATTTTGAATCGCGAAAGAAAAAATTAGAATAGATTCGTTTTTTTTTTCTTCTCTCTAGAGGAAAAGAAAGCAAAGAAGAAGAAAAAGAAGAAGAAGAAAGGAAGCTGAGAAAAGATTAGTTTCAAAAGTTCTCCTCTCCCCTCTTCCTATCTCTCCCACTCTCTCGCTTGCTTTTATCGAAAGCTTTTGTTTCTTCTTCATTTTTTTTTTCTCTCAATTTTACATTCGTTCTCTTCTAAGCCGTTAGACAACAACAGCAATCCATCAATTATTTTGGGTTTTTAGTATTTTTTTTTTTGTTCGCTGTCATTTTCTATTTTTTTTTTATTTTTATTTCTGTTTTCGGTAA